>CAUOFW020005771.1:0-26092 GCA_963454935.2 Ilex paraguariensis
AAGGAAATGAAGTAGGAGGAGAATGAAGAAGAAGTTGTCTCCTCCATGCCTAAATGCTGATCAAAATTTATGTCGAAGAAGGGAGGAGTTGGAGGAGGAGGGAGGGGGAGGAAGAGGAAGGAGGAAAAGCAAAAGGAAGAAGGAAAACGAGGAGGAAGAGGAAAAATAAAAGGAAGAAAGGAGGAGAAAGAGAAGGAGGAGGAAAACGAGAAAGAGGAGAAGGAAGGAGGAGGAAGACGAAAATGAGAAGAAATAGGAAGAGGAGAAGGAAAAGGAGAAAGGAGGAACAGAGGGGAAAGATGAGGAAAATTAGGAGGAAAAAGGAGGAAATTGACGGAGTTGGAGGAAGAAGGAGGAGCAAGAGGAGGAACAAGGATCTAAAGAAAATTAATAACACTATAAGTAATTAAATTCAGGAAACAAAATGAACACAAATTACAGAGATTAGAGATTGAAATAATTCCTGTTGTGCACCAATCTTTATCTTCATATAATTTTGCTGATAGAATGCAAAACAAATGATTCAACATAAATGGCATATACTCTTAAAAAATCATACAGGAACAAGGATCGTGAGCACACCTCTTTCCATGGAAGATATTGATTAGCCGACAGATATTTAACTCGGATAAGCAATGCAACCAACTCGTTCACCTCAATATTTGTATGTTGATGAGATATGCTTTTGAATACTTAACATCCATAACTACATTAGGCAGTTGATCCCAACTTATACCACAATTAAGGCAATCTAAATGGGTGCTAAATTTTCAAATACACCGATCAAATACACAACAAAGTTATCTTTTAGATAATTGACGCCACAATAATTTCATACTAACTTTTCAAGAAGAGAGAACAAGAGTTATTATCCGTGCATCTAAGACATATATCATAGTCAACGAATTTAAACAAGAACATATGTTCAAGAACTACTAACGAACAAGTTAGGATGACTTATGAAAAGTGCTTTTAGGACTTACTACTTTTCTCACAAGTACTTTAAAGAAAAAAGTAAACATTTGTTATCCTTATTAAAATTACTTTTAGATAAGTCAAAAGTAACTTCACCTCTTTAAATAAGCCCGTAAGTAGAAGAGAAAAAAAAAAAAAGAAACTTTTTACTTCACTAAAAATCACTTCTATGTTAAAAACTTATTATATTTATTGTATATCAAAATACACACTAATATGTATAAACACAAACATGGATACTAATACATCACAAATAACTGGCACACACGAAGATGTCAACACACGCACGCATTAATACATCAAAAACCACACCCATATACGCACACACTAACTAATATACACCAAAAACCACATGTACACACGAAAACGTACACACAACCCTACTTATACATCAAAAATGACACGCACACACAAACACACTAATGTGCAAAAACACATATTCACTAACACTAATGCACCAAAAATACACATATACTAAAACACCACACACACACATCATGTTAACATACTAACCCACCAAAAAACACGCATGTGCTAATACATAAAAACACGCGCACATACACAGTAATGGACCAAAAATCACATACATATCCCTATACACTAAAATACACGTACTAATTTATCAAAAAAATACACACCATAATACACAAAACACTGGCACGCACACTCAAAGAAACAAAAAACACACATATATACATTAAGAAACTAAAAACAACACATGCGCTAAAACACCATACAAGTATACCCATTAGTATACCATAAAATACACACACAGTGTTAATAAACACTAATACACCAAAATAATCACTAATACACGAAAACACACACGTGCACATACATACACTAATAGACAAGTAAATATACGCATACCCCAATACACCAAAACACAAATACTAATACACCAAAAAAAAACACACACTAATAAACCAAACAAAGAACAAACACAACACACTCTTATAACCAAAACACCTTTAGACAAACACTAATACGACAAAAACACACACACACACGTACTAATACACAATAAACACACTAATATATGAACTAATATACACCAAAAACCACACGCACACACATTCACCTACAATAATACACACAAATATATCAAAAATACACGTACACACTAAAACACACACACAACCCTACTAATACATCAAAAATGATATGCACACACAAACACACTAATACACCAAAAATACACACATATACTAATACACCACACACACATCATGTTAACACACTAATCCACCAAAAAACACGCACCTGTTACTACATAAAAACACGTGCACATACGCACACACTAATAAACCAAAAATCACATACATATCCTCATATACCAAAATACACATACTAATTTATCAAAAAAAATACACCCAACAAAATACATAAAACACGGGCACGCACACTCTAAGAAACCATAAACACACTTATATACATTAAGAAACCAAAAACCACACACGCTAATACACTATCCAAGTATACCCACTAGTATACCAAAAAATACACACACAATATTAACAAACACTAATACACCAGAATAATCACTAATACATGAAAACACACACATGTGCACATACACACTAATACACACATACCCCAATACACCAAAACACAAATACTAATACACCAAAAACATACATACACTAATAAACCAAACAAAAAACAAACACAACATACTCTTATAACCAAAAACACCTTTAGACAGACACTAATACGACAAACCCACACACACGTACTAATACACAACAAAAATACATACACACACACTAATATATCAACTAATATACACCAAAAACCACACGTGCACACACACATTCATTCGCCCAAAATAATATCAAAAATCACATGTACACACTTAAACGCACACACAACCCTACTAATACATCAAAAATGACACGCACACAAACTAATACATAAAAACACGCGCACATACACACGCTAATAGACCAAAAATCACATACATATCCCTATACACCAAAACACACGTACTAATTTATCAAAAAAACACACCATAATACACAAAACACCGGCACACACTCTAAGAAACAAAAAACGGACATATATATTGAGAAACCAAAAACCACTTACATGCTAATACACTATACAAGTATACCCACTAGTATACCAAAAAATACACCCACAGTATTAAAAAACACTAATACACCAAAATAACTACTAATACATGAAAAGACACACATGTGCACATACACTAATATACAAGGAAATATACGCATACCCCAATACACAAATACTAATACACCAAAAAAACACACACTAATAAACCAAACAAAAAAAACACAACACACTCTTATAACAAAAACACCTTTAGACGGATACTAATACAACAAACACACACACACACACTAATACACAACAAAAATACACACGTGCACACTAATACGCAATAAACACACAAATATATCAAAAGACAAATACTAATAAACCAAAACACACACACACATACCAAAACACAAAGTAAGACAATAAATTACATTTAACTGACATAAGTATATTCAATTTAGATTATTTTATCCATGCACTTAACTAACATAAATCGTAACTTGATTTAACATATGAATGGATGAATATGACACTTATTATCAATGCTAATATTTTGTTTGTGAATCCAATATATGAAACATGTGACATGATAGTGAGTCTTGGTGTGCCATGATGGATATTTACTCTTACTAATGCTCATTTTTTTTTTATTGTCAATTTCTTTGGGTTGGTTTAACTTTTTCACATGGCCATAGATTTGTTGCCTTGCACCGATTTTCTTATCTTTGTTGACCTCTGCCAATGATTCTTATCGACATGGTTTTCTTAAGGTCTATTCTCTGATTTGTGTTATGTATAGATAGTAAATTGAAGTGATGACGAAAAACTAAGGGAAGTACTCATATTAAGGTTGGAATTATTTTGGTTATGTACATATATCTATCAGAGCATGTATTGATTTTTTGGGCTAGTTTTTCATAATAGTCCTTAGTTTCAATAATGTATTTGTGAAGTTCACTTTTGAATTTGGAAGATTGATTTTTTAAGTAATGTTGATGTGAGAAGGTAGTTTTATTTTTAATACGTGTGAATAGATGTTTACTATTAAGGGATATTGATTATATGAAAATTTTTGTTGTTGAAAGGTAGCCAATTTGATTCCTATTTTACCCCTTTCTCTTGTATCATGAAAATTATGCTTTATATCACCCGACAAATTTTATGCATGTTTGTGAGTCCATTATGCAGTTTTTTTTGTTCCATTCTAATATTGATGTATTTCTCTTTCCCTTTCTCTCTCTCCCCCTATGTATGTACACAAATTGGCAACACGTAAAGAAAAATTTAGTGGTATTCCCTTTATTTACTTTCATTAAGGTTGTGTATAAAACTTGTCGAAACATAAGTGATATAATTAACACACATACACCAAAACACACAAAGTAAACACAATAAATTACACACACTAATGCACCAAAAAAATACACAAAAAAAGTACACATACTAAGACCCCGTCCCCTTTTGTGGTTTTTGGCTTGATTAATGTAGCGGTTAATCTAATTTATTAGGAAGGGAAAATGAAGAAACCTTATCTAAATTGTCATTTAGTGGATCAACACTATGAAGCATCTAAAAGGCAGAGGAGACCAATTTTGTTAAGGCACAAGGACTATTAATATTATTACTATATGATTGCAACCAATGTGAATGATTAGAGTTCTACTATTTTGTGTGTGAGCTTGACGCACTAGTGTGCATGTGTACTTTTTTTGAGTATTTGTGTATTTTTTTGGTGCATTAGTGTGTGTAATTTATTGCGTTACTTTGTGTGTTTTGGTGTATGTGTGTTAATTATATCACTTATGTTTCGACAAATTTTATACACAACCCTAATGAAAGTAAATAAAGGGAATACCACTAAATTTTTCTATACGTGTTGCTAATCTGTGTGTATACATAAGGGGAGAAAGAGAGAAAGGGAAAGAGAAATACATCAATATCTGAATGGAACAAAAAAACTGCATAATTGACTCACAAGCATGCATAAAATTTGTCGGGTGATATAAAGCATAATTTTCATGATACAAGAGAAAGGAGGAAAATGGAAATCAAACTGGCTACCTTTCAACAAGAAAAATTTTCATAGAATCAATATCCCTTAATAGTAAACATCTATTCACACGTATTAAAAATAAAACTACCTTCTCACATCAACATTACCTCAAAAAGCAATCTACCAAATTCAAAAGTGAACTTCACAAATACATTATTGAAACTAAGGACTATTATAAAATTATGAAAAATTAACCCAAAAAATCAATACATGCTCTGATAGATATATGTACATAACCAGAATAATTCCAACCTTAATATGAGTACTTCCCTTAGTTCTTCGTTCTCTCTTCAATTTCATGTCTATCCATAACACAAATCAGGGAATAGACCTTAAGAAAACCATGTCGATAAGAATCATTTGCAGAGGTCAACAAAGATAAGAAAATCGGTGCAAGGCAACAAATCTATGGTCATGTGAAAAAGTTAAACCATTAAAACCAACCCAAACAAATTGACAATCATAAAAAAAATGAGCATTAGCAAGAGTAAATATTCATCACGCCACACCAAGACTCACTATCATGTCACATGTTTCATACATTGGATTCAGAAACAAAATATTAACATTGATAGTAAGTGTCGTATATATTCATCCAGTTCATATGTTAAATCAAGTTACGACTTATGTCAGTTAAGTGCATGGATAAAATAAAATAATCTAATTGAATACATGATAATCAAATCAAATAGTATAATTAATATCAATTTTATCCATATTGCACGACTAAACGACGCATAAACAAAGTAGCCATACCCGTATAGTGATTTTTTTGGAAACCATTGGTTCATATTCCTTGTTCTTTTTCGATTCTTCATTTGCTTCCACGCTTAAGTTCAACGATGGTGCACAAAAGCTCTGCTTCAATTCCTCAATCCTCTACTAGTATAGAAAATAGTTAATGTTCAGTTAGAGAGAGGTTTCAAGATAGACAGAGAAAGAGGGGGAGAGTTGTGGGAAAGAGAACAATAAAATTCTTTAGAAACGCAGAATTCTAGAACAAAGTGATCCAACAACACAAATTTATCTACAAGTATCTGTATGAACTCCAGCGCAGGTACAAATACATGCAGAAACACACACATGACACAACTGTGAAGAAAAAAAATTTGCGACAATACACATGTATAGAAATATCATATGCATGTGCTTACATAAGTTGTTAATTTATCTTGTAAGATATGAACCAAACTGCTAATTAGAAATGTTACATATTGTCAATGGAACAACACAGTTATTTGTAATCCAAAGTTAGGAGGAACAGTAAAATCGTAACATGTGCCCAAATAGATTTATAAGATGATTTGGTCATACCAGGCTGCTATTAAATTAAAAATAAAAAAGAACAACGGGATTGCTGAACCACGAATGCAAATCCTAAAGTGTAGATAAAGAAGATAACAGAAAAAGAATTATCAAAATAACTAATCTCATCATGTTTCAATGGCCAGAATTGTTCCTTTTTTTTATCGAAAGGCTTCATAGATCACAGTCACAAATTCTTCGTGAATTTATAGTAATACCCTGTTAAGAAATAAGTAAGACACAGAGGGAAAAGAAAAATAATTAATAAAAACACTAACCATATCATGTTTCAACGCCGGAATAGTTCTTTCTTTTTTTTATTGTTTGAAACAGCCGGAATAGTTCAATGAAACACATTAGTTATTTATGTTGCGTTTTATACAGAGCCTTTCAAAAAAACCATCAGAACCTAAATTTAATTTTACAATACAAATCGCAATAAAAAAAGCATGAAATTCAATTAAATCAAACAAAAAAAAAAGCCAAACTAATGTGATAACTCCATGCAACCAAGAATGCATTACCAATTCCACACAGGGAAATCAAAGACTTGATCAATTCCATCAACCTTGCCCTAATCTAAAGAATAAAAGTTTTGTGCAATTACAATGATAAAAAAAGGGTATGGTTTATCAAAGAAGCCGCTGAGCCACAGAGAGAGGGGGGAGAGAGGAAGACATACCAGGGCAGTGTCGATGGCGGTGCGTGAAAGGGCATCGTGGCAGTTTCGTTATGATGAGGCAGTGATGAGATAGAGAGGATGCGGAGAGTGATAAGAGAGAAGAGAAGAGAGGGGAGATCGGAAGGATATAGTAGATGTTGGGGGGCTGTGAGTGGCGGTCGATACGGTGAAGAGAGTGGACGGAGAACGAGAAGAGAGAGGAATAGTGTCAGAGAGAAACAATTGAATTAGCTGATAGAGAGAATATTTGGGTGTGATGTCTAATTGAAATAGGAAAGCAGAGGAGAGAGAGAGAACTCAGAGACGTATTTGAATTTAGAAAGCCCGTGGGAGAGATCCGTAGCAGGCGAGAAGATTTAGTGACGTTATTATTAGGCGCGGTTTAGGCTAAGTAAAAGGGTGAATTGCACTTTATACCCTCAAAAATTTAATAATTCTTATTTTATACTCTCAAAATTAAATTTCTCATATTTGTCCTTCAACGTATTAAAAGTTATTACAATATAATCTTGTAGTTAGTTTTTCTAGTCATTCCATCAACTTTATTAAGGTGATTTTGACGAAATAAGCAACTAAAGGTAATGTAAGTACCATCATTGATATATTTGTGTATTATGACCACATAATAAATTATAGTGGTTATAGTAATAGATGATAACAATAGAAGTGTGTGTTACATGCACACAAACTTTAGAGACTCTTGAATGTAATATTCTAAATATAAAGGATTTAAATTATTAAATAACAAATCTATGAAGTCAAATTATAATTAATCAAATATCTTCTACCTTCGATTTGAGCATTTTGGTCTTTTATTTACTTCTATTAGCTGCATTGCTCAATCGATATTGATGAGGGGTCTGAGCATAATATTCTTAATATAAGAGATTTATGTAATTAAATGACAAATTTAAGTTAGTCTGAGTGTATTTTATTCAAAATTGATTGAACTATCTTGATATTCTGACCATGCGAGTCTTTAACCAAAAAATAATTTATATACTATTTTTATTTCTTTAGTCAATTTTAGGCTTGTTAATTCTGAACATGCTTATCAAATTGGGCATAAAATCGATACGACAATAATTATTAATATTATTTTTTAAAATATTATTATGAAATTTATATTTATCTATATTGCATTATTGATCTTACGGTAAAAACGAAATCAAATAATATATGGAGTTTAATAGATTCTCCATGTAAATGTTTATCTACGTGGATCGATCTACACCTTTAATCATAGCCTTGGGGTTGTGTCTCGAACTCATATGATGCATCGGCTTAGTGCCTAAAATTTGCTAATAGAAAGTAGTCAAAATTTGAATTTATCACTGCTCATTTTTATCACATCACTTATTCTATTATAAATTATGTCATTTAATTTTTGATTAATTTTTTGCTCAAAATACAATTGTTATTTTGAATATTATTTATACATCATAGTGTACACATGTTGATATTTTTTTAAGTCATGTATTATCGATTTTTGTTTTAAAAAATAATGGATAGAAATTAATTTTAAATTATGCAATTTTAGATTTTTGTTTTGATATAATAAGATCGATTTTTTAGACGCTCAAATTTTATTGCACCCTATCTTGGAGACACGGGTTATTGCTAGTTGACACATATCCTCTCTCTTTTTAGACTGGCTTGTTAATGGATTAGATTTGTATTGTTCAGGGATTCGAATTTGATTTGACAAATTTGATCCGATTATATGAATATCCAACTCTAATAAATTAATTGGAGTTTATTTAATAAATTAATTTTGACTTCAACTCAATATTATCAAATAATTACCAAATTACATAAAATATTTACATATAGTCTTATACAATTTGAATTGGATTATTATTGAATCAGATAAAAATAAATTCAAATTCGATGCATGAAAAAAGATGTAGGATTCGAATTTAAGTTTGAATAATCAATTAAAAAAATTAATTCATATGTAACTTAACATATTTGAACACAGGTCAAATTTAAATTACAATATGACAGACCTAATTGTAGGTGTAAACTAAGAACTCTAAACAAGCTTATACTTCTCTTAGAAAACAATTGAACTAAAAGAAACTCTCTAATTACCCCGATGTTCACACGAGGAGATAAATAAAAAGTTTAAAATCTTCAAAACTCAATAATGTCAACTTAATAAGCTTGGACCTCCTTTTTAATGCATGGATTTAATGGCCTTTTGAAACATATTTGTGAGGCACATGCCACTTCAATCAAGGCCTGTATGAGGAGGGACCTTCGGGACAGGACAGGACAGTATAGTTTAAAGCATAAGCTTCACGTTGGCTATTTGGAAAACTACTACGTTTGCTACTTGTAAAACTATTAGGGTCTCTTTGGTATGTTTTTTTAAAAGGGGTTTGGATTGACTTGTCCAAACTCTTCTAAATTCAAAGCTGAGATTCAAAGATGAGATTTAATATTTAATGTTCTTCATAGCTCATACTCATGTTTGGTATGCGCAGGGATATATAATTATTATGATAATATATTTGCATACAAATGACTATTGTATTCCTTAACCAATTTAATTTAAACTCATGTTAAATGTCTATAGGGGATATAAATGTCATTTGAATATTAAACTCAATAACCCACATATGAAACTCACCCCCATGGGTTTCGTGATCGGGCCTAAACCATGTTGGGTTTCAAACCCTGGGTTAGATGTGTATTTGTCAAACACAGGTTTGAGGGGGGTTTATTCCCCAACCCATGTTCCAAACCCCCCCTCCCCCCAAAAAAAAACCCACCTACCAAATAGGCTCTTAGGAATTTATCTTTCAAGTAGAAATAATGACGAATTGTAAATGTAAACGTTTTAAGTTCGAATTTTGATAATTCCTTGGAATTAGGTCATGAAAAATTTATTTCTCTTGAATACCTTAATCCCGACATTGACTGAGTCAAAAAACTTCAACAATCAGTATTAGAAAACACTTATGTTCTTTCTCCATTGAAGTTGAGAGTCTACCACAATGATTAAGATCAAATTGATTTCTTTCATACTTTTTCTGACCTACTTTTAATTGAACTGGGAAGAGAATTAGTCAAGGTGTGTGATGATGCACAAAAGTGGATGTATGCACAATTAAAGTGTTTGATTCAAGATAATTAATGAAACAATCAATAAAGCAATTAATGAAGGAGACAAATATTAGATCAACACAAACAACACACAGATGTATAGGGGTTCGCTCAGGGTGACCTACTCTACTTTGAAGGCAGCAACAATGGTCGATGGTCTTTATTAATAAAGTAGTAGGTGAGAGAGAGAGAGAGCGCAAATGTATGTTCTTGATAGCTATGAGAGAGATAACTGTATAAAGTGTGTAGAGAGATGTCCTTCTTATATGGAGAGGGTTTACAGTTTATAGATATTGAGCTTTGGTTGAGGCAGTGGGGTGAAGGGATAGATGACTAGTCATTCAGAGTGGATAGCTACAGCTAAAGATTGATACAATCAGAGATAGTCTTGATCTTGAAGAGTGACTATCTCGGTAATTATTTTTCACGTGCGCTAATCTTCTTGGACTCCTTGAACTTGGAATGGGCTGGATCTATGAGATGGACTTGACCTGCTTCGTAGCTAATTTGGGCTTAGTCCATAAATTGGGTTTGGACCTAGTTAGATCTGGGCTCATCAGCACGAGAAGATTTAGTGACATTATTATTAGGCGCGATTTAGGCTAAGTAAAAGGGTGCAATCCCTCAAAAATTTAATAATTCTTATTTTATACTCTCAAAAATTAAATTTCACACATTTTTCCTTCAACGTATAAAAAGTTATAACAATATAATCCTGTATTTAGTTTTTCTAGTCATTCCATCAACTTTATTAAGGTGATTTTGACGAAATAAGCAACTAAAGGTAACGAAAGTACCATAATTGATATATTTGTATATTATGATGACATAATGAATTATAGTGGTTATAACCATAGATGATAACAATAGAAGTGTGTGTTACATGCACACAAATTTTAGAGAGTCTCGAATGTAATATTCCAAATATAAGGGATTTAGATGACTAAATGACAAATCTAGGAGGTCAAATTATAATTAATCAAATATCTTCTACCTTCCATTTGAGCATTTTGGTCTTTTATTTACTTCTATTAGCTGTATTGCTCAATCGGTATTGATGACTGATGATGGGTCTGAACATAATATTCTAAATATAAGAAATTTATGTAATTAAATGACAAATTTCAATTAGTCCAAGTGTAATTTATTCAAAATTGATTAAACTATCTTGATATTCTTACCATGGGAGTCTTTAACCAAAAAATAATTTATATAATATTTTTATTTCACTGGTCAATTTTAGATTTATTAATTCTGAACATGTTTATCAAATTGGGCAAAAAATCAATACGATGGTAATTATTAATATTATTTTTTAAATATTATTATGAAATTTATATTTATCTATATTGCACTATTGATCTTACGGTAAAAACAAAATCAAATAATATATGAAGTTTAATAGACTCTTCCTGTAAATGTTTATCTACGTAGATCGATCTACACCTTTACTCATAGTCTTCGGGTTGCAGCTCGATCTCATAGGTGCAAAATCTAAGGGATTATGCCCAATGTTAGGTATGTACCCACCATCTATAGTGCTGTGGCTCTTTTACTAACAAGCCTCTTATAAGATCCCTAGCAGAAAAATTGACAACGGGTTATTCAGGGAATTGCAATGGCTGACCCACAACATTCAATAGAGTGACACGATTTCCATATCCCTTGAAGGAAGTCTTTCCACTAGTCCACGACACTCCCATGCCCTTCACCTTTGATGATTTCAGGGGCCAAGTACTCATGGGTCCCAACAAAAGACATTGATCGTGCTCTTGTGGGCTCAGCAGTAAGCTCCGGCAATGGGCTGACTTGGTTTCCAATTTCATTTTTTGGTTTTCTGACTTTCTTGGATTTACTTGAAAACAAGCGAGGGCCAAAACACGTTGTAGGGGCCACACTGGATGGCTGAATAAAAGAGGGCTCAATGCAAGCAGGTTGGACACAATATACAGGGTTCTTTCATAAGGGCTCAGTCTCAAGGGATGACGACTTGACAAGTGTTGGGCTGACAGCACAGCGGAGGGAAAGGTCAAAGTCAGAAAGCATTATGTGTCCATCTTCTCGTACGAGGACGTTTTCAGGCTTGAGGTGGCGGTACACAATCCCAAGCATGTGGAGGTATTCCAAAGCAAGGAGGACCTCTGCCACATAGAACCTGCATTTTGAAATTTGAGAGATTTTACCATTTAGTGGGAGCACAAATAACAGATATGCTCAAAACTCAAAAGATCCACGTTGCCTAACAAAATAACTTGTTCGTTACCCGGTACAATATTAAACAACACATGCACAATCTCTAAGCATCAAGCATGTGGCAAACTATGGATCACACTATAAAGGGATGACAAAGCTTAATCTTGAAATGCATCAGTTCCTACTGGCCAAAAAGAGAGGAGACAGAAAGCAAGAAGCTTTTTTTGAAACAGAGATAAGTTTACTTCCCCTGCTTTTTGGCTTTCAACCTTGAACAATGTACATATTTTTTTCCCGAAAGTAAAATATGTATGAACTCGAGCAGAGAAGTCTACAGCTGAACTTATTTTCAAAAAATAAGCACCTTGTAGCCTCCATGGACAAAAACAAAGCACAAAGAGAACACTTACCTATAGCAAAAGGAAAGACGAGAGTCCTGTTTACATTAAATTATGTGTATACACTGGGAGGGAAATTTCAGGGGTGAGGGACGGAGAGGAGTATTTGCAGGGCGAAAGGGGTGTTTGGATAAAATTGCCCATTGAACTTGCAAATCTTATTGAAACTGCAGTTACGGTTAGTAACTTTTTGATGTATGGTATCTAATGGTAACTATTGACAATGTTTGGGGTAGGACTAGTACCTTACTACTGCTGTTTTAAAAAATGGAATAGTACCTTAACTTGTCCAACGACCTGCTTATTTTGGGATCACTAGGTCAGACATGACATCATGTTATTGTATGCGTGGTGAGCCTGACAGTTGTGAGAATATTGTATCGAAGAAACTCGTGGATCATTTGCAATTAGCTACCAAACTCTCTACCAGATTGGGTGGATTAAGAAAGGACCCTCTATTAAGGTAACCGAGATATGTCATATTCTATTTCCATTGAAGAGTTGTACTCTGATGATGTCCTCTGTGATGTAGTAGATATGGATGTCTGTCACATTTTACTTAGAAGACCTTGGCAGCTTGACATAGATGCAACTCTTTAGCGTAGGAAGAATGTTTACATTTTCTGGTGGAATGAGAAGAAAATTGCAATACTTCCTAAAGAAATTATGAATGATCCACCCAAAACTTTTAAGGTGGAGGGGAAGTTGTTCCTTTCTTTGACTAGTTCTGAGGTTGAGTTTGTAATGGTCTGTTTGGTAGAGTAGATAGAAAAATGAAAGGATGGAAAACAAAACTAATATACTTTTTATCATTCAGGGATAAAAAATAAGAAGGATATTTTTTTTGTGTTTGATAAGATGAAAAAAATATATATTTTTTAAAATTTTAAATTTTAATTTCAACACACATAATTAACTTTATATCCACCTGTCCTCTCAATTTTAGAGGGATTGATTTTGGTGAGTTGGAAGGAAAACTAATTCATCCAATTTTTCATCCTTCTTATTTTTCTTCCTTACTAAACATAATATTTTATCTATTCCTCTAACTTTTCATTCTTCCAACATTCCATTTTTTTTTCCATCGTACCAAACGAGCATAAATGATGCAAAAGAAGCAAGATATACATATACATTAGTTGTAAATGAAGAGGAAGCACCTACTGTGCAGATTCCTGTTGCAAAACAACCTTTTACAAAGAGATCACCCCAGATGAACTACCTTACCACCCATGCTACCCCATAAAAACTACCTAAAGATGGAGTTTGATGCTAACCTAATTTTTCACTACTTTTAGGTAACCTTGATAGGACATCAAATAAACGATTATGAACTAAAAAATTTAGACCAATCTGTAGAAATGGCTAAATTTAAAAAACAGAATGAACAAAAATTACAAAGATTAGATATTGAAATAATGCTTACTTTACACAAATCTTCATATAATTTTGTTGGTAGAATGCAAAACTAAGGATTCAACATAATGTTATATAATCTTAAAAATTTATAATATCTTACTATATCATACAAGAACAAGGATCGTGAGCACACCTATTTCCATTGAAGATAATGATTAACTGGTAGAGATTTAACTCGGCTAAGCAATCCAATCAACTCGTTCACCACAACATCCAAAACCACATCTAGCGTTTAAGTATCTTGATAGGACATCAAATAAAAGATAATGAACTTCAATTTTTTGACCAGTCCAAAGAAAATTAATAACACTAGAAGTGGTTAAATTCAAGAAATAGAATGAACACAAATTACAGATATTAGATATTGAAATAATACCTGATTTACACCAATCTTCATATAATTTTGCTGGTAGAATGAAAAACTAAAGATTAAAAATAAATGTCATATACTCTTAAAAAAATCATAATATCTTACTTTATCATATAGGAACAAGGATCGTGAGCACACCTCTCTCAATCTCTGCTAAGCAATCCAACCAACTCGTTCACGGCAACAACTGTATGTTGGTGGAGTCAGCTTTTGAATGCTTAACATCCAAAAACCAAATCCCAATGAAATTGAAAAGGATCAAAGAAAATTTTCCATAATATGGAAAACGATAACTGAACTTTGTTGACCAGTTTCCTGTACAGGTGTAACAGAGTTGATGCTCTAGATCTCAGGTGACACCCAAGGCTGCACCCCAACAGGAAAGAGCACTTTTGTCTAAGTTATAGGCTGGTACTGAGTTTTGGTATCTGTATTCACTTGTAGTTGTCCACTAGATGACAGGGATAACTGAACAGATGAATTTAGTAAATTTAAGGGTCGAAGACATTGTCAGATGGTTAAAGCAGTCAACCAACAATGTGCTTAAAAATATTACATTACATGATGAATAGAGAGCCATTCTTGGGCTATCTAAACCAGGCATATAATTATTTGGAAACTGAGAATTTTGTGGAGGCTGTGGATAGGTATTTGGAATTCGAGCATTTTGTTGAGGTGTTGTTGTTGTGGTTGTGGATAGTAATTTCGAATCTGAGCATTTTGACGAAGTTCTGATGGAACAGGCATAACAGGCCTGTTTGCCTGAACTTCTGCCACTGGAATTCGATGTGGCGCCTGTGGCGGTGGCAGAACATGTCATGCCTGACTGGGCCATGGAGGTTGCTGCAGCACCAGTTGAGAAAATTGGAGTTGTTAAGTGTGAAAAGGCATTCCAACTTTTGCCCACCAAGCCGTCTGAAATTGTTGAGAAACCATTGGAATATATGGCGGTGCCTGCTGTGCTCGAACAGCAGGTGTTCCAGCAGGAAGGAACTGCAACAACATTTAGTTTTAAAAACAATAATGGGTTCCAATTAACATAAGATAATGCATGCAGGTCTCAAACAATTTAGGAAGAACAAAAATTCACACTTAGAGCATCAGTTCATAAAAGGATTATGCACGTTTTGTTTTAGTTAGAGCTCAGTTGAACATAAGATAATGCTTCAGTTCATAAAAGGATTATGCACGTATTGTTTAAGTTAGAGCTCACTTGAACTCTCAGAGTCCATTGAACTGAAGCTGTAATAGGACTTTGAAATATCAAAAGGCTGAGGACAACTCAAGAGATACTTCAGGCATGAGAACAAAGATACATATACAAACTATTGGGACATGTAGAAAGACACACCGTAACCTGACAGAAAAGTTCTCGATAAGTCATTCCCGAATTAATTTAACTTATTAGTCATGTTTATGTTTTAGAGACATAGAAATAACCCAAATTTCAGACTTGACAACTTTAGTTACCCTGTAACGTGCAGCAAGGTCATCAAAATCTACCCCCAAAGCACCAACCCCACCAGTTAAATCAGGAATAGATAGATAAATGATGATGACGATGATGAGGAGCTGGAGAAAAGGAAACCCTCCAAATTTTAGTTTTAGCCCGAAGCAAGGTGAAAAAGAAATGTGTACTAGACATAAGGTGTTAGTTTAATTGAGAATACACTTTAAAAGCAATTAAATACCGTCAATAGCAACTGATGCTTGGGCCTTGTATAAGGGAACATCACTCACCGACTCTGCAGCATTGTTTCGAATGACTGTGCGTAAAAAAACGGGCATCCAACACTGGTGATACTAATAGGAGGCCCATATTGGCTTCACTGGTTATGTCTTGAGAAGTGGCAGGGTTACAAGGGAACTGGACTGAAATAAACCAAGCTTCTCCAGGAGTTTCATGATTAGGTTACCTACTGCAAAGGAAACAGTCGAGACTCCAAACCCTATCATAACATAGCATACTACTTGATGGGACATTTCCAAATACTGCAAGATGAAGACACGTGTCCTCGGCATCAATAAATTCTTGTTATTATAATCACGACACGTACTCGTCGGATCACAAGTCCTTGTTCCCTCGAGGTACTGTTCATAGGGATCAATGACACCCAGTACGTTACGTACCGACACGTATTCCTCGGTCGGATATGGGTACATCGGTCCCTATATGTACCACTCCCCTCGGTACCGAGATGTACCTGTCCAGGATGGTGTTCTCTACTCCTGCAGAGGCTATTGATGTATAGGTCACTAGCCTAAACTAGGCTAGGTTAGCCATCATGACCTTGTTTTACACAATTAGTGTCAGAAGACACAAGAAAACAGAAGACATAGCCAATGGGGAATGGGCGCGTGGCATATTGTGTCATATCAGAAACAAAAAGACCGGATGCCCTTGCTGACACACTACTTGGGAAAGCAAGCATTTAATTACACCATTCCCTTGATGAGACAGCATTTAATGTGGTAAGGCTCGGAAGTGAAAGGTAATAAATGTCCCTAAGACTGGGCATTTTATTACATCCTTACCGAGAGGAGCTCATTAAACATTCGATAGGCCGATGAAGTAGCATTGGTTGCTCGGGATCCCGAGCAGTTAAAAGAGAAGACATTCCTCATAGGAATCAATGCGCACGTTGCTCGTATCTAATGATCACCTACTGACCACACAGACAGCAATCATGAGTTTTTGAGGTATAAATACTCCTCACAAAATGCAAGACGTTATGCAACGAAAAACCTTTGTTCAAACCTATACTCCGTGTTTTCTTCTTCCCCTCTCTCAAAAACTGACTTGATCGTCGGAGAGGATACGCCAGAAAACACTCTGGCGCCCTTCTAACTTGTGTTTCTCTGTTCCAGGAACCTCCCTCAGCCTTGCTGGACCGCTCCGTTGATCCACGAAGGTCTTCCATTACCGTTCCAAACTACCACCGGACCTCACAGTCTGTTCCAAGCAGTAGGGTTGACCATTCGACTGACTCACTCGAATTCACCAAGGGAGAGATCTGTTCTCGTGTTTATATTGTGCAAAATTCTGCACGCACACTACTGTTGTTATATAAGACTTGGGAGGCCTCTGAACATAAGCCTTTTCAATGCTAAGTAGGATGACACATAGAAGTGAAGCCGCTGCTACTGCACAAGCTTGAGATCTCTATCATCACTCCTCCGAAATGAGAAGCCATAGATGACTGGAGGAAGTAGGCCAACAACGGGGAATGATAACACGGCAACAGCTGCATAAAATAAGAAATTTTGTCTTCGTCCCAGTAGTTCCTGGTGTCGATCAACTCGCTTTGTTTCTTGATTGGAGGCCCCTCCAGATTGATATTTTTTCAGTTCCCAAAGCTGTAAGCTAACATGTTAGTTTAAGATGCACATAACTTTGAGTAAATGCAAAAGAAACATGTTCTATAAGGCATATTCCACATCCTTCCCATATGTATCACTGTTATGGTCCTGAGTTGGATTAGTTTGAATATCAGTGTCCTTCGAAAGTTCTCATGCATTGATTTTTCACGTATGTCAATGAATACAATTCTAGTTGACAGATACAACATTCAAAATCAACTCTATTCAATAATAGTAGCTTTCCAGGAGAAACAAGAGCAAAAGAAGGCCAGAAAGAATGAAAGAAAACATCACTAGTTAGTTGTTTTTCTGTCATTTTAGACATTCTGCAAGTGACTTTTTTTTGGGGAATATAGCGTTGTTGGAAGGAAGGAAGACTGAATTAGCACAAAATCATCATAGAATTCAAAATATTACATTTCCACATACTACTTTTATTTTCCTTAATGGAGAGTGATAAGGATGAAACCTTGGTTATAAGTGCGTCAGTTAACTAGTTCATGATACAAACAAACTAGAAACAATTCCAATTGGAGGTGACCATGCCAGCACACTCTCCAGATACTTGGTTCCAAATAAAGTCCCTGTTGTAACAGGGTGTATTGTTAGTTCTAAACCATCCAAGTTGGTGGCCTCCACTCATTTGCTTAAGCCAAAAATCTTAAAATTTCCGTGGTTGTGACGACTCCTATGCCATGAATTCTTTTTTATTCATCAGAGTTTTGAATTACATAAAGTTGATGATACAAAATAAATTTGTGTTACGTGAGTTCTACAGGCACAATAACATGATTCAGCATCTAATCAACACATGAATTGGTACCAACCAATAAAGCACGATGATCTGAACAAAACGAATCTTTTATACACATATTTCTAAAATTTGAAAGGTTTTCAGATAGGGATATTTTTGGGAGTCATACACTTGTTGCCAACAAGCACCAGTTTTGCAGTACAGAACATATGTTGATTACCGAAAGGAGTTGAAGTGGAAATTTACTCACATCGTGACCCATGACAAAAAAGTCCTCCAATCAGATTTGCTAATCCCAAAGCTAAAATATTCACTGCAATACCATACAAACACAATCAATAGCCAATATATGCACAAACTTATGGGACTCGAAATAAATTGGTAGTTGATAAAACAGTATTAAGTTAAACAAAGTTGTAACACAAAAAATGCAGGAAGAAGAAGAATAATCCGCTACAAAGTTGTAACACAAAAAATCTGCTACAACGTTGGATCATAACACAATAGAATTATAAAAAGTTGCCCACCCAGTGTTGCTGCTTAGTCTATTTTCCTGCAATGCCAATAATAATAATAATAATAATTAGAAAGAGTAGTAGAGGAAGTGAAAAAATAAAAAATAAAAATAAAATCAAACCTTAGCAGTAAGACTGGATACATAAAGCAATAATTTTTTTTTTTTAAAAAATTAATGCAAAAGTCGAGACGAAAATAGTGGGAGAAGAACTTACTCAATCTTAGGACGAACTGGAACATGTTTTGATTTGAAGCAAGGCTTCAACACTGAAAAGCGCTTAGAAAGAAAACAAAACAAAACAAAGTCGGAGAAGAAGGAGATGAGATAAGTTATAAAAAACAAATAACAAAACTAATATGAAATAAGCCGTCAAAAGAAAACAAATATTCTTCTATCGAGTTATCACTGAAAATAACATGAAAAACGAGGACTCTGTGTGTGTAAAGAGAATTCTCACTCACCATGGCAAAAAATGCAGGAAGGACAGGAAAAATGGTTATAATTGTCACCACAAAAATGCCGTTGAGGGAGAGAATAAACGCAGCGAGGATTGATTGAAGCATCACCCACAATTAAAAAACAAAATTTTTGAGCCATTAGTGGGCTATGTTTATGAGTTTACATTTCTATTTTGTTAGTCGTATAAATGTTTAACTTAGTCCAGAATAAACAAAAATTCTGACTCCGCCCTTGATTAACTTGACGGTGAGTGTTCTATTCATTCTCTTGTGTTTAGGATGAGGGAAAGTTTAGAGGTGTTTTGTATGAAGTTAAACTCTCTTTTGGAGTGTTCCAATTCAATGGTGTTTGCCTCCCTTCCAATTTCAAGTGCAGTCCACCTCACACATACATATTTATTAAAGGATAAAAAAAGGTTAATACTTCGATAAAAAAGTTTAATAAGTATCTCTCTTCCAAAAAAATACCATTTTTTAAACTTAATTTTGTTTTCATTTAAACACAAAAATACCAACTAATTAAATTGTTCATTCTCATAGATGATCCACAATAAAAACTAGTTAATATAAAAAAAATTCAATAATGTTTAATGTATATTAGATGCGTAAATTACTAAAAAATAAAAATTATGTGACACCACTTTGTAATATTGAATATCTTTATTGTAATAGTACTTTATAACGGTCAATGAAAAAATGCATAAAATATAAAATAATATATTACTTTTAATCCTTTCGCATCATCCAATAATTAATTTGTCTCATTTAATCGGTTCCATGGACGAAAACTTGACAGTGAGAGACGAGCAAAGACTACAATTTTTGTGAGATGCACATATATTTAAAAAGAGGAGGCACAACAAGGCCAGCCCTAGGGCCCGACCATTAAAATAATCAGCAAGAGCCTAAAAAATTTAGAGATGCAATTTAGGTAGCGTTTGGTAAACGTTTGTTTTCGTTTTTTTCTTGTTTTTGTTTTTATTTTATGACCAAAAAGAAAAATAAAAACACGTTTGGTGAATGTTTTTTTTTAACACCTCCGTTTTTAAAACAAGGCTAAAATATGAAAACATCCAAAAACAAAACACGCGCAAAGAATTAATGAGGTTTGGGTTTCGATCCTCCATAGCAACAAAAATCATTCTTTTTTTTGCTTAGGTATAAAAGGCCCGTCTCTTTCACACTATCTGAAGCCGAAGCCATCGCTGTCCTCTCTCTCTCTCGATACCATCGCTGGAGTCGAAGGTGGGGGTTGGGGGTGGGTTGGGGGTTTCGATGGTTAGGGTTGGGGGTTTCGATGGTGGGGGTGGGTTTTCAGTGGTTGTGGTGGTGGGTTCATGATCTCAATCGAAGCTTATCACCTTTGGCATTGACTGGACTCCGCTATGGAATATGAATTTGGATTTCGGTGGTTGTGGTTGTGGTTGTGGTTGTGGTGACTCTGCCACAGTGGTGGGGTTTCGGTGGTGGTTTGGGGTGGTGGTGGGTGGTCAGTGGTGTTGGGTGGTGGTTTTGAGTGGTCAGTGGGGGTTGGGGTGGGTTTCGATGGGTGGGGTTGAGTGATGGTTTTAGGTGGTCAGTGGTGGTTGGGTGGTAAATTTTTTGTATAATACCAAACAGATTTTTTATTTTTGTTTTCACAATTTTTTAAATATAAAATGACTATCAAACATGTATTATATTTTTAGTTTTTATCACCAAAAAAACAAAACTTAGTTTTGTTTTTTTTATAACAAAAAAACATAAAAACGAAAACGTTACCCTTAATTTTCAACATTTTGTTTAGTTTCAAATTCTGAGGCCCTTTTGAAAGAACTAAGTTAAATATCAAATATATTTCACAAGTCTATCTAAAACGTTATAGAAAACTCTAAAATATAACAAAGTCTTCTAAAAAAATTTAAAATTAATGATTTCTAACTTTAAAAGTAACAATCTCTCTCAAATTCTTTTCATTAATTTTTCCTCCACTCTCACCAGTTCTCTCCAACTCTTTTTCTCCCTTCCAGTCTTATTATCTTGCTCTGATTTTTTGTCCGTATCTTTAACTATATTGTTATTTCTTTCAATCTATTCATCTATAAGATCTTCACTTCAAAATTATACCCAATTTTTTGTTTGATCCTGCTCGATCCCAAAACCACTAAAACTTTAAAAATAAATCATACCGTAAATTTCTGTAAAATATTTTCTCGTTTTAGTCCCCAATTTGTGTTGAACCACCCTTGTCCCCTCTTGTTCTTTTTGTTTTCTTATGTATCCCTAATCCCCTCTTGTTCTTTTTGTCCCTTCTTGTTCTTTTTGTTTTCTTATGTATCCCTAATCCCTATTGTTATTCAGTATGAAACAAAACATTGTTACCCCTATCAGAAGCCTTTAACAAAAACCAGACAAAGCCAATTTGACATAAACACAAGTATCATACCCAAACTTACCCGACCCAAATCCAAACCCATGTTATATCTCCCCAGATTCTTCTTCAACCTCTCTCTCTAACCCACAACTACGGCTGCCACCATCCTCTACAAATATTTCTCTCTTTCCCTTAACAACTCACCCTATGTCCACTCATCTGTAACCCACCATCGCCCATCGTGTTCCTCTCACGCTCATGCACAAAGCCAACCCATACAAACATGAACATCCCAACCCTCCTTCTCTCTTGGCTTTGCTTATCGATTTGTGATGGTGTTGATTTGGTGGGTGAGTGTGGTAGTGGTGTTCTTGGATGACATTGCTTATGCAAGAGGGAATGTGTTTAGTGAGTGGATTGGATGCCATGGGAGTAACAGGTAGGAGAGGTTTAGTGGGTTTGTTAAGGGCAGTTAGTTGGGATTTTTGGATTGACGGTGGCAATGGTCGATGGAAATTTGACTTTTGGAAGACATAGATGGGAATTGGAGCATGTGAGGAGTCGAAAGGAGTTAATATGGGGCGAGAGAGAGGTTAACGGACAGAAGGGGAACAAATAAAATTTGCCTTTAATTTTAATTTGATTCCTGAATTTTAAATTATCTCAATTTAGTCTCTAAGTTATTAATTTTATCTCAATTAAATTCTTTAGTTTATTTCCACTATTAGATTAATGCTAAAATGAATTAAATTAGGTTAGTCTCAAGTAAATCTAATGATAAAAATTAATAAAAAAATATTAATTAAAATAAAATTGATAATTGTGAGTAAGAACATCTCCAAGGACCTCAATAAAATGCCGTTTTTAACTATTTTACAGAGACGGTCCTTAAATCTGGTTTCCAACAGACTAGTTATGACGCTAACTATTTTCCAGGACCTTCATTTGGCTGACTATTCTTGGCGAGGCAAAGGAGCTCGCTATTGTGATTTTACTTTCACTGGTTTTCTGTCTCAGGTCCCATTGGTTTTCTTTGTCTCAAAGGAGCTCTCTCTAGTTTTCTCTGTCTTAGCTCCCACTGAAAAACCCACCAAAAATTCATTGGAAAACCCAAAAATCCCACCAAAAAACCCACAAAAAATCCCACTGAAACCCCACCAAAACCCCCCACCGATTGAATTTGTGAAATTAGAAGCAGATGCAACCCACCCATCTCAATCCCACATCGACTGTTACCTTCTCTCCCAAATCAACCTTCTCATCGACCTTCAATTCTTCCTTCCATGGCGTTCGAATGGCTCCAATCTGCCCCAAGCACCGTCTGACCTCTGCTCTTCCTGCTCTTCGATGGTGATAATGGCTAATATTCTTTTATGATATTTATTCTTGCACATCTTTTATGATATTTACCCTTATAATCCATAATTGATTAAATTTATATAATATATAATTGAATTATTATTTTTTAAATTTTATTATTGAAAATTAGTTAAAATTAGTTGAAATAGATAGCTAAAATAGATAGTGTGATTGAAGTGAATTTGAAAAAGTGATTAGCTAAAATAAATAATATAATATTTAAATATATTTTGAATAGTTATTTTACATAGTGTAGTTGGAGATGCTCTTAGGGTGTTCAAATTTTCGATTAGCCACAATTTCATACCTTACTTGCCCCTATTGAACGACTATCCGAAAAAATCAGGTAAGAATGTGGAAGAATTTTTGATATTCTACTTAAACTGGGTAAGAATACGGAATAGCCATTAATTTTCGTATTCCTATCCTACACTACCCGCATTAATTTATACATATATATATATATATAGACTAAAAACCCTAATTCTCTAATCATATGATTTAGACTTAAAATAGTTGTTATTGTATTTGTGCAACAATTACGATGGATTGATGTTTATGTTTTCTTGTGTTTTATTGTAATTGTTGTTGTAATTGTAATTGTTTTAGATTTTAGTATTATTGGTTTATTATGTTGTTAAATTAGTACATGTTATTTAATTGAATTGTTAAAATGATCCAAAAATTAATAATTAGAAAAATGTTAACTCGATTTCCTACTCAATAAATTTAACTGGAAGTCGAGTAGGAATATCACATTTAATCGAGTAGGGTAGACCAAGAAAAAATTCTTCCGCAAAGTATCGAGTAAGAAGACAGAAAATCATATTTTCTACCCATAGGATAGAGTGAACACCCCTAATTGCGAGTCTAAACCATAATAATTAAAAATTTAAAGATTAAATTAAAATAAAAAAATAAAATTCAAAAACCAACTAAAGCTCTAAGATTTTTGTCACCTTTTCATAATAAACCTATACCCTAAAACATATGTTAACTCTAATCAGGGACGAAATCAATAAATTATTATATGGTAGGGCACATTATCAAGTTATAATTTTTTCCGCAATTGACTGCAAAAATGTATAAACTCATATTTATTAAAATCATATGTAATACTTAAAAACTCATTGAACATAAAAAGTGAAAAATTGATATACATAACGTGCAAAAAGAGTAATGTTAAATAGACTTAATAATCATAATCATTGAATAGGTAGTCAATCTTAATAAATGCTGAGATCCACAGTAAAATCAATAGTTGTAATTATCAAGTCTAGTTTTTAAATTTATGTAACATTGCTCTGTATAGAAATAAAAATTAATTATAACTTCTTACAAAAAATAAGTCATTATACTTGGCCCTCATGTTTTTTATTATTTGAAAGTATTATAAATTAATTCAGGTTGAAGCCTGATATTGTTGTTGTTATTTTCTTTTGAAATTCATCTATCTACTTTGTAACAAAATCAACTTGAAAAATATTATTTAGAGAGGTCACATCCAATATACAAAGTTTCCTTTATTATAAAGCAATTATGTGCGACGCAATAAACAAGGTAGGGGTAATGCCCCCAAAAATACGTTTTTTTTTTAGTTCAATAGTCAGTATCTTTGGTAAAAAATAATTCATCCACTCTAAGAGTAATAAATTATTTATGGTCTAGTTCCAATAAATTATCAAATTCAAGACATCTGAATTTACGATTCGTATATGTTAAAGAATTCATGATAAATTTTAAAAACTTATCATACTTCGTAAATATTTACCAATTGCACACAAGCCAAGAGTAGCAACCAGGTACATTTCAAACTAATATCAGGTAAAAATTAATGAACAACATGGTGTTATAAAGAATCATTTACACCGTTTCAAACTGTCACGAGCAAAACTGGGATCTTAATGGAGGCTTAAACATGAGAACTATATTAGAACAACAAATAATTTAAATTATACACAACAAAATATAGAATATCCCAACAGTAAGAGATACAGACGCCAAACTGAGGGCAATGTGACTCGGTTCGCTTTAAGGCACGGTCGCGGACCTCTCCTTTCCTTTCTTTGCTGGAAGCCGACTAATTGTAGTTTAAATAAAATGAGACCATCACCATTTAAATAAAACGTAGCATCAAGTAAACCAAACCCTGTGACAGTTTGTGTAATGAATTGGGCGGTGTTTTTCAATTTTAGGAATCAAGCATCGTTCAATGGCTCAACCTCGGCGTCCTTTTCCTTTAATGCTGTCCAATCTTCTGTCTCTGTAGTGAAAACACAAGTTGCAACAGTAAGCACCTAGAAAAGCTTCATCAATGGACTAATACGCAATAATTGCGAGTCATTTTATTTCTGCTACAAAATTGGTACTACATAAACCTGGAACAAAAGTAGTACAATAATGCATCATGATTTCAAAACTCAGGAGTTCTAGTACAGAACTACTCACTTGACTTCTCTGCTATCACCAATAGCCGCCTCTGCAAGATAGCTGCAACAAAGAGGAAAATCGAGCACATCCCGAACATTACAGTGATAGGGAACGCTTTAACCTTCATATACATACAGAAAATTAGAAACAGAAAAAAGGACCTGATGGTGCATGATAAAAAGTAATGGCAAAATAAGGCATTGTGTGCATGGGTTGGTGAGGGAGAGTGTCAGTATCAAGGTTAAGAGTACAGTTAGAGAAGAGGAGGGTCAGTATTCTCTTATACAGGCCAAA
>CAUOFW020005772.1:0-26090 GCA_963454935.2 Ilex paraguariensis
ATAGAGACGAACTGTAAACTCAATGTTCAGAAGTTTGAATCTTGACAACTCGTTGAATCAGGCATGAGAGATTTATCTCTCATGAATACCTTAGTCTCGGTGTGTATGACCTACTTTTAATTGGACTTTAGAGAGAAGATTAGTCAAGGTCACTTCTAACCATTGAACCATAAAAAAACACACAAGATATTTACAAGACTGCATTTTGATTGAAGTAATCATCTTTGGCCTTTGTGCTTTTTGGATGGCGTATTGCAAAATCATTCCAATTGTGTATCCTTTAGATTCATAGCTATAATGTAAATATTAGATGTGCACATCAATCACCTGTTGGGCCAATTCTCATACCATGAGAGGTTCTTATCTCATGTCAAGCTACTACCTGCCATTTAGTGGGGTTCATATGGTAGAGTGGGAAAAATTAATGTTGTGGCTTTAGTCATTGTATTTGAATAGAATAATGCTATTTACTTCTAAAAGTTAGATCTAATTTACTAATTTAATAATGCGATTTTAGTAAAATTATTGGATTAATACCAAGTTTCAATATTTGAAACGATGTCAATTTGAATGTTGATTCATCCAAGCAGTATGTAGCAAAATTTGATCTCTAAGATGACCTCTAAAAAATGGAGATAAAACTATTTACAAGTTCTTTTTCAAAACTTTTGTGCATTGGGATGAACTTTTTGTGTCATTTTCTACTATCAGAGTAAGAGACCAAACAGTGTGTCATCAACAGAATGTATAAGAAGCAGATGAAAGTTGCAAGGATATACAGCTGAATTGTATAGTAGGCCCACTATCTGAGGCAGATTGGCGAAGGATCAGCTTTCAGTGGGAGACTGTGTATACATTTTTCTGGCACAGGTGCATAAGGTCTAACAAGACTGGTACATTAGTTGTTGATATCATATGTCACAAAAAAGAAAAAAATCTTTCAAGGTTAAAAAATATTTAAAAAAAGGCAAAGGAACAGTGAAAGATTGGTTATTCTATATTTTATACAAATCTCCAGACCATGACTTCAGTTTTTTTTTTTTGTGTCAATAAGAAATTTCTCTGCAATAAATTGGTATTTGAGTTACATAACTATATTTATCGGGCAAATCTGGAAGACCCGAGCGAGGATTGAACTCGGAATGTTTGAATTATGGTTCATCCCAATGTTGACTCTGAAAATACTAGTTGAAACATGAAGGTAAGCTTTTATTTGTAAGTCAGAGAAAATTATAAAGTGTTCATGTATCATGGCACGGAAATTTAAAATTCTTTTTCTTGTCAATTGCCTTGTGCAAAGAATTTTCACTATACAGGACAAAAGTCTAGAGTATACATCCGGCAAGGACGATCAGTTTGACCTTCAGTTTGATGTAATCGAGAAAATTTATATAATTTTGATGTAATATTGTTCAAAAGTATGTTGCTTACAAAGTGTTCGACAAAAATCTTGTCTACTAATTTACCCCTATGTTTCACGGCACGACTTGGTCCTCTGTGTGTGTGTGTGTACGCGTGCGCGCCCGTAATACTATAAATATGCAAGCAAAAGATTGGAGCTTTTAATATCAAACACCTGCCTTGGGCACTCTTTTATGGACTTCACAGTTCAACGTAAGAGCACACTATTTCCGGCGACTTCGTCAGAAATGGACCCCGGAATATGGAGCCGACTGCCGGAGGACATCCTCGAACACGTCCTTGCATTTTTACCATTGAAGACCTTGTTGAATCTCAGATCAACCTGTAAACACTTCAAGTCTCTCATCTTATCGCCTTCTTTCATCTCCAAGCATTACTCTTCTTTTTCTTCACCTTTCTCTTCTTTTGTCTTACTCTCTCACCCACAGTTTCATTATGAATACCCTCTCTATGACACCATCCTCAACAACTGGCGCAACGTATCTCTCTCCCTCACTCCCGTGCTATCCAATGTACCATCGGCTGTACTCCTCTCAACCTCTAATGGCCTCCTTTGCTTCTCTTTGCCCAACTCATCATCTTTCCTTGTGTGCAACTTGTTGGCTAGATCTTCAAGGAAAGTGAAGTTTCCAAAGAAACCATTTGTTTTTAACTTGCTTACTTTGGTTTCTACTTCAGGTGGGTACATATTGTTCATGCTATCTCCTTCTTCTTCTGGGGCATCTTATAATACTCTTCTATATGACTCCAGCGTTCAGTCATGGCAAGAATTTGAGGGGTTTGACCCGGTTTTAAGCAACGATTATCATCAAGAAGGTGTATACAACAATGGATACTTGTATTTCACAACAACAGAACCTTTTTCAGTTGTGAGCTTCGGTTTGGAGTTTGGGAAATGGGAAAGATTAATGGTTGAGCTACCGGATGAGCTTATGTTTATTCGATTGGTGAGTGATGGGAATGGAAAGTTGTACATGATTGGTGGAATTGGAAGTGATGGAATATCAAGAAGCATCAAGTTGTGGGAATTGAGTGGTGGTGGAGAGAATTGGGTGGTGGTTGAAAGTGTTCCTTCGATGATGTGTAGGAAATTCTTGTCGGTCTGCTACCATAATTATAAACATGTTTACTGTTTTTGGCATCAGGGTATGATTTGTGTATGCTGCTATAGTTGGCCTGAGATATTGTATTACAGAGTCTCCAAGAAGACCTGGCACTGGCTGCCCAAATGTCCTTCACTGCCAGAGAAATGGATTTTGGGTTTCAGGTGGTTTTCTTTTGTTCCTGAGCTATTTGCTTTTGTGTGAATTTATATATTTTGTATGAAATTCTGCCTGTATGTCGAATTTTTCTTCTTAATGATAAAAGTTTGTTTACAAACAAGGATTTGGGGAAAGAGTAACATTACCTTATTGGGCTTTTGGATTGTACTTTGTGCCTCTATGGCTTTGATCATCTTGTTAGAGCAAATGTGCTAATTTTTTGTTAGACCATTCGATATTTGATTATTCTTTTACACCAGTGGTTAGATTCATGGATCAAGTAGACCATCTTTTTTGATGGCAGCATCAATTGTACAGAGAGACTAAGAATACATTCTCATCTTGATTTTTAATTGTTTTAAGGTTTGCTGGCATAGGGGCCCTCTTAGAAGTTAGAACCCTGTTGACTTTGTAGATCTCATATTTCATCAGGCCTCTTGCTGCATTGGTACTGGTGTTAATCACTACCTCACCTGTAAGATTCAGTTCATGGTTCATTTGCTGGATATAGAGGCTCATCCACAATTGGGTATCAGGTGGTCCTAGGTATATTCTCTATTTATAACCTTTCCACTAACTCCATTTCTACAGTGGGTCTTCTAATGCATTCTTTGGTGTATTCTCATTGTTGAGCCCTCTGGAATCTGAGAATATTTAAAACTTTCCGTGTCTACAATCTCAAGCCTTCTACCCGAATTATTGGAGTCGAGCAATTGCTCTCTATGTCTTTTCTTGTTTCTTCATTGGTCTTCATATTGGTTTGGAAATTTGTTGTTGTCACCTGCACTATCCTGGCCAAAGCTGGCAATGGCAGATAATTGTATATTTTCTAAAAACAAATCATTGAATAGTAACTGAAGACTTTTCTTTTATATAGATTATTATTGGATAAAGAGCATATGACTTGTAATAAATGTTTGTTAATGAAATAAATTAAGCATAAATTAAAGACTTCTCCTCCGCACTTGATAATGATAGCTTGATATTTACGTTGTAGTTCACGTACACGATACCATTTGAAAGCAAGTGGGTTGATTTGGTTACCAGTTTAGAATCACTCAAAAAATGAAATAGCTTGTGATACATTCCTAGTGTTTTGGTTTTGAATTATCAAATCTCCTTGTAAGTCATTATTCCCTAGCAAGAGCAGCAAAGAAATATATGAAGCTTGTTTGGTTTGAATCTAAAAAAACAGTATCTAAAAATTATTTTTGAGAAGAGTTTTAAGAAGGTGTTTTTAAAAATTTTTAAATTGCAAAACCTGTTTCCTTATACTTTTTTGAAAATAGTTTTAAAGAATAAAAAATAATAAAACTTGTTTGGACAATCAACCATAAAACCAATTTTTAACTTATCACTTTTGATAAAAAAAAAAAAAAAACTGATTACTCCAGTCAGACAGTCACGTCCATCGCCTTCTCACACAACAACTCTTTCTCCATTATCTTTTCACACAGCAATGTCTTCCTCTCTCTCCATTATCTTTCCACACAACAACCATCTCTCTCTATTATCTTCTCACCCAACAAAAACAAACACACGTAGGCATAGCACATCGTGTGCGCGCGCACACACACAAAACCTACACACTCACATACATCACACAATGCATGTGTATATATATATATATACACACATATGTATAGATCTGTGTATACATACAAATTTGAACACATATCTGTACATATACAGATCTGTTGCGCAAAGAAAGGGAGAGAGGAGATGAGTTCTCACACACACTCACACTCACACAGACGTGCACAGATCTATGTCTCAAATCTATGTATATATACAGTCTGAAGCTAGATTAGACAGAGGGAGGAAGAGAGGGAAAGTTGTGAAAGAGAGAGAGAGAGTGCGGTGGAGAACATGAACAGCTGGTCACCATTTTTTGTCTCCAACGAAACTCGAAGGAGAGACGTCATTAAATTAGAGATAGTGTGTTTCCTGTGTTTTCATTTTACCTTAAAAAACAATGAAAACATTTGTTGTTCTCTAAAATTACATCTCATTTCCCAAAATTTTCAAAAAATTGGAGAACAAAAAACTAAACAAACAAAATTTTCCTTGTTTTTAGAGTTTTAAGAACAAAAAATTGTGTTTGAAAATCAAACCAAACATGTCCTTTCTCTTATTTTCGAGTTTTCAGAATTCGGTCTTTGGTTGTCCTATATTTTTTTTGTTGTGTTAATTTATTGGAAAAATTTCAACCACACATTTTTTAGTTTATATATTTAAGGATACATATTCTATTTTTTGAATCTTCATTGACACTTCATATTAGATTAAAAATATTAACTAAAATATAATTTTACTAAATTGTTCGTAATATACTTCAAGAAAAATTTCATCCATACCCCTTCTAGGTAGACATATCTCCAATGAGACTTCATCTATTTTTTTAAAATTTTTTAACATATTAAAATTTAAACCGATTAAAACTCAATTCGAGTTAATTAAAATTTATTTTTTATGTATTAAAATTGAAGTTGATTAAAATTTATATTTGTGAACGTATTAAAAATGGAGATAATTAAAATTCTATTCGAGCTGATTAAAATTTAATTTTTGATACATAAAAAATATAAATTTTAACTGATTCAAATTTTGATACGTAAAAAATGAATTTTAATCAACTTGAATTTAATTTTAATTAACACGGATTTTAATCGGCTCGAAGCAAATTTTGATCGACACTAACGGTTCAAGAAGAGCTCAAATCGTCTGGAATTTTGATACTTAAAAAAATAAAATTTAATCAGGTTGAATTAAATTTTAATTGGCTCAAATTTTAATATGTAGAAAATAAATTTTAATGAACTCAAATTTTAATTTATAGAAAAAATAAATTTTAATCGACTTGATTTTTATTAAATTTTATGTAGAAAGTTTGTTTGAAATCTATGTAGGGATAATTTTGATATTTTTGAATAATTTTTTTTATTAAAAATGTTAATATAAAGGTAAATGGTGTCAGTAATATTTAAATTTAAATTAAAAGGACTCTCAGTAAAATTTTGAATAATAAAAAATGTTCTTGAAGATAATACAAACTAAAAAAAAAGTGTATCTGAAATTTTTCCTAATTTATTTTAGAATTTATGTTTATAGAACATATAGATTAAATATGAAATGAGGTGTAATGTGATTGGCATTCGTTGTATTTGAGTTTTTCCCATGAATTTAACGGGAAAACCAGCATAAAGTTCCGCTCTAACCGCAACCAGTACCGGTCTTTTACGTTCATAAGGAAAGCTGAATCGCGAATAGTCGTCCTTGGTGATTGAGACCTCTCTGCCCAAAAGTAAATCCATGCGCTTTTACTTTGCCACCTTTCTCTGCTCTAATTAATTGCTATGGAAAAGACTACCTCAATGGTGTCAAAAAAAATTTCAATTTTTTAAATTTTATGGATTGAAATATTAGTTTTTAAATTTTTCTATAATTAAAAAATTTTCAATTTTTATGGTCCAATTCATAACTATTATAGAGTTATTTACAACTTTTGAGGTTACCTGTTTGTAATCGATCCTAAAATTTTTAGGATCAATCCCAAGTAATTCTCAAAAGTTTTAAATTATCTTTAAAGATTGTAAATGATTCTCAAAAGTTGTAAATAATTTTCAAATATTATAAATGAATCTCAAATTTTATAAAAAAAAAAACCACAAAATTTATAAAATATTGATACAGTATTAATTTTTTTTTCAACACTGTAGACTTGGTCGTTTTGAAAGACTTGAACACATCCATGGTCCTCAATTAGCTAATCAGATGTTTTGGCCAATTGGTCTTGAAAGCGATGGGATATAAATTAGGGCAAATTTCATTTTATCCCCTTGTGGTTTGTCCTTAGAGCACATCACCCCTTTATCGTTTAAAAATATACAGATAACCCCCTTGTGATTTAGGATCAAACAGAACAGCTAATACCGTTAACAGAGATAAGAAAAAGACATTCCTATCCCTCGGTGTCTTCCACCCTATCTTCCTCTTCTCTTCCATTAAAGAACAAAATAACCACCGTCACCTCCACTCCACTACGCACATCCACCATTCTGCCACCACCACCTAATCATCCTCACTGTTCATTAACACCACCCTCAATCATTAGTCAAAAGTGTTGATTAGGACACATATTATGAGACTTGCATTTAAAATATCGAGGTATTACTAGTCAGACGTTGCCTTTCAAACTATCTAAATTGTCAAGGGTTCTAACCTTTTGGCCTCTGAGGTTCTAGGGAACTTTGAATAGGTCGATAGACAGCGCATTACCCAAAATTAGGAGTGTTTACCAATCTTATGGATAAAAAATATAATCTGTTGTCTTCTTATTCGATATTTTATGAAATAATTTTTTCTTAATCTACTCTACTCGATCAAGTGTGATATTTCAACCCTACTTCGGGCCAAATTAATTGGATAAGAAATCAGATAAAAAATTAGGTGAATATTTTTATAATTATTAATTTTTGGATCATTTTAATAATTTAATTAAATAACTTACATCAATTTAACAATACAATAAACCAATAACACTAAAATCTAAAACAATTACAATAAAACATGAACATCAATCTATTATAATTGTTACAAAAATATAATAACAATTATTTTAAGTTTAAACCATATAGTTAAGAAATTGGGATTTTTAGTATATATATAGGAATACAAAAATTAATATATATTCCGCATTCTTACCTAATTCAATTGGAAGACCAAAAACTCTTTCCGCATTCCTACTCAATTTTTTTGGCTAACCGTTTAATAAAATCGGTTAGAGTAGAAAATTGCGAGTAATCAATAATTTGAACACCCCTGTCCAAAATAAATCTTTCTAATGCAAGCTTTAGCAATCCAACAAGGCTTCGAATCTGTCCCGCATTGAGGACCGGTACAGAGACCAAGCTTCAAATCAATCTTATATTATGAAAAAAGAATAAATCTCATAGAAGTACATATTGGTAATTCCTTTTTCTAGTTACTGAAAAAAATGAAAGTGTGAATTCAATCATTTGATCATATAAAAATAACAATAAATTGGCAATCAAGGCTTAAGAGAGAGTGCCAATCCGAACTTGGGGCTCTTCTCCATGGCTTTTGTATCAAAAGATCCACAGATTGTCAGGAAGGACTTGGGTTTCAGCTCATGCTGTAATAGAGCCCCAAGATTGCCATGGTTGTTGAGCTTAGCCTTTACCACCGTCCGAGGATCAACAGTATACGAACAGCCAACTGTTAATGTGCTATCATTTGTGGAGAACTTTCTAGTGATCTCACCCACTGCCGCTCCCCTATTCAGATGATCCAGGTGGTGCAAATATGAGGCCCTTAGTGCATCTCCTTTGTCTGCCCTGGAAGAATAAGCCAGACCAGCAACTCAGTAGGAGCACAGTACATTACAAAGCCCTGTCCATTTATTTTTCATGAGGCTATATTCCAAATTAATACATGGTTGAACACGATTTTTTCATTAAGTTCCAAACCAGTTAATAGCCTTGCAACATTGAACTTACAAAATCACGGATGCACAGAAATTGGGCTTAGTCAAGCGCACTCCTGCATTATACTTGGTGAAACTACCGGAGGATACCAAGTAGGTTGCTTCACTGCCGAAGGCAACACTTGGAGTACCAATGGTTGCTGAAAGATCAAGAGCTGGAGACTTGTTCAGACCAACAGCTGTAGTGACACTCCCATGTTCATGGAAATACTGAAATTCAATCTGCAAAAGAAAGCAAACAATAAGGCCAGAGAACTATCCTAGTTGCAAATCATAAATTCAAGACCATGGTCAATCTGCAAGATACCTTGCCAGAGTTGTATTCAGGCAATTTACATGAAACAATGGTCTTGGTAGATGCTGGAACATCTGTGACAGTGAGGGTTGTTGAGATCTGCAAAGCCAAGGAATTGTTCTTAGCAACAAGATATATTATACTGAGAAAGAGAAAGAGAGAGGTCTAAGGAGCTACATTTGATTCTGTATCAATGTTGACATCAACTATGGCATTCTTATATTTGTATTGTGCTGCCACATCACCAGAGGAGAGTCCTCCCTTCTTCATTACAGTTGAAGCAAGGACCTGGAGACATTAGGCACAGGATCAGGTAGGGAAAGAAATAAGCAAGCAAAGCATAGCAATCAATCATTGCAGAGTATGCTCAAACAGTACATCATACAGCAAGGGCAAGCAATACCGTGACATCAAACTAGCAAGTGTATAGCTAACCCAAACTACAGAAGCAAGGCCACCAACTGCCAAGGCCTCAATCAAACAACACTGGCTAGCATTAGAATCTCTGAGCATACGTGGCACATCTAAAGTGGTTATGAATCCTCGACACCAGACTAGGAAAAGTTGGAATAACAATACCATGATCACAACTTTTCAATCTTAAGATAGGTAAAATCAGCCAATTACAAATTGAGAACATTTTTGAATCGCCACGACATCAGAGAAAGTAGGTGGTATTCATACATTAAATCTTCCTCAGTTTTTAGCACGTTAACTTCTCAGGTGGAAAAGGAAAAACCAACAGCTCTTTGCCCATAATTTTCTACTTCTTAAAATCATTTATCATCATGATTTGAGTGATGCACTGAATTAATGCCCAAGCCAGTTGACAGCTGCTCAGTCATTCCCCTAACTATCGTAAAAAATCAGCAAAGAAGAGTTTCCTACAAGTTCTGACAAAACATATAGCAACTAGTAAGCTCTATATTTATTCCTCTTCATCAAATTTTCATAAAATCTTTTTTGTAATTTTTATTGAAGACAACCACCTTGAAGTATTTATTACAACTATCCTTTCACTTTTTAACTTGTAAGAACTTCCTTATTGGCCAAAAAGAAAAAATCCATATCATAAAAATATCACCAAAAGAAAAACAATAAGACTGTCTGAATACGGAATAGATTAAGACAAGCAAATAGAAAAAAATCGAATGAAAATCACAAGGCACTATGAGTGGATTTGGGATTTCGATTTACAATTGAAAATATCAAATGCTCTTTTTAACTAACTAATGCTTAGATTTCCTTTAATTCGTGCACCAGTTATTCTTAAACTAGTTTTCATCAATTCCACACTACAAATCGCAGAAAAGAAAATTCAGATTGCAACTAGATAATAGAAGTCAAATTGATAAATTAATTTACAAGTTTATAAATGATTCAACGGAACAACTTGATTGATAGGGCATTAATAGCAGAAAAAAATTGAAACAAGAAAAAAGACAGAAAAATTGAGGCAAAGTATAAAAAGACCATACCACTCCGGTATCACTCTGAGTGGAAATGCTAAACTTCTGTTCGGAAATGTAGTCCTTCGTCAATATGTCTGCAAATCAACAATCGCCTCACCTCAACAGATATCACAAATAGACTTGAGCATGTAAGTGTATATATAAGGCAGGAGAGAGAGAGAGAGAGAGAGAGAGAGCTTTACCTTTGGCCTTTCTACCGAAGTCGGAGAAGAGGCCCGGTCCTTTGCTCATGCTTTATCTTGTGAAGGAGTTGCGTCTGATCGAGCGAGAGAGAGAGAGGGCGGCAAGGGTAAGATTCCGCAAGAAAAAGTTCAAAAGATTCTGAACCCCAAAATTGAATTAAAGATTCAACAAATAGAGTTGAGCTGCTGACTGAGGCAGTAATTTCTTGCCAGGCAAGAAGGTAATCATGTTAAAACGACGGCGTCTCAAGATTTGCGAGGATCGCATAATTTACAGGTAGACAGCCCTCTGACTTTTGGGCTGGAGGGTGTAGAGCAGTTAAACCCCAAAACTTCGGGCTATGTTGGGCCTTCCATTATGGGCTGGGTACTCCACTTCCTGCCTACCAATAATCTTATTTTGTAGGGCTTTGATGGCTTGAATAGTCTCAAATTTTATACTTTGTTTGGTATTATAGAAAAATAAAAAAATGAAAAAGTAGAGAAAAAGATAAAATATCATATTTGTTAAGGAAGAAGATAAAAAGGATGAAAAAGTGGATAGATAAGCTTTTCTTCCAACTCACAAAAATTAGTCCCTCCAAAATTAGGAGTAAAAGTGGATGAAAAGTTAATTATGTATTTATGTGTGTTGAAATATATGTTTTTTATTTATATATCTTTTGATATATAGATATATCATATTTATCAATTGCATATTATGTATTGTATACATTAATTTTATATACATATATAATGATAAAATATGTAAAAAATAAAAAAAAATACTTTTTTGATCTTAACAAACATAAAGGAAAGAAAGAATGATTCATTCTTGAAAAATAAAAGATCTATCACCCTCATTTTTTATTCTTTTTTTTTATATTCACCTTACCAGATGGACCAATACTTTCAAGTGAAAATTGGAGGTGAGTCCCCTTAGATGTACTTGTTTGAAGATAAGTCCAACAAGAAAACTTATAAGTGGTTAAGTTCATGTTTAAAATTATGTGTAATGACTTAAGTCCACTTTTTTTTTTTATCTCAAAAATATCCCTAACAGTGTTAAATTTAGTCAATTATGAAAAGTCATATGTTAGATCTTTGACATAGATATGGTAACAGATTATTCAATTTATTATGAAAACCGAATATATCATAATCTGATGCTTAAATTACGACAAAATCATTGGTCTATTAATTCAATTTCAGATCAAAAGATTTCATTAACAATTCAAATTTAAATTCAAACTCAAAATCTGAATCAAGCAGCAACTGGAACATTTATATATATATATATATATATATATAACATGGACAATAACATAAACAAATAATAGAAGTAGAGAGAAAGTATAAAGAGTTTAAGGAATAGTGTCTGGGAAATTAAATCAAATTGCCACTTACAGTTGCTTAGACTTGTGTCCCTTTGCTTTTCGCTAATTTATGCAGTGAATAATTAGGGCGTGATGGTGCTTCCAGTTGAAGGTGTTGCTGGAAGAGAGACAACAAATGGATGGAATGGAATGATAGTGGTTTTCATGATCCAAGGTCATTAAGGGGCGCAATTGATCCAATGAAAGTTCCATTAGCATAATTAGTGCATGCATGGTGCATGTCAAGCACGTCAAATGTCGGAGCACAAGAAATGCCACGACCTTTAGAACCTGTAAGTGTCTCTCTATTATTTTTTTTTCTAGTGCTTCATAGATCAAAGTGTCTTTTCTTCATGTCAGATATCTATGTCGTATGCATACAAATCTTAATGTTTCATTTATCCATCAAAACTATCTAATTATTGTTCACGTTATTATTTTTGTTAAGTATGTTACTGTTTATATTACTATTATTTTGAGCATGTTACTATTTTAGTTGAGTATGTTACTACCATTATTTTCCTAAATATTAATATTCAATGTTACTATTTTTTTTTTGAATATACTATTTTTGTGTTTAAATGATACTATTTTTGTGTTTAAATGATACTATTTTTGTGTTTGAGTTTGAGAGAGATAATTATTGTTAAGAATGTTATTGTTTTTATTAAGTATGTTATTATTTTTGTTGAACATGTTACTATTGTTATTTTTTTTAAATATTAATATTGAATGTTACTATTTTTTTATGTTTAAATGTTACTTTTTTTTGTGTTTAAATGGTATTATTTTTTGTGTCTAAATGATAACTTTTGGGAAATTTGGAGGCCAGACCCCCCTATATGGATTTGTTTGGACTTAAGTCCGTCAAAGAAACTTATTTGTTACGAAGTCCATTTTTTGTTAATTTTATCATATTATCCCTTCCCTTTAGAAGTGAAATAAAATTAAAAATTAAAAACTCCTAAATCTTAGGAGTTTGACTAACATTAATATATTTTTTCTCTCATATCTATTTATATTCATATATAAGTTAAGAGTTTGACTAACAGTAAAAATTTTTCTCTCTCATATATATATAGTAACATTAAAAATAAAAAATAGTAACATTCAAATACAAAAAAAAAGTTATTATTTGGACAAAAAAAATAATACATTTAAACACAAAAAAATAGTAACATTTAAACATAAAAAAATTGAAACATTCAATATTAATATTTTAAAAAAATAACAATAGTAACATGTACAACAAAAATAGTAACATGCTTAACAAAAATTACAACATATTTAACAATAATTATTTCTCTCAAATTTAAACGCAAAAAATAGTAATATTTAAAAACATAAAAAAATAGTAACATAAAATATTAATATTTACGAAAATAATAGTAGTAACATGTTCAACAAAAACAGTAACACGTCTAAATAATAAAAACATAAACAGTAACGTACTCAACAAAAACAGTAACATAAATAGTAACATAATAAATAAAATTGTAACATGAAACATTCAATTTAACAAATTAACCCCCACAAAAAAGACCACAAATTACAAAAAACAAAAAATTAATAAGGACCAAAGATTCTCATCCGTTACCCACAAAATTGACATAATTCATAGAAAATTAAAAGATGTACATTGATGAAACAACACCATTAGAGAGAGAGAGAGATTTGAATTTGAATTTTAAATTTATGATAAAGATTTTATTGGTATATTTTAATTGACATTTAATTAAGGGATAACTATATTCAAAATAGAAAACTAATTTAACCTCTTTTCAAGAAAGGGTATTTTTGATATAAAAAAAAAATTAAATTTAAGTCATTACATATAATTTTAAATATAGACTTAGCTTTTATATAAGTTTTCTTGGAGGACTTATCTCCAAACAAGTACATCTTGAAAAACTTACTTCCAATTTTCACCTTTTTTTTTATATTTGAATGTTACTATATTTTTTTTTTTTAATGTTACTATAGTTGAAAGTGCGGAATTCATGTAAGTTCAAGGAGAATCACAAGGTGTAGAATAATTTTACAAACAAAAGTACATAAATTACAATATGAAATAAAACTAAGATACTTAAAATACTAGCACTAAGTGGGCTAGTAGTGAAAGAGGATAGGACAAAACTCTTCATTTGCATTATTATGAGAGATCTCTAAAATACAGGGTTTTGGTGGAGGTGAGAGTGTTTTGCTAGGTGTGTAATGGTTTATGTGCCTTTGCAAAAGACTTTCACCTTAACTTTCGGTGGAAAAATATGGGTAAAATACTTTTACTTAGGTAACTTTTGACAAAAAACTCTTAATGGGTCCTGATGTCTGAAAATTAGGGCAGAGTGCTAAGTGGGTCCCTGGCTCAGGAGAAAAGAATTTACTTTCGATGGAAAAGCAGAGCACATGGGTATTGTCAGCTACTTTTCTTGGGGAAAGAGCTGATGTACTGATTGATATCTTAATATTATAAGTAATAGACAACTTTTCTTTCTTTAGGTGAAAAAAGTAGTGAGTGAAGCTATCACACATAAGGCGAAGAATCAAGGAGAAGCTAGGTCAGGAGTGAGGTCATCAATTCCATCAAATGGATCCTGACTATTTGGACCCAAATCTACAAATGGGTTAATGAATCCTGCAGATGATGTCGGGGAGGATGAATCACTACAACTTGCTGCCTGTTGAAGAAGTTTCTAGGTTAGGGCAATGAGCTTAGAAGACTTCTGCTTTGATGATTCTAAAGGCTTACTGGAATCCTTAGAGGAGGACTTCTTTTGCTTATGTTTTGTTGCTTGTAGCGGGGCTGGAGTCAGGGTTTTCTCTGGTGTAGAAACCCTAAGGGCCGGCAGAGCCTTTGCTGGTGTTAGAGTTACTGGTGGAAAGGTAGCTGCAACAGTTGATATTGAAATTGGTGCCGGAACCTTTACTGGGAACTCCTTTTTGACTTAGGACAATGATGTGGTCATGTTGGAACCTGAGCCACCATTTCACATTGGATTGCCTGCAAACAAAGTTAGAACATATTTCTCAAGACCACTTATAGATCCAAGGAAGTTTATATTAGGTAAAAAAAATTAACAAACTCGTGAAATGAGTTCTGTCATAAAAATAAGGTTTATAAACAGAAGCAAAATAAGTGACCTAATCTTGTAGGTTTAGTGGAAGAATTTCAGGTATGGGGCCATGAAGATGCCACCACTGTGCGAACCAAACAGGAATTTGGCTTTTGAAATTCTTATCGAACTGAATGAACTAGGAGTGAGTTAATGACTCATCCTGATAGAGGAGAAGTTTATATCATGAATCAATGTAATCATAGTAGCTAAATTTCTTTTCATATCTCTCGAGGTCTCTGAGTAATGAAGGATATGATCCTCATTCTTTGAGAGAAATGAACATTAAAATATATAAGGAATGATATATGACTTTACTGGGTTCTTTCTTATCAAATATGAGTTTGATAGAAATAGATTGGGTAAAGAACAAAATATCCTGGTAAAAATTAAATGTTTTCTCTGGGTCAGATGGGATAAAGTTCCATCCTGATTCGAGATATGCATTTATTAGATCTTTTAGGTTGCTTATGTGAGCATGGATTGGTTCAATGACGAATACTGGTTGAGGTTCACCTTTCTTAATATAATCAACTTTAGGGTCTTTTTAGGCTACAAAAATTGGTTAGAAACTAGATACTGGGTAAGGATTAACTAGTTGACTAGGGGTAACTAGTTGGTTATTTTTGATGGTCGAAGATGGACCAACAAATTGGGTTGGGCCTTGTTGGGCCATCTGAAGGAAAGTAGATGGAACCACTAAAATGGACTGGACTACTGACCTTATATGACTAGGATTACCAAGAGGTTGGTAACGATTGACAATTTGGATAGAGGATGTTTGTGGGCTTGGCAAGGCTAATGGGCTTGCAAGACTAATTGTTTTTATTTTTGTTCTCTCTCGACTTTGGAAGAGGTACTGGGCTTAGGAGGTTTCCTGTCCGCCATGGGATCCCTGCAAAAATTATCGGGTTAGGAAATCAGGAATGCAGTTATTACTGCTATTAATATATTCGATGTTAAAATCGAAAATACTTAAAATAAATTGCCATCTGGCAAAAATCTACTTACTAGGAATGTTTTATACATCATTTTTCAAAACATATTTTGTAGATTTACAATCAACTCTAATTAGAAATTTTTGATTTAATATATCATCCTAGAATTTAGAGATACATAGGACAATATATAATTTTTTTTTAATAGTACTATAATTTGCTTGTGCTTTATTCCAGATATCAGAGTGAAAACGAACGATTTGTTTTTGGGGTCTGAAGTAAGTTTTTGAAGGAGAATACCACCGTAGCCAATGTCAGAGACATCAATTTGGATGATTTTAAAGGAATCTCTGAATCAGATGAACTTACTGAGCAAACATCTGATGAATCATTAGAAGTTTGATTAATGACAGTAATTTGAGAAGGACTTTATTTCTTTTTGGAAGATGGTTCTTTTAGCTTCATTTTAGAAATAAACTTTTCAATTTTCTCAATGTTTTGGCTATCTTTAACTCCTAATTTACTACGGTCTTTAGGTAGGTGAATTAGAGGTTGTTCTAATTTAATACCCAGTTTAATTTCATCAATTTTATTTTCAATTTTATCTAACTATTTGTCTATAGTAATTAAGCTTTGGTTAGTAAAATTATTTTGTTCAACAATTTTTTTCTCAGACTCATCAGTGGAGAGTTTGAAAGGTGAGGCAACTACAGATCCACCATGATCAATAACTATGGTTTCTACTAGAGGGTGACTAGATGATATAGTGGATTTTTCTGTTTTCCACTTGTATTGTGTAACAACATTAACTTCTTTATGGAAGTTATCAAGATAATCAAAGAATAGGATTTCAGCTTTTAGTTTATACATTAGCTTAACTCATTGTCTTCTTATTTCAATCTGTTGTTGTGAGCTGAATCTTTTAAAATAATTCTATCTTTTAGATTCATTTCCAGATGATTCAAAGTCTATTTTTAATCTATTCATATCAGGCATGAATAAGGTACTAGACTCTTTCCTAATCATGAGTAACTGGTGGTTTACTGGGGCGTTACTCTGGAGGTCACTAGCAGTAGGAGAAGGGGTGAAGTCTTCTTCTTCATCTTCTTCTGTTTTTTGTGGCATACTCTGATGTGGAGTATAACACGGCTTATTAATTTGTGAAGAGGAATTATCAATTCCTTTTAACTTAAAAAGTCTTTGAATTTCTTTATCTATTTCTTGATCTTGTTTAGAGAGTCTAGAACTAGATTCAGATTTTCTACCTTCATTAATTTGAATAGATTTGTTTGATCTACTAGATCTTGCAGAATCAAAGGAGATTCTTACTAAGCCATCCGATAATTGGTGGATGCTTTCAACATTTGTAGTGGTGTTTTCACAATCTTTATCATGATTTTTATTTTTTACTATCCAAGATTCTAGGAGCGTTATATCCTTCCAGAGGATTTGCTTAGGAGCTTGGATGTTAGTTTGACTAGTACTAGCTTGAATCAGTGTAGTGCTTCCTAAAGGACTCTTTTGTAATGCATGCACATTCAAGTTTGTGGTAATGCATTTATAGTAAATCCTGTAGATAAGTACTATTGATTCAGTTTCTTTTACCAATTTAGTGATGCTTCCTGTAAGTTTTATTCCTAAGGTTAAAGCTAAAGGAGTATTTTTGCATCCTAAACTTAAGGTAAAATCAGGAAAACAATTAAAATAAATTGGTCCTTTATGGAGAACTGTTTTCATTATACCAATGATACTAGGTTTATATTCTAAAAACCTAGCATCTCTCAAAGTTAACAAGATTGCATAATTTTTTCCTTGTTGAGTTAATGGTTTAATTGCCACTTGTACTAACCCTAGGTGAATGAAATTAAATCCTTTTTTCCCTATATTTTTTAAGGGTTTTGGGACATAACAGTTGACAAGTTTGTTCATCCTTAAAAAGAGGATATACTTGTTCAATAGTTTTTACTTGTAATTCTTCATTAAAGGCTTTAAGGAGCCAACTAGTTTTATAGATGTCTCGATGAGATACTTTTGGGATATTTCATCCAGTTCAATCTACTCTTGTTTCTCCAAGAACTAAGAGCTCAAGACAAAAAATTTGCCGAAGCTTTAAGTTTTCTACACACTGATAATTTTGGCGTTCCAAAGGATTTTGATCCTGAAAAACAACCATTAGTAAATGATCAATCTGAGACAAAATCTCAGTATGGAACATAATTACAACGGATACCTGTAACCTCCACCTCTTTAGTGGAAACTTCGGGTGTAACGAAGTTGCCATTTTATGATGGGTGTTCACAAACAAATGATAATTAACAAATTAATCTGGTTAACAAAATTAGTTTTCAAAAATGGTATTCTCAAGTAAAAATCAGTATTGACAATGATTATGAATTAAAAACCATTGCCCTTATTGATACAGGTGCAGATGTTAACTGTATTCAAGAAGGAGTTATACCAACTAAGTATTATAAAAAAATAATTGAGAAACTTAGTTCAGTAAATGGTAGTAAAATGAAAGTTAAATACAAGTTGTCAAATGTACATATTTGTCAAGACAATGTATGTTTTAAAACATTTTTTGTCGTAGTACAAAATATGATTAGTGAAGTTATCCTTGGGTTGCCATTCGTATATCTTCTATATCCTTTTATGACTGACACTAAGGGGATAACCACTAAGCCATTTGGTCACAGTAACTTTTCAGTTTATTAGTAAACCAGAAACTAAGACGCGACAACTTAAAGACCATTCAGTCTCTAAGTATCTTAATTTAATTAATCAAAAAAAATCAACAGGTAAAATTTTTCAAAGAAGAAATTCACCATAAAAGAGTTCAAGAACAATTGAAAAACCCAATTTTACTTGAACAAATCGAACAATTTTAAATTATAAATGGAAGTAGAAATATGTTCTAACCTTCCTATAACTTTTTGGCACAGAAAAAAATATATGGTAAAACTTCTATATCTAAAAGGATTTAGTGAAACAGATATTCCCACTAAATCTACACCCATCCAAATAAACCATGAAGTAATGAAAATCTGCAAAAAAGAGATTTTTGAATTACATAAAAATGGTATCATTAGAAAGAGTAAATCTTCTTGGTCATGCCCAGCTTTTTATGTCATCAAAAATGCGAAATTCGAGAAAGACGTACCAAAACTAGTAATTAATTACAAGTCTTTAAATTTTGTGTTGGAATGGATCAAGTATCCAATTCCAAACAAACATGAATTAATTAAAAGACTTAATAATTCAGTAATTTTTTCAAAATTTGATTTAAAAAGTGGTTACTGGCAAATCCTTATATCTCCAGAAGATAGATATAAGACTGCATTTACAACTTCTTTTGGCCATTACGAATGGAAAGTAATGTCTTTTGGATTAAAAAATGCACCTAGTGAATTTTAAATATAATGAATGAAATTTTTAATTTCATTAGTCATTTTTCTATAGTTTATATAGATGACATTCTCATCTTCTCCAGATCTATAGAAGAACATTAGAAACACCTCTATGCATTCTTTGAGATAGTCAGACACAATGATCTAGTCATCTCAGCCAATAAAATCAAGTTATTCCAAACCTCAGTAAGGTTCCTTGGATACAACATCCAGCAGTCTACTATTGTTCCCATCAGTCGTTCTATCCAATTTGCAGATAGGTTCCCTGATGAGATCACAGATAAAACCCAACTTTAGAAGTTCTTAGATTCCCCTAACTATGTTTCTAACTTCTATCAGGATTTTAGGAAAACCGTCAAACCTTTATATGACAGACTCAAAGGAAATGCTCCTCCTTGGACTTCTGTTCTTACATCCATTGTTAAACAAGTCAAGCAGTTCATAAAAACTTTGTCTTACCATGGTATTCCTTCGGTTGATTCCTTTAAAATCATCCAAACTGATGCCTTCGACATTGGCTACGGTGGTATTCTCCTTCAAAAACTTACTCCAGACTTCCAAGAATAAATCGTTCGTTTCCACTCTGGTATCTGAAATAAAGCACAAGCAAATTATAGTACTATTAAAAAAAAATTATCTATTGTCTTGTGTATCTCTAAATTTCAGGATGATGTATTAAATCAAAAATTTCTAATTAGACTTGATTGTAAATCTGCAAAATATGTTTTAAAAAATGATGTACAAAACATTGCTAGTAAGCAGATTTTTGCCAGATGGCAATCTATTTTAAGTATTTTCGATTTTAAAATTGAATATATTAAAGGCAATAATAACTGCATTCCTGATTTTCTAACCTGAGAATTTTTGCAGGGATCTCATGGCGGACAGGAAATCTCCTAAGCCCAGTACCTCTTCCAAAGTCGGGAGAGAACAAAAACAAAAATAATTAGTCTTGTCAAGCCCATTAGCCTTGCCAAGCCCACAAACATCCCTATCCTAATTGTCAATCGTTACCAACCTCTTGGTAATCCTAGTCATATAGGGTCAGTAGTCCAGTCCACTTTGGTGGCCCCATATACTTTCTTTCAGATGGCCCAACAAGGCCCAACCCAATTTGTTGGTCCTTCTTCGACCATCAAAAATAACTAACTAGTTACCCCTAGTCAACTAGTTAATCCTTACCCAATATCTAGTTCCCAACCAACTTTTGTAGCCCCAAAAGGCCCTAAAGTTGATTATGTTAAGAAAGATGAACCTCAACCAGTATTCGTCATTGAACCAATCCATGCTCACCTAAGCAACCCAAAAGATCTAGTAAATGCATATCTTGAACTAGGATGGAAATTTATCCCGTCTGACCCAGAGAAATCCATATTTGATAAGAAAGAACCCAGTAAAGTCATATATCATTCCTTATATATTTTAAAGTTCATTTCTCTCAAAAAATGGGGATCTCATCTTTTATTGCTCAGAGACCTCGAGAGATATGAAAAGAAGTTTAACTACTATGATTACATTGATTCATGGTATAAACTTCTCCTCTATCAGGATGAGTCATTAACTCACTCCTGGTTCATTCAGTTCGATAAGAATTTCAAGATCCAAATTCCTGCTTGGTTCGCACAGTGGTGGCATCTTCATGGCCCCATACCTGAAATTCTTTCACTCGACCTACAAGATCAGGTTACTTATTTTTTTTTTGTTTATAAACTTTGTTTTTATGACAGAACTCATTTCACGAGTTTGTTAATTTTCTTTACCCAATATAAACTTCCTTGGATCTATAAGTGGTCTTGAGAAATATGTTCTAACTTTGTTTGCAGGCAATCTAGTGTGAAATGGTAGCCTAGGTTCCAACATGACCGCATCATTGCCCAAGTCAACAAGGGGTTCCCAGTAAAGGTTCTGGCACCAGTTATAGTATCAACTATTGCAGCTACCCTTCCACCAGTAATTTCAACACCAGCAAAGGCTTTGCCGGCCCTAAGGGTTTCTACACTAGAGAAAACCCTGACTCCAGCCCCGCTGCAAGCAACAAAACATAAGCAAAATAAGTCTTCCTCTAAGGACTCCAGTAAGCCCTCAGAATCATCAAAGCAGTCAAAGCAGAAGTCTTCTGAGCTCATTGCCCTAGCCTAGAAACTTCTTCAACAGGCAGCAAGTTGTAGTGATTCATCCTCCCTGACATCATCTACAAGGTCCATTAACCCATTTGTAGATTTGGGTCCAGATAGCCAGGATCCATTTGATGGAATTGATGACCTTACTCCTGACCTAGCTTCTCCTTGATTCTTCTCCTTATGCGTGATAGCTTCACTTACTACTTTGTTCACCTAAAAAAAGAAAAGTTGTCTATTACGTATAATGTTAAGATATCAATCAGTACATCAGCCCTTTCCCCAAGAAAAATAGCTGACAATACACATGTGCTCTGTCAGTACATCAGCCATTTCCCCAAGAAAAGTAATTGCAATACCCATGTGCTCTGCTTTTCCACCGAAAGTAGATTCTTTTCTCTTGAGGCAGGGACTCACTTAGCCCTCTGCCCTAATTTTCAGACATCAGGACCCATTAAGAGTTTTTTGTCAAAAGTTACCCAAGTAAAAGTATTTTACCCATACTTTTTCATCGAAAGTTAAGGTGAAAGTTTTTTATCAAGAGATAAAGCAGAAAATGACATTATGGCTAAAGATTCCTTCAGAAATCCTTACGTTTATATTAAGGTCTCTTCTGGGATGGAAGGGGAAGTCTTTTGCAAAGGCATATAAACCATTACACACCTAGTAAAACACTCCCACCTCCACCAAAACCCTGTATTTTAGAGATCTCTCAAAATAATGTAAATGAAGAGTTTCTCTCCTATCCTCTTTTACTACTAGTCCACTTAGTGCTAGTATTGTAAGTATCTTAATTTTATTTCATATTGTAATTTATGTACTTTTGTTTGTAAAATTATTCTACATCTTGTTATGCTTTTTGAACTCATATGAATTCCGCACTTTATTACATTTTGGTATATATATATACCAAAATGTAATATTAGTCAAATTTTTTAGATTTAGGAGTTTTTAATTTTTAGTTTTATTTCACTTGTAAAAGAAAAGGATAGTCTGATAAAATTGACAAAAAAAAGACTTCATAATAAATAAAATTTTTTAACGGACATAAATTCAAATCCATTTTGGAGGACTAACCTCTAAATTTCTCAACTTTCAATGGAGAACATAGCCCGAGGTTTTGGAAGGCTGCCAGAACATGAACTAGACCAGCTTGACACGCGGTGGCTTGGGAATAAATTGATAGCCCAAAGGGACAGGTCGTGGGCCTTGGATTTGACCTGACAGGCCCAATCAATTGATCAAATTAACACCAGTGGCTCAGGGCTATTGTCCTAACAAGTTTCAAAAAAGCTAAAAATTGTACCAAATGCGACAAAATTTCGTTCAATTTAGACAATTTGATGCAAATTGTGGGCTATATTTTTTGAGTCGGATTTATGCATTTGAATTGTATAACATTACAAATAATAGACAAATATATAAAGAAAAACTTCACCCATACTCTTTGTAAAGTATTTTACCTTCAAAGATACCTTTATACTATTTGAAACTTCATATCACTTCTTGTTTAGCCCATTATTACAAACCAAAACTTCCAATTTTCATGCTAATTTTTTTCCCCAAAAATCACAATTTACTCCCCATTAATTTTTTATCTACACTCATGTAAATTGCTTTACATGAAAAATAACATTATATTATCTAAAATTTCATTGATATTGTTTCTTTATTAGTGGATCTACCAGAAATTTCTGTGTTTTTTTTTCCATATTCACTTGTGAAATAATTAAATAGTTGTTAATTTAACATACAATTACATAATATATTTTCATGAGCAATGCTACAAAATTCAGATGAAACCCAAAAAATTACAATCTAAATGCATATCATCCCTTGGATTAGTGGATCCCATTAATTTTTTTAGTGGAGCCCACTCATCCATTGATTCAAAAGATGATATGCATTTGTGTTTTAATTTTTAGATTTCATTTGAGTTATGTAACATTTTCAAAATATTAGATTTTTGTATTGTATTTTATCCAATTAACAGAAGGGTAATCACATTACATTTAATAATGGGGGTAGAGTTAGTATTATGAAGAAAATCATTATATTATAAGATAGAATTGATATTATTATTCAGATAGAATTGCAATTCTCCCAATATCATGTTCTTAGGACGGAGGACTATACGAGAGATAGAGACTTAAATTAAGACGAGACGAAATAAAGCTTATCGGCCAATTATATTGTTGATATTACGGATCAATCAAAATAAAGACAACACAAAAGATTTTTTATACAAATATGAGATTTTGATCAAAATTGGTAACATAATCTATTAACTTAATTCATCACAATTATTGAATTAGTAATGAGTTTAAAATATGTTGGAAGCCACAATCAATTCAATAATTGTGAGTGATTAATTTAATAAATTAACTTCAAACAAGATTTATTTCGGTACTATACTTTCAAATTTTACTATCTTAACGGGTGTTTTATAATTTTTGTGAGTCATTTTATAATAAAAAAAATATCACTTTGTGAGTATTTTTACTACTATTATGACAACTATTTTTATCATTTTTTTTGTGCAAAAAAAAAAATTATCACTTTTATGGATAATTTACCACTTTTGTGACTGTTTTTTTAAACACTTTATGGTAATTATTTTTATTATTTTTTTGGAATCACAATAATAAAAAAAATATTCATAAATGTAATAAAAAAAATTCACAAAAATAATAAATAATGATATGGTATACAGGAGTCAACTCCATAAAATTATCTCCAATAGACAAGAAAGGAAGACTTGGGGGTTCATATAAAACAAAGTAGATAAAATGGTTAATGTCATCACGTGAAATTCATGTGAAGATTCTTTTTAACTTTTCATGCGAATAAAAGCACAACTTGATTGATGAGGATAGTTTTAAAATTTGTCCATTTCTGTCAACTTAATCACCATCGTTGAATACATAGACACCTACCGGTGACGGTGGATTGTACCACTACTATAATAAGGCTCAATAACTTTTAGCTTGTTTGGATGAATTTTAAGGAGAGATTTAAACTGATTTTTTTGAATTTTTTTAAACTTAAATTCATCTTTTTAAAAATAAGATTCAACATTTAATTCAGTTTATACTCATGTTTGGTATGTAACACATACACATCTAGGATTCAAGAATATATCATAATTATTAACAACTATTTTTCCTTTAAATAATTATTTTATTCTTAATCAATTCAATTCATAGTCATTTTAAGGGATATAATTGTCTTTTGGATCTTTAACCCTTTACTCATCTTTCCAAAACCACTCACCCCCTAGGTGTGACGAAACCCATAATTATAGGGTTTAATTTTCGGGCCAGCTGTGGACCGGGTTTAAAAATTTGGGACTGAATTTTTCATATAAACATGTAATTTAGAGGTTCTTTGAACCATTTTCTCTAAATCTATTTTGTTAGGCCCCGATATCCCATTACCCAACAATCCTTAGAGTGTTTGGTAATATTTTTATTTTTATGTTTTTTTTAAAAAAAAATAAAAATAAAAATAAAATCAATTTTTTTTTCTGTGGTAAAAAGTTGAAACATATAATGTGTTTGGCTGCAGCTTTTGTTTTAAAAAATCTAAAAACTAAAACACAAAACATATTTGATAATCACTTTAATTTCTATTATATATTTTAGTTGAACAATACTATTGAGACATAATCAATTTCCTACTATAAACACATCAAAATTCTAATTTTCAATACATCCATCAACCCATGAAATAAGATCCAAATTATAATAAAACTTGAATTTTTATTGATAAAATAAATAGAGCTTTACACAAAAAAAAAAGAAAAAAAGAAAAAAACTTTAAGGTATTCTCTTAAGCAATGGAGTTCAACCATGTCCAGCAAAAATCAAAACAAGATAATTTCCAATACAGTCCCCAAGCTACTTGCTACCAATTATGATCAAATCTTAGAAATAACTCCACTCAACTCTAATAAGCTATATACTCCTAGGAATTAACTGCGGCAATGATTTGTCTCATAAGAATTAATCAAACCCAACATTATTGAATGAGTAGGCAATCTTTCTTTCAACACTGCACACAACTCAAACATCTTTGAATGAGATATGAAATATTGTTGAATCCCTCTCTTTCCAAAATCATATTATTCCATGACATATTCTACATATATAAATCACATTTACTAATTATTAAGAATCACACAAATGTCTACGCACACAAATGCACACAATACAGAAACACACATATGAAAAACTCCTTCTTTCTTTTTTTAAATCAAAACTCACACACACACACACAATACTCGTGCACATACAACACACAAAATGACCCACGAACACACACTGACCCACCCACCCACACAAATGCATACACAACACACAATACCAATACCATCACCATCCCCACCACCATCACCACTGTCGTCACCTCACCGCGATCACTAGCACCCCTGCCGCCACAGCCCCCACCAGCACCACTGTCGCCATCCCTACCACCACCATTACAACTACAACCACTCCCACCCCTACCATCATCGTCATCTTTATCCTAACACCACCACCACTATCACTGTCGCACCCCCACCTCCACCGCTTCATCACCATTGTTGCCACCCCACCACCCTCATCACCACTGCCACCCCACCGCTATCACTGCCCCACCACTGATTCCTATTACTGTCATCCACCGCCACCATCTACCACCACCATCGTCTCATTCTTATATTTATTATCATTACTACCAATCACCCACCATTATTATTATTGCCCATCATCACCCACCACCACAACCCACTATCACCACCAACCATTAGCACCCATCTCCCAACACCTACCAACACCACCACCACCACCATTTACCACCACCTATTACATTGTCGTCCAGAAGCACTTGTCATCGCCCACCACTGTCATCGTCATCGCCCACCACCACTGCCAATAACTATCACTGTCACCCACCATCACTGCCAATAACTATCACTGTCACCCACATCACCACCACCGTCATTCATGACTGTCACTACCACTATCATCACCCAAAAA
>CAUOFW020005773.1:0-26086 GCA_963454935.2 Ilex paraguariensis
TCCATTATCCATACTCATATAATAACATGCAATGTTACATTAAAAATAGTCCATATGAGTTTGATTACAATTCTTTTACATACATTACATGCCTAAAAACTAACTTTGCTAATGTTTTACAAAAAACATAATTTTTCATAATAGTTTTACAAAACGTGAATTAAAAGTCACAAGTCGACTTTTCTTCATCCTTGAGGCCCCAAATACAAGCCGTCCACTGATGTATAACCCACACCTGAATGTTTTCCCATAAACGGTGAGTCACGCTTAATAGGGTATCTCTTAAAGAGGTCACTCCTTAACCTAGGTGCATATAAAATGTCCACATGCTACATTCAACAAGCAACAACCATTCCAATCAATAATATGTAATTCAATGTTGAAAATCACCGCACCATGTCATGCCATGAAATGAGATGAGACTCACTCATGCATTTCAACCTGAGCCCTCTCCGGCTCCCACAACACAATGCAATGCCAATGTGTATAAATCCACCATTTATGTTGCACATCAAATGACCATTATAAAAATCGGGTCTTTCTTGGGTGGGTATTTATAGACTTACACCAAGGGTCACCTAACCCACACGGAATTCATGGGCTTCCACCAAGAATTTTGCGTACACCCACACACTTTATGGGCTGATCCAAGGGAGTGTGTATCTCAATCACCAGGTCCTGCACCTGGGGGATCATGTAACCCTTCTTACTAACCTCGACCCTATTTTCAATGCAAACCATGTGACTCAATCGAACCTCGGCCCAACTATGCCGAGCCCATGAATCATTCACCAGGAATGGTTTTTGATCAACTATGCACACACACCCACACTCATGCTTCATGCCAATGAATGTGTTGCCTCCGTGCAAGTGCAATGTAATTTGTAATTGCAACACCAATATCATGTCCAATATGTACGAGTGCCATATGAACAATCTCAACCACATTTCAACACATTCCATGGTTAATTATTTCATAAGCATATAATTTTCGTAAATCTTCATCATGTTAATATATCTTGAGCATGTATCAACATTTGCATTTAACAACAATTTTCTCCAGACATATTATCACATAATCTCATGCAATTAACACACTTTATTTCACATAGGTATTTTATCAAACACCTTCAAGGCACCAAATCATGTAAGCACATAAAAGGCCCAAATTCATCTCATAACTCAAAAAATCAGATTAAGTAATTTTCACATACCCAATTATCAAAATTTTCAAGAAATCACAAACTAACAACTTCTAATTACCAATACATACTATAATTGAATTTACTCATTTTCATTAAATCAACTACAATATGTATGTGTTAAAATACACATAACAGCCCACCTATTTCATATATTCATCCTAAGTTTGAAACAAATCTAGTTACGATGAAAACCCTATCTCTTGAAACGTAAAATAATTCTAGGAAGCTCAAAGAACCCAAACCTTGCCCAAAATCAAACTTTTTCCAAAATTTCATCATTGAATCTTTTGGTGAAACCCGTCTTTTTTGGTATAGTTACGCAGCTCTCGTTGCGTAGATCAACTTTAATACTTGGCCCAAAGAATTTTGACTGTCAGAACTCTGTAGATCTGAGAAAGAAGTCTTGAAATTTCTCTTTTTCCTCTCTTCCTCATCCAATGTTAAAACCTAGCAAACCCAGCAGAATAATGTGTGGAGAAATCATATTTTTGTCCCTTATTTATACCCTTTAACGCCTGGTCCACGTCGTGTCACGCGTTCCCTATTCTCGTTTTTGCCCCCAAACGATTAAATTTTATCCCGATTTAAGTTCAACATATTTTTATATGAAATTTCTTTAAATTATAATAAAATTTGAGAAATTTTATTTTGGGGGCATTTTTAAGGTCACCTGACATCCGATCGTCGCTAAAAAACGCAGAAAAACCCGACTATCTCACTCAGAATTTGACAAAAATTATCTGGGTAACTAGATTTCATGAGACGAATCCAAAGGTGAGGTCTATTTCATCATCTAAGCTCTAGAGAAATATGGGTTTTTAACTCGCACTGTAGTGGCAAATTACCTTTTATCCTTTTCGTGAAAAGTTAAAAAAATTTTGGGTTTTACATTCTTCCCCCCTTAACAGAATTTCGTCCCCAAAATTCACACACACATGCACATTCAACCACATGCATATGCAATAGACATATAATACTAAATGGCTATAAGAATGCACCTCCATTCTCGAACAAGAAAGGATAACTGATACATATTGTGTCCTTGCGCTCCCATGTCGCCTCCTCCACAACACCTTCACTAGCCTCACAGTCTTGCCTCGCAAAACCTACTCTCGGTTGTCCATGATATACACCGGTCCTTTCTCGAAGGTCCCATCCACATCAACAATCAACTTACCCCAATCCACCACATGGGTTGGATCTGGAGTATACTTCAGGAGCATAAAGACGTGGACCACTGCGTGAACATTCAATAAATTTGACGGTAACGCCAACTGGTCAGCAACTGTACCAACCTTATTAAGTACCTCGATGGGCCCAATATACCTTAACAATAGCTTTTCCCGCTTGTCAAACTTGACCACTCCTCTTTTAGGCATCACCTTCAAGAAGACATGATCTCCCACCTCAAACTCTAGAGGTCGTTGTCATCTATCTGCATAGCTCTTTTCCTGGCTCTAGGCTGTGAGAAGATGCTTTTGTATCAATTCCACCATCTCTGGAGTGTCTTTAACCAGTTCTGGACCTGTAGAGGGTCTCTCTCCAATCTCTGTCCAATAAATTGGAGAACGGCAAAGCCTCCCATATAGTGCCTCATAGGGTGTTATCTGTATGCTCGCCTGATAACTATTGTTGTAGGCAAACTCCACTAAGGGTAGGTGTTCTTCCCAGCTACCATTGATATCTAGGACGCATGCCTGAAACATATCCTCTAAAGTCTAGATGGTCCTCTCTGACTGACCATCCGTCTGGGGATTAAAAGTTGTGCTCATCATCAATTGTGTCCCTATGACCCTTTAGAAACTCTCTCAAAAATGGACCATGAACCTGCGATCCCGATCCGATACTATAAATATGGGTACCGCATACTACTAGACTATCTCCTATATATACAGCTTGTAGAATTCCTCTAGTGTGAAGATCATCCGCACTACCAAAAAAATTTGTCGACTTCATAAGCTAGTCCACTATCACCCACACCGCGTTATGTCCCTGCGATGTTTGTGGCAAGTGGGTCACATAATCCATCGTGACATGTTTCCACTTCCACTCAGCCACCTCCAAAGGCTGGAGCAACCCTGTGGGTCTCTGGTGCTCAGGCTTGACCTGCTGACACTTGAGACATCGACTGAAAAAGTCTCCAACATACCTCTTCATTCCGCTCCAATAGTACTGGCAATGAAGATCATGGTACATCTTCGTGCCACCTAGATGCACAACAAAACGAGAATAATGAAACTCCCTAAGGATCTCCTTTCTTAGATCTATAGACTGGGAACCATAACCCTTCCCCTATACCGAAGACTATCATCCGCATGAATGGCTCAGCCCTCATCACCTGTACCCGACTATACACAGTCCTTGATGGACAATATCTCTATATCCTACCCCTGGGACTTGATCACTCTACTCAATAGGGAAGGCATAGCCACCAAGCTCCCTAAAGTGCCTTAAGCCTGACTCATGTAATGTAGCTCGAACTGACTCACGGTCTCAAGCATCTACCACTCCCAAAAAGCCACACTGGCCAAAACTCTCCTTGACTTCCAGCTGAGTGCATCAACCATCACGTTTGCCTTACCAGGATGCTAATGCAAAGTGAAGTCATAATCCTCTAAATACTCCATCCACATGTGTTGTCTCATGTTGAGGTCCTGTTGTGTAAAGAAGTACTTCAGACTTTTATGGTCCGAAAATACCTCTAAATGCTCATTATATAAACAGTCGTGCCAAGCCTTCAAGGCAAAGACAATGGTCTACAACTACATGTCGTGTGTAGGGTAATTCTTCTCGTGGTTCTTTAACTGCTGAGAACCATAAACCACCACCCCTTGGACTGCATCAAAATATAACCAAGCCCATACTTCAAGGTATCACAATATACTGTGTACCTCTATTCCCTCTCCGAGACTGTCAAAATAGGAGCTGAAGTAAACCTTCTCTTCAACTCTTGGAATGTCTTCTCACACGAGTCATCCCACTAAAGCTTGACCTCCTTTCGGTTCAATCTCGTCACAGGTGCAACTAGTCGAGAGAAATCCTCAATAAACCTCTAGTGGTAGCCTGCCAATCCCAAGAAACTACGTATCTCGAAGATTGACTTCAGTCTCTCCCATCTCATAACCGTCTCAACCTTCTCCGACTTAACTGACACACCCAAAGCTGACACCACGTGTCTCAAAAACTTCACTTCCGTAAGCCAAAATTCACACTTGCTGAACTTGGCATACAACTAATGGTCCCTCAAGATCTGGAGAATAATCTTCAAGTGACCCTCATGCTCCTCCTTAGACTTGGAGTAGATCAGAATGTCATAAACAAAGACCACGATAAACTGATCTAGGTAGGGTTGGAACACCCTATGCATGAGATCCATGAATGCTGTCGGAGCATTCATCAATCCAAAAGGCATGATAGTAAACTCGAAATGCCCATACCGCATCCTAAATGGATATCTGCCTCACTAACCCTCAACTGATGGTAAATCGTGCGTAGATCTATCTTAGAGTACATCGATGCCCCTCTCAATTGATCAAATAAATCTTCAATCCTCTGTAAAGGGTATCTATTCTTGATAGTAACTCTACTCAACTGTCGGTAGTCTATACATGGACGAAGGGTCTTGTTCTTCTTCATGGCAAATAACACCAGAGCACCCCAAGGTGAGGTACTCAGTCTAACGAAGCCCTTGTCCATCAATTCTTACAATTGGACCTTGAATTTTTGCAACTCTGCAAGTTCCATCCTATGCGGAGTCATAGAAATGGGCGATGTCCTAGGGTGCAACTCAATAGTGAAGTCTACATCCCTATGTGGAGGTAATCTTGGTAGTTCATCCAAAAAATGTCCTTATACTCACAACCACCTGAGGTAAACTCAACTCCTCTCTCGCGCTTATCCTCTAGGGTAAGGCTTGCAAGCCAGCCCTCAACTACCCGTGTAAACAGGAATCATATATTACTTGGGGTAAAATGTCATTTTTCTTTCCCTGAAATTTAAAATAAACACCCTCTGGTGTGTAGGTAGTGACCTCTTCCGATCACAATCAATGACTACTTCCATCACCAATCATCCCAAGGATGACTCAAATTTCGACATGTCCATGGTGAGTAGAATCGAGATCTCTAGCTCACAATCATGAGGTATCTGATCAATGCATACCCGATCTCCTAGGGAACATGCAATGGCTTTTCAAATAGCAATATAGCACTAATTAGTATCCTAAGTAATCAAAGACGTAACATGAGATTTTTTTCCTTGCTCTTAGTAGAGCATCCACTTGCTAGTAGACATACACTCTAAAACATCCCATTCATTCTTTTTTTGACCGTGTCTCTTTTCCATACACCATGTATAATTCACATAACATATACACATAACATGTAGCATTTAAAGCACACAACATGTAATGCACAACGGATGCAATGGTCTAGACCCATGCCCCACAAGCCTTAGGTAAATCGTAAACCTAGCTCTACTACCAAGCTATGACACCCCTAAAATTGGGGGTCCTTTGTTAACCTGTTGGTCACCTATCAACTCACAGAATACCCATAGATACCGTGTAACTCTATATCACGCCGTTATGCCCCATTTATTGGGGTCCATAATTTAACAAAATTTGAGCAGAGTCTCTTTTGTACGGGGAGCTTTACCCAAAGCACAACCTGTGTAATCATATAACATTGATCACACTGGGTCTATTTATGAGTAAACATTGACCACATCAGATCCATTTATGAGTAAATATTGACCACACCAAGCCCATTTATTCATACTCATATAATAACATGCAATGTTACAATAAAAATAGTCCATATGAGTTCGATTACAATTCTTTTACATACATTGCATGCCCAAAAACTTAGTGAATGTTTTACAAAAATATAGTTTTTCATAATAGTTTTACAAAACGTGAATTAAAAGCCATAAGTCAACTTTTCTTCATCCTTAAGGCCCCAAATACGAGCCGTCCACCAGTTTATAACCCGCACTTGAAATATTAACCCATAAAGGGTGAGTCACGCTCAATAGGGTATCTCCTAAAGATGTCACTCCCCAACCTAAGTGCATATAAAATGTCCATATGCAACATTTAACAAGTAACAACCATTCCAATCAAGAATATGCAATTCAATGTTGGAAATCACCATGCCATGCCAACAACACAATGTAATGCCAATATGCATAAATTTGTCATTTATGTTGCGCATCAAATGACCATTATAAATCTCAGGTCTTTCTTAGGGTGGACATTCATGGACTTACACGAAGGGTCACCCAACCCACACGAAATTCATGGTCTTCCACCAAGGGTTTCACGTACACTCACACACTTTATGGTCTGAACCAAGTGAGTGCGTATCCCAATCACTGGGTCTTGCACCCGAGGGATCTTGTAGCCCTTCTTGCTAACCCTGACCTTATTTTTAATGCAAACCAAGTGACTCATTCGAACCGCGGCCCAACTATCCCGAGCCCATGAATCATTCAACAAAAATGGTCTTTGATTAACTATGCACACAAACCCACACTCATGCCTCATACCCATGAATGTGTTGTCTCCATGTAAATGGAATGTAATGTGTAATTGCAACACCAATATCATGTCCAATACGTACGAGTGCCATATAAACAATCTCAACCACATTTCAACACATTTCATGGTTAATTATATCATAAGCATATAATTTTCATAAATCCTCATCATGTCAATAAATCATGATCATGTATCAACATTTGTATTTAACAACAATTTTCTCCAAGCATGATATCACATAATCTCATGCAATTAACATACTTTATTTGACATAGGCATTTTATCAAACACCTTCAAGGCACCAAATCATGTAATCACATAAAATGCTCAAATTCATCACATAAATCAAAAAAATTAGATTAAGTGATTTTCACATACCCAATTATCAAAACTTTCAAGAAATCACAAATTAGCAATTTCTAATTACCAATAAATACTAGAATTAAATTTACCCATTTCCATTAAATTAACTACAATAGGCAAGTGTTAAAATACACATAACAGCCCACCCATTTCATATATTGTAACTCCCCTCCCCACACTCTTATCTTTATATAACAAGTAATTATTTATTTTTTGAACTGCCAATATTGTAAAACTCAGATAAATATATGAAATCGTTTGTAATAGAACTTGTACCAACTATATTTGATGAAAAAATTTATGTTGTATAAATTTGGGTTGGTGGTGGAAGGGTTGGAAATGAAAAGTCAGGCATTCTGGGCAGCGTACCGGTACTGTGAACACCAGAAGCTAAAGTGTACCGGTACTGCCTACTCTGGACCAAGTTTTGTAGAATTGTCATAACTTTTGATCCAACCGTTCGATTGAGCTGAAATGTTGACACAATACAGAGGAAACCCAGATGTACAACTTTCGTGTTTTGAACTACTACAGATTTGAAGTGGATCATGGTCAAAAAGGAGGACAACTGAGATACTGCCACCAAATGGTGTGGGTACTGGTGCCTAAGTTGCCAAAGCTTTGGGACTAAGTATTCTTTCCTTCAAATGTTATAAACAGAGACTAATAGAGTACCAAGGATGATATGTTGGACCTTGGATGGGTCAATCGATTTAAACCTTTATCAAGAGCGGTTCAGAGGAATAAAATAGTAATTTAGTGTTTTTGGTGTAAATTATTTTAGTATAAAGATAAATCATAAAAATAAATATTTTTAGGTTAAAATAACATTAAAAATGAATCTGGAACGTCTAAAAACCTTAGGGTAGTCATAGGGATCAAATTGGAGATATTTAATGGTAAAACCGTAATTTTGGAGAAAAATATAATTTTTGGCCCTGTGAACATTAAAATTCGGGATTTCTTGGCTTTAAAGCACCACTTTACTCCCATTTTCTTCCATTCTTTCACTCCACTGTCACCAAAACTTTCTTAGAACCTAGGGGAAGATTAGGGAAGAAAGAAAAGGGAGGAAGGAGATTTCTAGAGCTTGGGCTTTACTTGGAACCTTTGATTCAAGGTAGGGGTTCCTTCTATTCTTGACCATTGAGGCTAGGGCTTATATGTATATGTATGCTTTCACCCTCATATATATATATATATATATATATATATATATATATGCTATGAAATCATCATTTCTTGTTATTTTTGCAAAGAGTACCATGTTTTAAACAAAGCTAGGGTTAGATAACCATGAAAACTCTTTTTTTGTCATAAAACCCTAGTTTTCAAGAGAAATGGATTATTCTCTTGATTTTTTCCTTGTTCTTGATTTCAAAACTTTAGTGCTTTGTAATGAACAATAAAAATGGATTGTTGATGATCTCTTGCTTATTTTCTTAAATTGTTTTATTGTAATACAAATTGTGAAATTTGGGCATTTTGGATTTCCTTGTGATTTGAGAAAATGTTTGTTATTGCATCTCTTGTATGGTTGTTGTGATGGACTTGAATTTCATTCGAGCACTGCCGTAGAGTGTTAGAGGTTGGTCTATCCCAGTGGTAGGGTGAGATGGTTTCCTAACACTTGTAATGGTTTGTTGTTTGTAAGAGCAACCACTATTGTTTACGTAAGTTCGAAGTTGAAGGATGACATACCTTTCCTAGGAAGGATTCATCAATGCCGTGAGAGACGGTATATGCCCTTCCTAAAATGTTTGGGATTGTGTGATTGTGGTGGGTGAACGAGGTAGAATCATGGTGTAGATTCATAGGAAGCAACCAACGTACATGAAAATATGGGATGACATTATTGAATGATTATTTGATTTCTATCACTTTGACATGCTTATTCCTTTCATTTAAATTATTGCTATTGAGTTAACTTGAGATCAAATAAATTGTCACTGTTTTATTGCAAGTTATATATGCTATTTTGAAAAGTGAGACTGGACTGTTTTATATTTTTTTTTTAACCTTGTTTGAGTTTGGGAGGATGTTGCTACAGAGCTTAGTGCTCACCCCCTACAAATAACATATTTTTAGATTTTGTACAAGAGGAGGAGCTCAAAGTCAATGAGTCGGTACATTGGGAAGTTCCACTAGATGGGCACATGGATCCCGAGGTGGATGCTTAGGGCTATACTCTTCTATGTGATACACTAGGAAATTCCTTTTGAGACTATGTAAAGTCTAACCTTTTGTTATTCCACTGCAAAGTTCAAATTTGATTCTGTTAGATGTAATTGTCATAGTTCATCATATTCTTTTGGATACAAGGGCCATGTTTGGCATATTCTTTTGGGATGATATTGTAAATGTGATATATGATGAATGAAATTTTTTTTACCGATAAATTTTATTAGTTGCTCTTATGATGTGAATGATTTTAGATAGTAATGTTGTCCAAGGTGGCTTTTGGGGGTGTTACATATATTCATCCTAGGTTAGAAATAATTCTAGTTAGAATGAAAACCCTACCTCTTGAAGCGTAAAACAATGCTAGGAAGCTCAAGAACCCAAACCTTGCCCAAAACTGAACTTTTTCCAAAATTCTATTTTTGAATCTTTGGTGAAACTCGTCCTTTTTTGGTATAGTTATGTAGCCCTCATCGCGTAGATCGACTTTAATATTTGGTCTGAAGAATTTCGACTAGCAGAACTCCATAGATCTAAGAAAGAAGTCTTGAAATTTCTTTTTTCCTCTCTTCCTCTTCCAATGTTAAAACCCAGCAGAATAATGTTTGGGGAAATCAGATTTTTGTTCCTTATTTATACCTTTTAACGCTTGGTCCATGTCGCGCCACACGTTCTTTATTCCGGGTCCATTTTTTGCCCCAAAATGATTAAATTTCGTCCTAGTTTAAGTTGAAGTTATTTTTATATGAAATTTTTTAAAATTAAAATAAAATTTAAGAAATTTTATTTTGGGGGCATTTTTGAGATAACCCAAGACCAGGTTGCTTCAAAAAATGTGAAAAACTCGACTATCTCAAAATTTGACAAAAATTGTCTGGATAACTAGATTTTGCAAGACGAATTTAGTTACTCAGTGAGGTCTATTTCATCATCCAAACTCTAGAGAAATATGGATTTTCAACTTACATTGTAGTGACAAATTACCATTTTACCCTTTTCACAAAAAAGTTCAAATTTTCTTGAGTTTTACAACACCTATAACTAGGTTGACCAGGAAAGAGGTCAAATTCCAACGAGATGACTCATGTGAGAGGGCATTCTAGGAGTTGAAGAGGATGCTTACTTTAGCTCCTATCCTTATAGTGCCAAAGAGGGGCAGAGGTACACAGCATATTGTGATGTCTTAAAGGATGAATTTAGATGTGTTTTAATGTAGTCTGGGAGGGGCGGTAACTTATGGCTCGTGGCTCTTGTCTTTGCCTTAAAGGAATAGCATCATTATCTATATGAAGAGTAGTTTGAGGTATTTTTGAAGCACAAGAGTCTAAAGTACATCTTTACACAGCGGCACCTTAATATGAGACAATGCATATTATCCATTAGGGACCGGGTATAGTCAGGTATGGGTGATGAGGGCAAGGCCATTCACACTGATGGCAATCTTTGATTTAGGGGAAGGGTTGTGATTCCCAATCTACAGATTTGAGAGATGAGATCCTCAGTGAGTTTCATTACTCCTGTTTTTTCCGTGTATCCAGGTGACATGAAGATGTACCATGATCTTCATCATCAATATTACTAGAATGGGATGAAGAGACATGTCAGAGACTTTGTTAGTAGACGTCTCACGTTTCAACAAGTCATGGCTGAGCACTAGAGATCAGAGAGGTTGCTCTAGCTTTTAGAGGTGGCTGAGTGGATGTGGGAATACATCACTGTGGATTTTGTGACCCACTTCCCATGGACTTTGGGTGGGCATGATACGGTATGGGGGATCGTGGACCGGTTTACAAAGTCAACACATTTTTTGGCTATGCGGATGACCTTCACACTATATGAATTCTACAAGTTGTATATATGGGAGATAATCTAGTTACACAGGGTACCCGTATCTATAGTATTGGATTAGTATCCTAGGTTCATGGCTCACTTCTGGGAGAGTTTTCAGCGAGCTATGGAGACACAATTGATGATGAACACAACTTTACATTCCTAGATGGATGGTCAGTCAGAGAGGACCATCCAGGTTTTAGAGAACATGCTTCGGGTATGCATCCTTACCCTTAAGGGTAGTTAGGAAGAGCACTTACCCTTAGTGGAGTTCGCATATAACAATAGTTATTAGGCGAGCATACAGATGACTCCTTATAAGACACTGTATGGGAGGTTGTGCCTTTTTGTGGTTTGTTGGACAGAGGTTGGAGATGGACCTTCTACGGGTCTAGACTTTATTAAGGACACCTCAAAGAAGGTGGACTTGATACAAAAACATCTTCTTTTGGCTCAGAACTGAAAAAGAGCTACGATAATAGATGGTGGAGACCTTTGGAGTTCGAGGTTGGATATCGCATATTCTTGAAGTTTATGCCTAAGAGGGGAGTAGTTAGGTTCAGGAAGAGGAAAAAGTTGTCGCTAAGGTATATCAGGTCCTTAGAGGTACTCGAGAGGGTTAACACAGTTGCTTACTGGTTGGCAGTACCTCTAAATCTATCAGGTGTTCAAAAGTGTTCCATGTTTTCATGATCTAGAATTACACTCCAGTCCCTAGACATGTGGTGGATTGGAGTGAGCTGGTTATTGATGCATAGTGGATCTTCGAAGAGGGATCAATGTGTATCATGGATAGCTAAGATCAGTTTTTGTGTGGTAAGACTGTGCGGATAGTGAAGGTGCTGTGGCAACACCGTGGCATAGAGGAAGCAACATAGAAGCGTGAGGACACTATCCGAGCTACCTATGCATTCCTTTTCGAGGATGAAGGTACATTTCTTATATCTATAATGTAGTACATGACTCATTGAATATGCATTTTTGTATATGTGCATGTGCGTGTAATTTCGAGGACAAAATTCCTTTAGGTGGGAAGAATATAAAACCCAAAAAAATTAAAATTTTATTAAAAAGGGTAAAATGGTAATTAGTTGTTACTGTACAGGTTAAAAATCCAAAATTTTCTAGTACTCAGATGATGAAATAGACTATACCCTTGGATTCGTATTGCAAAATCTAGTTACTTAGACAATTTTTGTCGAATTTTGAGACAATTGAATTTTTTACGTTTTACAAGACAATTGGGAATCACGCCACTAAAATAAATGCGATCAGATTTTACTATCAAAACCTAGGAAATAATTTAAATTTAGTTCAATAAAAATATACTAAACTTAACACGGGATAAGATTTAATTGATTTGGTACAAAATCATACCAATCGAAGGGAGACGTGTGGCGCATTTTACACCAAGCATCCAAGGGTTATAAAAAGTGGAAAATATCATATTTTTCCCCCATTCTTCCCCAGCCATTTTTGAAAAATAAGAGAGAGACAGAGAGAGAGAGAGAGAGAAGAGAGACCTCTCCAACTTCGCCACCTTTATCCTCCGATCTACGACGATCCAACTGTTGGATTGCTTTAGACCAAGAATTAAAGTCGTTGTACGCGATGAGAACTATGCAATTATACCAAAGATCACAGTTTTCTCCAAAATATCAAAGAATGAATTTTTGGATAATACTTGGAAGGCTTGATTTGGAATCTTTGGGGTTTCTTCTACGCGGATATACGCTACAAGGGGTAGTGTGACGCCGCAAAATTCGGGTGTCCGTAATTACCTCATTGATCACTCATTAACCCGTAGAATACCCGTGGATACCATGTAATTTGATACCACGCCGTTATGCCCCATTTATCGAGATCTATAACTCAGTAAAATTTGGGCAGTGTCTCCTTTGTACGAGGAGCTCTACCCAAAACGCGACATGTGTAATCATACAACATTGATCACACCGGGTCCATTCATCCATACTCAATTGTATAGTATCGGATAATACCATAATCATCATCACTATGTACATTCTTTCATAAAAGAATAAATGTCTCAAAAGGTTCTCATATACATGCCTTTTAAATATAAACAAATTTTTGTTACAAAAATTATACAGGGCCAAAAGTAAACATATACAAGGGACAATGACATCAAAATAATAGCCACAGTCCGACTATGTGGTCAAAGTGGACTAGTAGGAGAGCTTTCGGTGAAAGCCTATGGTGTACTTGAAAATTGTTCCCATAAAGGGTGAGCCAACGCTCAATAGGATAACTTGTATAGAGAATACCTTTCAACCCAAATGCATATGAAATGTCACATGCAATTATTTCATGCATTCATTCAAATATGTCTTTTATGAAGAAATGTCATAAATCATATCATGCCACGAGATGAGACTCACGCAAGCAAAAACCAACACCGAGCCCCATCCCGAGCTCCGACAACACATGCAATGTCATGCATATGTATCCAGACATTTCAAGCCCCCGTCATTGGTGTTATGTATACTTAATGACTAATTAATTTATTTTCTTGTATCTTTGTGGGGAGATGATTTATGGTATTTCACCAATGGGACACCACACTATCAACGAATTTTCAAGACATCCCCCGCCTGCAGCTCCGTTTTCGCTGTTATACTTTTCTGAAATTGCATCGCCGGAAAGTGTATAAACCAAGTAAGCGGGTCTTATACCCGAGGGAGAATCTAGCTCTTCTTGCTATATCCCGACACGTTTATCCATTTAATTTCTTGGGCGATTCAGCTGGACCTCGATGCTACTTTTCCAAGCCCACGATTAACCACCTATGTGATGATTGATTTCATACCATGCCCATACTCCCACCCATGTCAATACCCATGAATGTAGTACAACACATGCATTATGCAAAATAATGTGCAATTGCCTTTGGTATCATTTATAATGTCCATTATATAATGAATGTAATATAATGACATTTTCAACACTATCCCAAGCATGTTTGTAAGATAATCAACTCAACTAACATACTTGTATTCTCCTAGGCATTTAAACAAACACCTAGAGGCACATCAATTTACATAACTAGCATGCTTATTACTTCCAACATGACAACATGTTTATTAATTCTATAAATTTAAGCATAAGTCCACCACACTAATCATATGCTAAATAATCATTTAACATACATATTATTTCATAATCACATAACAAGCTAATAATTTTATTAAACTTGATATGCCATTAAAACATCATGTCTTGCAAATGTACAATTAACCTACTTTAGACCACTAACATTAACTTACACCAAATTAATCATAATAGGATTTTACTTATTACAAGGTTAATTATAAATCCTATATTTGACCCACTAGTTACACCAGGCAAGACCTAACATGTGACATACACCTTTAGCCTACCCATTTCATACGTCATCTTTTAGGTTAAAATTACATCTAAATGGGGAAAATTTTGCCTCTCGTAGCATGAGCTCACGTAGTAGAACTCCAAGGAAAACCCGAATTTAGCTCCCCAAGTCTTAGTCCTAGATTCTTGCCTTTGATATTATTGGAGAAAAATGCAATCTTTGGTGTGGTTGCGTAGCTCTTGTTACATAGAGCAACTTTAATTCTTGGCTCAAAGCAATTAAACTGTTTGGTCTCTGTAGATCTAAGAAAGAAGGAAGGAGGAAAAAAATAAAAAATAAAAAAACTCACTTATCTCTCTCTCTCTCTCTCTCTCTTGACAGACTACTAGAGAAGAAAACAAAGTGGAAGACAATAAAAAAGCCTTCCACTTTATATATAGTCAAAATGTGTGGCCCACATCGCACCACACATCTTCTTTTTAACGGCTCCAATTTTATTCTGAGTCAATTAAATTTCGTCTCGTGTTAAGTTTAGGATATTTTTATTAAAGTATATTTAAATTATTTTTTGGGTCCCATGAATAAAATTTGATAGCAATTATTTTAGTCATGTGACACTCGATCGCTTTGTAACATGTGAAAAATCCAATTGTCTCAAAATTTTACAAAAATTTACCGGGTAGCTAGATTTCGCGAGATGAATCCAACAATGAGGTATGTTTTGTCACTTGAATTATATAAAAATTCATGTTTTTGACCCATGCTTCAACAATTAATTACTATTTTACCCATTTAATTAGGATTTTAATAAAAAAAAATTGGGTTTTACATTCTCCTCCCCTTAAGTGAATTTCGTCCTTGAAATTACACCCACGTGCACATATCAACACGCACATGCAAAAAGTCATTCAATACTCTATAACTATAAGAGATGTACCTCCATCCTCGAACAGAAACAGATAGGTAGCTCGGATAATGTCCTCACTCTCCCATGTCGTCTCCTCCACCCTACAATGCTGCCACAATTCCTTCACTAGCCCCACAGTCTTGCCATGCAAAACCTACTCTCGACTATCCATGATACGCACCGGTCCCTCCTCGAAGGTCCCATCCACATCAACCACCATTGCACCCTAATCCACCAGATGTGTAGGATCTAAAGTGTACTTCCAGAGCATGAACACATGGAACACCACGTGAACACCAAATAAAGTTGGCAGTAATGTCAATTGGTAAGCAACTGTAGTGACCCTCTCAAGTACCTCGAAGGGCCTAATATACCTCAATGACAGTTTTTTCCAGCTTCCCAAACTTGACCACTCCCCTCTTAGGCATCACCTTCAAGAAAACATGATCTTCAACCTCGAACTACAGAGGTCACCGTTGTCTATCGGCGTAGCTCTTCTATAGGCTCTGAGTTGTGAGAAGACGCTTTCATATCAGGTCCACCTTCTCCAAGGTGTCTCTGATCAAATCCAGACCTGTGGAGGGTCTCTTTCCAACCTCTGACCAACAAATCGGAGAATGACACGACCTCCCATAAAGTGTCTCATAGGGTGCCATCTGTATACTTGTCTGATAACTGTTATTGTAGGCGAACTCCACTAAGGGTAAAATACTCATCCCAACTACCCTAGAGATCAAGGATGCATGCTTGTAGCATGTCCTCTAATGTTTGAATGGTCCTCTCTAACTGACCATTCATTTGGGGATGAAAAGCGGTGCTCATCATTAATTGCGTCCCAATGGCCCACTAGAAACTCTCCCAAAAATGGTTTGTGAACCTAGGGTCCCAATCTGATACTATAGATACAGGCACCCCATGTAACAGGACTATCTCCAATATGTACAGCCTACAAAATTCCTCTAGTGTGAAGGTCATCCGCACTACCAAAAAGTGTGCCGACTTCGTAAGCCAGTCCATTATCACCCACATCGCGATGTCTGTGACAAGTGGGTTACAAAATCAATCGTGACATGTTCCCACTTTCACTTAGCCACCTCCAAAGACTGGAGCAACCTTGCTGGTCTCTGGTGCTCAACCTTAACCTGCTGATACGTGAGACATCGACTAACAAAATCTCTAATGTGCCTCTTCATCTCAATCCAATAGTATTGGAGGCAAAGATCAAGGTACATCTTCGTGCCACTTGGATGCACAGAAAAATGGGAGCAATAAAACTCCCTAAGGATATCTTCTCTCAGATCCATAGATTGGGGAACCACAACCCTTCCCCTAAACCGAAGACTACCATCTGCGTGAATGGCCCAGCCTTTGTCACCTGTACCCGATCCCTAAAGGACAACATCTTAGTATCCTATCCCTAGGACTCGATCACTCTGCTCAGTAGGGAAGGCATAGCCACTAGACTCCCCAAAGTGTCCTGAGTCAAACCGCTATAGTGTAGCCCAAATTGTTCAATAGTCTTAAGCGTTAGCCACTCCTAGGAGGCCATACTGGCCAAGACTGCCCATGACTTTCGGCTTAGTGTATTAGCCACCACATTTTTCTTACCATGATGGTAATACAAAATGAATTTATAATCCTCTAGGTACTCCATCCACTTGCGCTGCCTCATATTGAGGTCCAAATGTGTGAAGATGTACTTCAGACTTTTATGGTCTGAAAACACTTCAAATTGTTCTCCATATAGATAGTGGCGTCATGCTTTCAAGGCAAAGACAATAGCCGCCAACTCTATGTCATGCGTGGGATTGTTCTGCTTGTGACTCTTCAACTACTGAGAACCATAGGTTACCACATTCTTAAATTGTATCAAAATACACCCAAGTCCATCCTTGGAGGCATCACATACACCATGTACCTCTATCCTCTCTCCGAAACTATCAAAATCAGAGCTGAATTAAGTCTCTTCTTTAACTCTTAGAATGCCCTTTCACATAAGTCATTCCATTGAAACTTAACCTCCTTCCTAGTCAATCTAGTCATAGGTACAGCTACTCAGGAGAAGTCCTCAATGAACCTTCTGTAATACCCTACCAATCCCAAGAAGCTACGTATCACAAAGACTGACTTCAGCCTCTCCCAACCCATGATTGTCTCAACTTTTTCTAAGTTGACTAACACACCCAAAGCCGACACCACGTGTCCCAGAAAATTTCACCTCCATCAACCAAAATTCACACTTGCTGAACTTGGTGTACAACTGGTGGTCTTTGAGGAGTAGATCATTATGTCATCAACAAAGACTATAACACACTGATCTAGGTAGGGGTAGAACACCCTATGCGTAAAATCCATGAATGCCACTGGGGCATTCGTCAATCTAAATGGCATCACAATAAACTCGAAATGCCCATAATGCATTTAAAATGCTGTCTTCAGAATGTTGGCATCCCTAATCCTCAACTAATGGTACCCCGTGCATAGATCTATCATGGAGCAGACCCGTGTGCTTGATGATTTTCGTTGTAATATCCTAACCTCTAAACAACATCCTTAGTGTATGTATGGTGTATGTGAAGGGGAGTGTTACTCTCCCTTAGAATGATGTCAAAAGAAAAGGCAACGAAACGGTGGATGAATGAAATGTCAAATGTGTGTGTGTGTGTGACAAAAATGCTCCCCAAGCCCAGAGAGACTTTTGCTTATCGTGTTTTACTTGGAATCATATTCAAAGTCGTCTCCTCAGGGAATGACTTGAATCATTTTGAAGGTGATTCTGGTGAAAAACAAAGTGTAAAATATTTTGTTGTTGAAGTTTGGTTTGTGATTTTATCTTACCGAAATTGGAATTGGAAAAATGTTGGCTAATCCAAAGGGTTCACTCCCATGGGAATACCAAGTCAACTTGAATCCTTCCTCTAATAGAGAATAGATGTACAATTGATTCGTGGGAAGCTAGGGACAAGATGGAAGTGAGGATCCAAGCATAACCCGTGACAAGTCTACGGGATATCAAAGACTCACAATCCCGTCCAGCCTCTACCCTTTCAAACTGAACCATCATACTCTGAGAGGAGAAAGGAAAATGAGTTGAAATGGCATACCCAAAAGGAGGTCTTCCTTGGATTAGCCAACTTAAAGGCTTAGCTACTCATGCTTAAGGTAAAGACAACAATGCATTGAAAAGACATTATGAAGCAATAAAGACTAGAGCTAAGCAGAAACTAAATGCACAAATACAACTTCCAGATAATTACCTCTTACTAAAGATTGGATGAGAAACTACCCACTCTTCATGGCTTTGGTAAAGCTAAAAAATTGAGTGATGCTCATCCCTCCAAGTAGAGGAGTTGCAAGATTAAACATATTACACACAGAGTCAATCTTTGACAAAGAATGAGTGAATCACGTTCCACCCTTCACGGCTTTGGTAAAGCTATAGAAAAGTGGAAGAGTTTCACTCCTCTAAGGGAAGAAGGGAGCTCACAACAATGGAAATAAAAGAAAGCAATAAATTAAAAGAAAGCAATAATACAATAAAAGAAGCAATATATTAAAAGGAAGAAATAATACAATAAAAGAAAGCAATAAATTAAAAGAAAGCAATAATAACTTTTGGAGGGTTATCCACTACCAAAAGGTGCTCTTTTCAAGAAAGCAATGATACAAGAAAGTCATATTGACTTTTGGAGGGTTCTCCACTACCAAAATATGCTCTTTACAAGAAATATGATACAAGAAAACAATAATGACTTTTGGATGGTTTTTCACTACCAAAAGATTCTCTCTACAAGAAAGATGATACAAGAGAAAAAGGTGTTCTTTACAAGACCCAAGGGGTGGTATTTATAGGCAAAAAGGGGGGCTTGAATTACACTTTGATCCCCCTTTATTTTGAGCTTTGAAATTTGCACCCCTATAGTTTGTAGTTCTGATAATTGGCACCCAGTAGTTTGTAGCTTTGATAATTGACACCTCAATAGTTCGTAGGTTCTTCTCACTCAAGTAGCTTGTGGTCTTTTGTGAAATCCACTTCCATACTCCATGCACAACTTGACTCTTTGCACTCAGCATCCTGGTCCTCAATTAATTCAAAGGGGATGTTCGAATGTTAATTGGCGTTCGAACGTGGTACTCAAGTACCACAGTGTTTTCCTTCTTGGCTTGGTCCAAGCTTTTCCAATTTTGCTCCAGAATATGCAGGTGTTGTACAAAAGTATGGTATTCATTGCTTTTGGTCCCTTGTACAATTTACGTCCTGAAATGCCAACATTTAAACTCCATCAAAGTACAATTAGTCCTAAAAAGTCATAGTGATATGCTAATTTTAGCGACTAATCACCGTGCCCCTCTCAGCTGGTCAAAAAGACCATCGATCCTCGGCAATGGATACTTGTTCTTGATAGTGACCCTGTTCAACTGCCGGTAGTTAATGTAGAGCCTAAGCGTCTTTTCCTTCTACTTGGAAAATAGCATCGGAGTACCCCAAGGTGAGGTACTGGGCCTAACAAAGCCTCTATCCAATAGTTCTTGTAATTGGACTTTAAACTCCTACAACTCTGTTGGTGTCATTCTATGCAGTGTCATAGAAATAGGGGATGTACCAAGCTGTAACTCTATGGTGAAGTTTACATCCCGATATAGTGGCAGCCCCAATAACTCATCTGGGATGACATTCGCATAGTCACACACTACTCGAGGCAGACTCAACTCCTGTCTCACCTCATCCTTCAATGTAAGGCTAGTGAGCCAACCTATCAACTGTCCGTGCCATCGGGAGTTATATACGGCCTGGGGTAAGGTATTATGCTTCTCCCCCTAAAACTTGAAACAAACCCCGTCTAAGTGTAAGCGGTAATCCTCTTGATTTCGCAATCAATGATGACCTTATATGCCGCCAACCAATCCATCCCGAATATAACATCGAACTCTGTCATCTTGATGACTCTAAGGTCAACGGTGAGTTGGGTCCCTTCGATTTCCAATTCACAACCCCGCCATATCTTGTCAATACAAACTCTATCTCCTAAGGGTGAACTCACATACATGGGCTCCTTCAGAGTCTCAACCTTTAAGTCCAAGTCTCGTAGGCTGTGCCGCACCCTGAAACTGGTCTATAATCTGATGCACCAGAATTAAATAATACTTTAGTCCATAATCTGGAGAGAATAAATATACCTTGATTTATTGACTGATCTGTCTGTAAAGTATATGGTATGATGGTGAAGACTCACCCCTAGGTCCCTGAAGTTCTTGCCTGAAAGCTCTGTCCCCAGCCTTAATCCATGCCCTAGCCCATCTAGCATAATTACGAAGTCCCCGCTCGTGAACTGGTAGGAGCTTGTGCCGCACCCTGAAACTGGAACTGATTTCTTGGCCCAAGTTAGGTAGAGAGGAATGAAATAGGTCTATAGATGCCCCACTGATAACTGAGATTGAGATGTCACATAGCTCTTGGATCCTTCCCTTTGAGGCCACTCGCTTTTCAAGTGGCCTGACTACTAGCAATAGATACATGTATGTGGGGCCTCCCTGTGGCGTGCCCATAGAATTCCTCACACCTTGGGAAGATTGACCATGGCCTTGGCCCTAATAGCCTCGACCCTGTCCCTACAAAGTAGAAGTCCTTTGCTTCTTAACCAAACTAGAAGAAGAGGATTAACCCACCATCTTCTTGTCATGAGCACCCGCCTCCCAGATTCTTCTTCCGTCATCTACCTCCCTCTCAATGGCCATCACTGACCCGACCATCGAGTCCAAATCTTGTACGCGGTGGCCCACAATCTTCCCCAAGATTGACAACTTTAACCCATCCTCAAATCTCTTCACTTTGGCCAAGTCTGTGGCCACAAAGTCATTGGCAAAATGGACTAACTCGGTGAACTTAGCCATGTACTCCATCACTGTCATGTTCCCCTACTTCAAATCCAAGAACTCCTGGGCGTTCACTTGACGAACAGTCGATGGGAAGTAATTGCCCATGAAGAGCTCCCAAAACTTTTCCCATGTCATTGCGTCTAGGTCCTTCAAGGCCTTTGCCCAATCCCACCACAGATGCTTGCTAAAACTTCAAATATGTAAACCCAAGCGCAGGTTGTGCAAAATAATATAGACTCAGAAGACCGAGGTCAAACCCTTAGGGAATTGTGAAAACACTAGAAACCACACCAACTTCTGTAAAAAGCTTGTGAAGATGTTTTGTTTTAAAAGAGTATTTAAATTGATAAAACTCATTAAAGTGATTAGAAAAATATGAAAAATACTAGAGCATCAGGTACTCCCTCTCAAAACCATACAATAATGATTGAAGAACTAGTTTTCAATCCTAGACAAGAATCAAGTGTCGATTAACTCAAGTCACCAAATTTAGCAATAAGAATGAGAAAACACCTTTGTTTATAACTAAAAGTTTATCTAGGAAAATCAATGAACTAATTGTTGATCATAAGTATTTATTGTGCCCGGAGTTTACAATAAATCAAACTCTCCTAGCATTCAAATTCACGACTTACCTAAGTAATCCTTCAATTATATTATTATGTGAAATAATTGTAATCAACTTAAGCATGGAACAACCAGTTTTTTGATTCGCAGGGAAATTCAAGCAATCATGGTATAAGATATAATGACTCAAGTATTTTTACAGAGCAAAAAATTTACTATAAATCAAAAGTTGAATTAGCAAAATATCACGTACCATTAAGCTCATAAGTCAATAACATTATTGTACTTCTTTGAGAGGTTCTCCCCTAACCTTAGCTAAAACTCTTAGCCAGACATGATGAAATTAAACCCGAAGAATAAAAATAAAAAAATAAAACACTACTGCCAAAAGGTTTTTTTTTACACAGCCTTCATCTCATATTTATAGGATTATTTGGGAAAAGATCTAATTGAATTAAAATTATGCTACTGGCATTGGCAAACTTTTGACACGAGTCCGGACGCGTGTTTTCTTTCGTACGGATGCACTTTCTAGTGTGTTTCAGCTTTTCTGACTTTGCCTTCTGTTACTTTTGTTTGGACAAAAGATATTCCACCATCCGGACGCGTCTTCCAGTAAGTTCCTCTTCAGCTATGCTTCCTCTTCACTTTATTTCTTTCCCATTTTAAGCATTTTTCTAGCAAAAATAAACACAATTCATCTTTTACTAACATAACATCAATTCTTGAATAAAGCATCACACTTGCCAACTTTGTCCAAGCAAATAACTAATATTTTTCAACAAATATTCACATTATTTAATCATAATCACACCCCCAACCCAGACCTTGCTAGTCCCTAGTAAGGTAAACAAAAACAAAACAAAACCACCAACAAAAAATAAAACCACTTTCGTAGGATTCACAATTGCATTTAGCATATGTAACAAGTCTTGAAGCCCCTAGGTTCCCCTTAGTGGACTAGTATAGTCTCGTGAGGGTTTCCAAAGATGATACCCACAAACATCATCCTGTGATCAAATATCTGAATAATGATTTTATAACACAAATTATTACCACAATATAAAAATTCTAAGTTGTAACCTTTCTTATTAAGCACATCGAAAGCAAAATATAGAACTCTACGTTATATAAATGTATGCACTTATCATGTTCCCATATAAACTCGTGTGTAGTGTGAATTAACTATATCAAGTTAATAATTTATCTGGTAATCACCTCTACAACTACCAATTATTCGTCTCAATGCCAAATCTCACTCAATAGTTTACTCATAAAAGATTCTCTCATATTATAATGACTATTCCCTCAAATATCACATTTGAGAAGAATATATTTAAATCAAAATAAAATAAAGCTCATATGTCTATTAAAATAATCGTCATTTGAAAGAAAATGATTTGACATAGTCTCCTGAAAGAAAATTAACACATAATAAATAAATAATCACCATTCTCTTCCTTATTCACACAAGTCATGCATCCACCAATATATTCTTGAGATCAAATAGGTCTTTATCTAAGGTTGTAATGGGGCCTTAGGATTAGGGTTTTGAAATGAAAGATATTCAGGAATTCAAAAGACTATCCCAAGAGAACATGTACATTACACAACCAAACCTTTTTCCATAGTCTTTCGCTCTCCACTCATTAGAAGCACAATTTACAACACTTGCTCATATTTTTTCAAAACCATACTTGCTATTTTCCTCTCTTTTTTTTTTCAATTTACTTTTTCACAGCTAGACATAATGTCTTTTTTATGTTTTTTTTTAGGACGACATCTGAATGTATATACTTTTTTCAGCAAAACATCTAATGTAGATATTCACAGGTATGAAAAATCCTTTTTTATCATTTTGTTTCTCAACCAACATCTTCCAAATTTACATAAACAATAAAAAGCTTAATCTCAGGATAACCAAGGATAAAAGATATTTTTTTTATTGGCATGGTTATTATATGTTGGGTATAAGAAAAATATTTTGCTTCAAAGGCTCAATCACGACTTCTACGGATAATAATATTCAAAGAATAAGAATCAAGCTTAAATAATGTCAAATATGACCTAAAGTCATATCTCAAGAGCTTTTAATAACACACTTTTCATGCAAATAATTTAAATTCATGTAATCATTCATAATATTGGTGTTGACCAAAATAAAAATAATAAGACTATTGAAAGAGATTAGTTGAATAAAAATATTCTTTATTGAGTAAATGTAAATAGGCCTTCAAGAAAGATTGGATCAGAAATCACCAGGATTTTTATGCAGCTCCACTATATGTTTCAAGATCTCAAGGTAAAAATATCTAACAAATTTTCAACTTGTTAAAGTCTAAAGTGCACAAATTGTAAGTTTTTATAAAAACATGATATGAGATACAAAAATAAAGAATAAAGTTCTATGTGATGCTTAAACAGCTGCATATTTAAGGCTAAGAGAATTATTTTCATATTGCTATGTCAACTTATGCATAAAAATGTTATTCAGATATTTAATAACACATCAGAACAAAATATACATCTCATTTTATATTAGAATTTCATACATTGCATATTTCAAAAGATAAAGAAATCAAGCCTAGACAAAAATCTACCATATATAATAGGCTTTGATCTCCAATAGCAGACATTTTTTTTAATAACCAAAAAAAACTAACAACTCCCGGGACCTAGAAGAAACATATCAATATAAGAGGCCTACATGACTCTAAGAACTCTGGCCTAGCCCCCTCATCTAGACCCTTATCTCTATAATTTCTCTCCTTATCTCTTTTTGCTCCCTCAAAATCTCAAACAAAAATTGCCTATCCATCCTAGGATCAGTGTCCTCATCCATTGGTAAATCAAAATCCTCATCCAAATTAAGGAACTGATCTCACTGCTCCACAGGCACTGTCTCCTCTTCTGCAGCGCCTCCCTACTGTTCGGCGGCCTGCCCTCTCTCTCTTGCTAACCTAGTCACACTCTAACTCTTCAGAAGAAAGCCATAGTTGAGCACCATTACCTTCATAGCCCTGTCCATGGTGGCATCGATCACCACCCCTACCTACTCGCAAAGTGCAGTGGCCAGGCCTGCAAAAGTGTAAACCCCCACATTCATATCTTTATATAGCAACGTAATTATTTTTGAAATGTTAATATATGTGACAATGTATGGATAAACTATGTGGATTGTAAGAGTAGAAATAAAAATTTTAGTAGAGGTTATAGGGTATGAATTGGATGTTAGGAAGTATTCCGGAGTTCAAACACATTTTAGATAAAATTTGGGTATAAAGGATTTTGGACACTTCCTAATATTTGGACCATAACTTTTTACCTTGATATTTGTTTGTACTGAAATATTTATAGTAGACAATAGACCTCTAGGGCTACAAAAGTGTATTTCACAAATATTTTTCACATTGACCTCTAAATAGGCCAAAACTTCACTGGAAGTTTCAGAAGAAACAGGAAATCTGTTCAAACGTGAAAGTCCGTTCCAACGACCTATGTTCGAACGTGAAAGTATGTTCGAATGATAGTGCATTCCAGTACTTTTGTCTAAGGGAAAAAACAAAAGTAATGGGAGCAAATGACGTTTGAACGTGAGTTACGAAATTTGGGTTTCAAAATCGCATATAGGAGACTATTTCTTCCACTATAAATACTTAAGGACACCTTTATTAGCCTCATTTCAACATTTATAACCCTAGAGAGAAAGAAATAAGGGGAAAAACACGAGATCAAGATGGATTTGCACATTGAAGAGGATCAACACTTCTAGTTTTTCAAGAACACCAAGGAAGAAAAAGGGTAGGGGTTTCTTTCCACTCTTGTCCATTGAGGCTAGGGTTTATATCTATATATGTTTTGCTTCAAAAATCTTAGACATATGTTATGATATCCTTGTTTCTTGATGTTCTTGCAAGCCTTTTCATGTTTTGAGTGAATTTATGGGTTGAAAGCCGTAAAAACCCTTGTTTTGACATCAAAACCTAGTTTTTCAAGAGAAATGAATTTTTCTCTTAAGTTTTTCTTTGTTCGTGATTTAAAAACTCTAGTGATTGGTATTGAACAATAAAATAGTTTTTTTGATGATCTCTTGCTTATTTTCTTAAATTGTTCTATTGGAATAATACATGTGAAATTTTGGATATTATTTGGGATTGGAGAAATTGATTGGATATTGTATCTCTTGTGGATGTTTGGATGACCATGGATGGCCGTTGATCGGGTATCGTAGAGTGGATAGATGCGTTCCTTACTCCGTTTGGGTTTGAATT
>CAUOFW020005774.1:0-26083 GCA_963454935.2 Ilex paraguariensis
TTTATGAAAGATTAACCCACAAATGCGCCAGTTTTGTTGAGATGATGTGGGCAATGGTGACTTTATGAATAAAGAACCAAATGAGGCCTTTGACTTCTTAGACTGTTTAGCCGAGAATACACAATCTTGGGATACTGCATCCCAATAACCTCCTAAGAGTAAGAATACCCAAGCATCATCAAGTGGGGGTAAGTATCAGTTAAGGGATAAGGATGACCTAAGGGCTAGAATTGCCACATTAGCTAGAAGGGTTGAAGCCATGGAGTTTAAAAAGGTTAATGAAATTAAAACTGTTCTTGCTGAGGAAATTTGTAGCCTTTGTGAGATCCTTGGGCACCGCATAAAGGAGTGTCCAACAATCCCTAATTTAAAAAAAGTTTTGCCTGATCAAGCAAATGTTGCAAATACTTTTTCAAAGCCGTATAACAACCCATATTTTAACACATACAACCCTGGGTGGAAAAATCATCCAAACTTTAGTTGGAGAGGCGATAATCATGCATCACAAGTACCTCCACAAAATTCCTCTAATTTTGTTCCCTATATCCCACCCCAAAAGAGGAACTTTGAGGAAGCATTCACACAATTCATGCAGAGTCAGGCCAATTATAACAATTAGACTACACATGCTATTAATGATATCAGGAATGCACGCACTAAGTTGACCACTACCCCCTGCCATCAAGAAAAAGGTAAGTTTCCTACCCAACCTCAACCAAATCCATAGGGTCAATTTAATGTAAGTGGGACGGGCCCATTTGACACTACTCATGAGCAAGTAAAGTCTATCACCACACTCCATAGTGGGAAAGTCATTGATAAAAATATTCCTACTAAAGTTCAAGAATCTGATGAAATTTCAAAATCTACGGAGAGTGGTGATAGACTTGACCAACTTGAAATCATTAAGCCTGAGAAGTATATTCCATCTATACCATTCCCACAAAGATTGCTTACTTATGTCAAGTCAAACATGCACTATGATATGTTAGAAATTTTCAAGCAAGTAAAAATGATATTCCCTTATCGGATGCCATTAAACAAATACCTTCTTATGCAAAGTTTTTGAAAGAATAATGTACTGTTAAAAGAAAACTAAATGTGCAAAAGAAGGCATTTTTGACTGAACAAGTATTCTATCTCATACAACATGGGACTCCACCAAAATATAAAGACTTAGGTTGCCCAACTATTTCTTGTATTATACATAACCATAAAATTGAGCAAGCTCTATCGAACTTGGGAGCTAGTGTAAACTTGCTTCCCTATATAGTTTATGAGCAACTAGGGTTAGGGGAGCTAAAGCCCACCTCAGTAACACTTCAGCTGGCTAACCGATTAGTAAAAATATCGAGGGATATAGTGAAAGATGTTTTAGTACAGGTTCATAATTTTTTACTTTCTTGTAGATTTTATAATTTTGGATACTCAACTTGTGATAAGTTCTAATGCTCAAATTCCTGTCATATTAGGCGGACCATTCTTAGTTACTTCTAATGCTCTAATCAATTGTAGGAATTGTGTGATGAATGCTATCTTTCGGGAATATGACATTAGAACTTAATATTTTTAATGTGTGCAAACAACCACGGGATATTGATGAGGATGTGCATGAAATTAATATGATTGAGTCCATTATTCTTAGCAGAATATATGAATCTTCTTTGATTGATCCACTTGAAGCATGCTTGCTGGAACATCCTTCGTTGTTAGAGGCGAATGATGATAATTCTGAAATTTCTGAGATAGTTAATTTGTTGAATTCTTCACAGGTTCTTGAAATAAAGGAATGGAGACAAAAATTTGAAGAACTTCCACCAAGAACCAATCCACCAATTCCATCTAGTGAAAAACCTCCCAAGCTTGACTTGAAGTAGTTACTAGTAGATTTAAAGTATGCATTTTTAGGAGATAATGAGACATATCCAGTAATAATTTATTTTCATGTAAATTCGGCACAAGAAGGTATGTTGTTACAACTTCTTAGATAGCATAAAAATGCCATTGGTTGGACCCTAGTTAATATAAAAGGGGTTAGTCCATTAGTTTGCACTCATAAGATTTACTTGGAAGATAATGCTAAATCATCTAGGGAGATGCAAAGGAGAATAAACCCACATATGAAAGAAGTGCTAAAATTGTTAGATGTAGAAATGATTTACCCTATTGTAGTAAGTCCTATATAGGTAGTCCCAAAGAAATCTGGTGTCACTGTAGTTGCTAATAAAAATGATGAACTTGTACCAACTAGGACAGTAACTGGTTGGAGAATGTGTATTGACTATAGGAAATTAATTTCTGTAACTAGAAAAGATCACTTCCCTTTAGCTGTTATGGATCAAATTTTAGAAAGGGTAGCATCGCATATGTACTATTATTTTTTAGATGGTTATTCGGGATATAACCAAATTGAAATTGCCCTAGAAGACCAAGAGAATACCATATTTACTTGTCCCTTTGGTACCTTTGCTTATCAAAGGATGCCTTTTGGACTCTGCAATGCACCTGTGACTTTTCAGAGGTGCATGCTAAGTATTTTTAGTGACATGGTTGAATGTTTTTTTAAAGTTTTTATGAATCATTTTACTGTTTTTGGTGATTCCTATGATGACTGTCTGTCAAATCTTGAAAGATTGCTTATATAATCAGAAAAAAAGAATCTTGTGCTTAATTGGAAAAAATGTCACTTTATGGTTCGAAAGGGAATTGTTCTTGGTCATATTGTCTCTTTAGAAGGAATTCAGGTAGATAGAGCTAAGGTTGAGTTAATTGTTAATTTACCTACCCCCAAAAACCTTAAGGATGTCAGATCTTTTTTAGGTCACGCAGGTTTTTTTAGGAGGTTTATAAAATATTTTAATTCAATATCTAGACCATTTTGCCACCTCCTAGGAAAAGACACACCTTTTGAGTGGGATGTGTCATGCCAAGAAGCTTTTGAAAAGCTAAAAGGCATGTTCATCACTGCTCCAATTATGCAACCCCCAAATTGGAGTCTTCGCTTTGAAATCATTTGTGACGCTAATGACTACATCGTAGGGGCAATTTTAGAGCAAAGAAATGTGAAAAAGCCACATGTCATATACTATGCTAGTAGGACTTTAAATAATGCAAAAATGAATTATTCTACTACAAAAAAAAAAAGAATTACTAGCAGTAGTGTTTTCCCTAGACAAGTTTATGTCTTATTTAGTAGGATCCCCCATCATTATTTTCACAGATCATGCAAAACCAAGATTGCTTAGGTGGATCTTCCTACTCCAAGAATTTGACATAACAATCAAAGATAAAAAAAAAAAAAAAAGGAGTAGAGAATGTAGTGGCTTAACACTTGTCTAGACTTGTGAGTGATGTGCCAATAGAGACGATGTCAATCAAGGATACATGCCCTGATGAACAACTGTTGGCAATTTCTTTAATACCGTGGTTTGTTGATATTGTGAATTTCTCTAGTTACAAGTAATATACCACCATCTTGGATTGCTTTGGATAAGAAGAAATTCTTAGTTGAAAAAAGGAACTTTTTTTGGGATGATCAATATCTCTTTAAGTACTGTTCAGATCAAATCATCCGGAGATGTGTGCCCAATGATGAGGTAAGTAGTATACTATCTTTTTGTGATACAAGAGCATATGGAGGCCATTTCTCAATGAAAAAGACCGCTGCAAAGGTGTTGTAGTGTGGATTTCATTGGCCAACATTTTTTAAGTATGCATATAATTTTTGTAAGGCTTGCGAGTGTTGTCAATGACTTGTGGGATTAACCCGTAGAAATATGATATCTCTTCATCCGATTTTGATAATAGAAAATTTTGACTGTTGGGACATTGATTTCATGGAACTTTTTCCCCCATCTTTTGGATATATATATATATATATAAGTGGTAGTAGATTATGTCTCAAAGTGGGTCGAAGCTATACCATATCGGACAAATGATCATAAGGTTAATTTGAAAATTTTGAAAGAAAATATTTTTTTCCAGATTTGGTATACCTCGAGCCATTATTAGTAATGGGGGATTGCATTTTTGCAATAAATCTTTTGAATCTTTAATGAAAAAAATATGGTGTAACCACATAAAGTAGCAACCCCCTATCACCCACAAACAAGTGGTCAAGCAAAGCTAGCCAATCGAGAAATTTCTTATATCTTGAAAAAAATGGTTAACCTTGATCGTAAAAATTGGTCATTATGACCAACTGATGCGTTATGGGCATACCTAACTACTTACAAAATCCCGATTGGCATGTCTCCGTATAGATTGGTGTATGAAAAAGCTTGTCACTTACTTGTGGAGTTGGAAAATAAGGCATATTGGGCCATTAAGATGTTTAATTTTAGTATTGACAAAGCTAGCACCTTACGAAAAATTACAATTAAATGAGTTTGAGTAGATTCAAAATGAGGCTTATGAGAACTCTAGGATTAGCAAAGAATGGATGAAGGTATTCCATGATAAAAATATTTTGCGTAAAATTTTTACACCTTCACAAAAAATTCTCTTGTAAAATTCTAGATTACATCTCTTCAAAGGAAAACTTCAAACTAGATGGAGTGGCTCATATATTGTTAAAGAATTTTTCCCATATGGAACAGTAAAGATTGAAAATCTCAAGAATAAGAATACATTTAAAGTTAACGGGCAGTGATTGAAACCATTCTTGGAAGAAGGTATAGTTGAAGTGGAATCCATCGAACTGGTGGATCCCCGCTATGAATGATTCGTCTCTAACAATTTTTTGAATCTTACTATAAATTGTTGTATGCTTGTTTTCTTTCACTTTTATCTTCTAAAATATTGCAGATTCACGTGCACAGTATAAACGCATCTGGTATGTTCTTCTTTACCCATATTTAGTTTTATGATTACTCATACATTGGAGACAATGTAAGCTTTTGAGTGGGGGGTGAGAATGCTGGATTTATTTTATTATTAACTATACACTGTGTTGATGCATCTACAATATTTTGTTTTTATTGGAAGAAAAAAAAATTTGAATTTTTTTTGGTTTAAATAGTTTTTGGGATCAAAATGTATCAACTTAGGAGGAAAAAGGTTAACACTTAAAAGTATGGGATGAGCAACTCACTGGACAACGCGTCCGGACACACACAACATAGAACAAAACATACTGGAAAATGCATCCAGACAAGGATAAAAGAAGCAGCCCTCTCTGGAATACACATTCGGACGTGATTTCATCAGGCGTCTGGATGTGAATCTTAATCATTTCAAATTCAGGAGGTGCGTCCGAACGTGACTTGATCATGCATCTGGACGCATGCTATTTGAGGCTAATTATTGTGTTAGTTGAGGCACGTCCGAACGGTTGAACCCCATGCGTCCGGACGTGTGAGAAAAACTATAAATACATGGAGCCTAAACAAATTTTTTTATTTCACACTCTCCTCAACTGAAATACAAAACTTCCCTCGCATTTTCTAAGTAGTGTCTCCATCATTTGTCTACCCTATGGCACCACCAAGGGCATAAAACTCTAAATAGCCTCGAACTACCACCCAAGAACCCCAAGAAGAGGAGGATACCACATTTGATCCCGTTCGTTTCGAGACTTTAGAGGTCTGGGTAAGATTTTTTCAGTACTATTCCACCAAGCCTTTTATGCAAGAGCGTCAAATAGAGTATGAAGATTTTGCTCGATTGGGGATTCAGGACATTATATGTTCGAGACTGTGGGCGGGAGTGGCCATGTATACGTGTTTTTGCGAGGGATTTTTATAGCAATGCGGATGATTGTAGCAATGGCTTGTTTCACACGTATGTCTGGGGTAAGAAGATCAGAGTCGATGCCACTACCATTGCCCGATTGACTAGGATGCTTCAGGCTCGGGTGACCAATCCTGATTATCCCCAAAACTATGTCGGTGATGTAGTTGGGAAAAAGTTACTTAGGGACGAAGTTTTTGTTTGGATTGCAAACTTGAGATTTCTTTAGCAAGGGGATTTGACTAGCAAGTATAAAATCCTTAATTTTAGCTAGGTGTCTAATATTTCTCCCCTGTTGAGAAATAATAATATTTTCCTTTATCGAGCCTGTCTTTTATATGTCATGGGTACTGGGCAGTCTATTGACCTTCCCTCACTGATATTTACCGAGATGAGATGCTCCATCATGGACCCAAAAAAGGGGTCCATCCCATTTGTAGGCCTGGCCACGACATTATGTGAGCAAGCTAGGGTGGTGATTGATGCCACCATGGATGGGGCCAAAAAGGTAGTGGTGCTCAACTCTGGCTCTCTTTTGAAGAGTCAGAGTATGACTAGGTTGTCGCGAGAGCGAGGGCAAGCGACTCAGCAAAAGGAGGAGGCTACATAGGAGGCAATGCCACAGGGGGAGGAGCAATGGGATTAGTTCCTCAATTTGGGTGAGGATTTTGAAGTACCATTGGATAAAAAATACTGATCCCAAGACAGATAGTCAGATATTGTTTGAGATTTTGAGAGAGCAATGAGAGATGAGGAGAGAGATGAGAGAGTTGAAAGCTCATGTGAGGCGTCTAGGCCAAAGTTCTCAGAGTCAAACAGGTCCCTCATCTTAGCACATTTCTTCTAGGTACCGAGAATTGTTGTTGTTGTTGTTTTTTTAAAAAAAAAAGGCTTGTCTATATAGAAATCAAACCCTATTTTGGGTAAATTTTTTCTAGGCTTGATTTCTTTAAATTTTGAAATATGCATTGTGCAAAATATCAATATTATATGGAATGCATATTTTGATCCAATGTGTTATTAAATATATAAATAATATTTTTATGCATAATTTAACACCACAAATATAGAAATAATTTGCTTAACTTTAAATTTGCAGCTGTTTAAGCATCACATAAAATTTTATTCTATATTTTTGTATCTCATGTCATGTTCTTATAAAAACTCACAATTTGTGCAAGTTAGACTTTACCAAGTTGAAAATTTGTTAGGTATTTTATCTTGAGAACTTGAAACATATAGTGGAGATGCATAAAAACTCTAATGAGTTTTTATGCAATCTTTCTTTGGAGGGTCATTTACATTTACTCAATAAAGAATATTTTTATTCAGCTATTTTTCTTCAATAGTCTTATTATTTTTGTTTTGGTCAACACCAACATTGTGAATGATTGTTTGACTTTAAATTATTTGCATGAGAAGTATGTTATCAAAAGCTCTTGAGATATGATTGTAGGTCATCTTTGATATTATTTGAGCTTAAGCCTTATTCTTTGAATATTATTACCCCTAGAATTCGTGATTGAGCCTTTGAAATAAAATTTCTTTCTTATACCCAAAATATAATAACCAAGCCAATGAAAAGAATAGTATCCTTTACTTTTGGTTATCTTGAGATTGAGCTTTTTATTATTTATATGACTTGGGAGATGTTGCTTGGGGAAGATGATCAAAGATAGTGAATGAAAGGAGAATTTGTACACTTGTGAATATCTGCAATAAAATAGCTTGCTGAATAAGTGTTGACTTTGTGGAAGTATGATTTTGTTTATTCAAAAAAAACTAAAAATAAAAAAGAGAAAAGGATGAGGAAAAAAAGAAGAGAGACAATATGTCTAACTGTGACAAGCAAATTGAAAAAAAAAAAAGAGAAGAAAGGAAGATAGCAAGCAGTTGTCTGAAAAAGAAAAAAATATGAGCAAGTATTTTAAATTGTGCTTCTAAAGAGGTGAAAGGCTATGGAAAAAAGGTTGGTCGTGTATTGAATAAATTCTCTCGAGTTAATCTTTTGAATTCCTGAATATCCTTCGTTTCAAAACCCTAATCCCAAGGCCCCATAGACCTATCTGATCTTAAGAGTGTATTGATGGATGCATGATTTGTGTGAATAAGTAAGAGAATGGTGATTGTTTATATATTGTGTGTTGATTTCTTTCATGAGACTATGCGAAGTCCTTTTCTCTTGGATTACGTTTATTCTGACTAACATGTGAGCATTATTTTGTTTTGAATTACATATCTTCTTCTCACATGTGATATTTGAGGGAATAGTCAATATAATATGAGAGAATCTTTTAATTATCTAGTGAGATTTAACATTGAGACGAATAGTTGATAGTTATAGAGATGATTACTGGATAAATTATTAACTTGGTATAGTTAATTCACACTACATATGATTTTATATGGGAGCAAGATAAGTGTATACATTTATATAGCGTGTAAGTTCTATGTTTTGCTTTGCATGTGCTTATTAAAAGGATTGTAGCTTATAATTTTTTATATTGTGGTAACAATTTGTGTTATAAAATTATTATTCAGATATTTGATCATAGGGTGATGTTTGTGGGTATCATCTCTGAAAACCCTCATGAGACTATACTCGTCCACTAGGGGGAACCTAGGGGTTTAAAGGCTTGTTGCATATGCTAAATGCAATCGTGAGTCCTACGAAAGTGGTTTTATTTTTTATTAATAGTTTTGTTTTTGTTCTTATTTACCTTACTAGGGACTAGCAAGGTCTAGGTTGGGGGGGTGTGATTAAGATCTAATATTTACATTAACTGTTGTAAAAGATTGTTTATTTAGATAAGAAATGTTGGTAAATATGATAAGTTATTAAAGAATTAATGTTATACTAATTTTGGTTAAGAGGAGCTTATTTTGCAGGAAAAAGGGCTTAAGAATGGGAAAAATAAAGCAAGAAAGGAAGCATGGCTGAGGAAAGGCTCACTGGAAGTCACATATGAATGGTGGAAGGTTTTGCGTCCGGATGCAAGTAATAGAAGGTAGAAGAAGAAAGAAATGAGCTTACTGACGAGCTTACTAGAAGTTGCGTCTGGACGGATGAGAATACGCGTCTGAACGCGTGTTGATAGCTGCCAACGCCAGTGATAAAATTTGATTTTAACTAGGTCTTCTCCCACTTAACCCTATGAATAGAGAATGACATCTATGTAAAGGGGACCTTTTCTTGTAGTCCCTTATTTTTATTCTTTTGATTTATTGTTATCATGTAAGGGAAAGTCTTTCAATGAAAAACGATAATGTTATTGACTTATGAGCTTAATAGTATGTGATATTTTGTTTATTCAACTTCTGACTTTTCAGTAAAGTTTTTGCTCTGTATTATAACTTCTTGACTCGTATGTCACATACATCGAATTCTTGAATGTCCCTACGAGTCAGATAACTAGTTATTCCACACTTAACTTGATTACACATATTTCACATAATAAATATAATTGAAATATTACTCAGGTTCCTGAACAAATTTTTGATTATAAACAAAGATATTTTCTTGGTCTTATTGCTAAATCTGGTGGCATGAGTCAACGGACATTTGATTCTTGTCTAATTTAGAAAACTAAGTCTTTAATCATTATTGTATAAATTTGAGAGAGAGTACTTGATGCACTAGTATTTTTCATACTGCTTAAATTATATTAATCAAAATTTCTTCACTCAAATATTCCTTCAAAACATCTTCACAAGTTTTCTTTTAAGAATTTTACTGTGGTTTCGGTTGCTTTCACAATTCCATGAGGGTTTGATCTCGGATTTCCGAAAAACATATTACTTCGCACGACCTGCGCTTGAGTTTACAAATTAAAAGTTGTAGCAACAACTTTGCTTATAACTATTGTTTGCATCCTTGTCCAAACTTTCCATTGTTGGAAGTTATTTTCAAGAACGATTTACCAACCTCAAGCCAACAACACATTGATAGCAGTATTGGATCATTCCCATCAGTATATTTGAGGAGTAGAAAACTAGATGTCATAGTAATTGATGATGATTGACCTCGTCCTTTGTCATGTAACAAAAATTTCGAATGTTTCTTGGGGTGTATTTACATTGAATGTGATTAGTCCAATATAATGTTGCCGCATTTTGTTATATATTATATAAGGCAACATTAATTTCACTTGTTATTTTTAACAAATATTCACCATGTTGCCTTATGTTTTGTTGTATTTTTGTATAAGACAACATTTATTATAATTATGTATTTTTAATATGTAACTATTATGTATTACGGTATGTTAGTACACCTCTTTGAAATTGATCCAATCTAGTGTTACAAGCAACACATTACTACGTACCTGGATTTGGCTTTTTATATTCAATTGTTTGAATCTAATATACATGGTCTACCCTTATATCAATTATTAACTTTCCTAAAAAAAATTATTATTTTAATGTATATATGTTTTTATGTTTATGTGGAAAACGTATAATTTTATTAGGATAATCCACCAATCCAAATATAGGATATGATTTGATTAGATTGAAGTGGATAGAGTATGGGTAGAATGATAAACTACTATAAAATTAATTGTGTAATCTATGGGGTCCACCGAATTACACATTTGTTTGCTAAACAAAAGTTTGGATTGGATATATTCCAAGGTTAGAAATTTAAAATGGATGAGTGAGTTTGGGTTGAATGAATTATGATATAAAAAAAAATCCTACCCTATCCAAACCCACTACTGAAACACACTCATATGACTTGTTTGGATGAATCTTGGGGAGGGGTTTAAATTGGCTTCTCCAAACCCTTCCAAACTCAAACCCCTCTTTGTAAAAATGAGATTTAACATTCAATTTGGTCTATGTCCATGTTTGGTATACAATACATACACATGTAGAATCCACGGATATATCATAATTATTAACAACTATTTGTCATATAAATGATTTTTTTACCATTGATCAATTCAATTCATACCCATATTAAAGGGTATAATTGTCTTTTAGATTCTTAACCCCTTACCCATCCTCCCAAACCCACCCCCTAGGTTTGATGAAACTCAATATCATGGGTTTAATCTTCGGGGCAATTTATGGGTCAGGTTTGAAAACCTGGGATAATAAGATGGGGGACTTGAACCCTTGACCTCAAGAAAGCAAAACTTTCACAACGTAATGAGTACCATTGGACCAAAGGGCCATTAGTATTTACAAGACAAATATTTGTTAATAATTATAATATATCCGTGGGTTATGCATGTGTATGTGTTGCATACCATGAATCGAATTAAACGTTGAATCTCGTCTTTACAAAGAGGAGTTTGAATTTGAAAGAATTTGGAAGAGCCAATCTAAAGCCTTCCCCAAAATTCATTCAAACAAGTCCTTAGTGGACTAGACTAGAAAAAAGTTAGAAATTATGATAATCATAATTAGAGAATTTGGGGAAAAAATTCCATTTAACTTTGACTTTGTACCACTTAGACCATCTCCAATGAAAATTGAAACTCTAATCTAAATTTGAGTAGAAAAAAGATAAAAAATTTGATTTATTATATACATCTCAAATAAAAAAATTCAAATTTAAAAAAAAAATTTAAATTTAAATATGGATAAACTTAAATTTAAAAAAAGATAAAATAAGATCATCGATTCTTTTAAAAAAGAATATTAAATTTTTCTTAAATTAAGTAAAAAAATAAAATTTTCTAATATAGGTGGAGAATATTTTTAACAATTTGTTACTCAAATTTAAATTTAGATTAAAAAAAACATAAGAATCCAAAATGCTCTTCACCGATCAGAGAATTTGGGTTATGCCCATACAACTAACTACAGGCCGAGCCCGCACACCCTCCTTCTCTCTTCTCTTGCTTGTCCTACTCCGTATGTTCGTCTTTTATGTGTGTTCTTCACAATCTCCAAACGAGGATCGTCCTCGCAAAATCAATATTTGAGTAAGCATCTCTGTCAGCTTCTTAGCTAATTATTTCTTATTGCAAAGTAACAGAAAGTAATGAAATTTCTAAGGTCCGATTGTAAGTATCATTCGTTCACTCTTGATAGTTTTCCTTTTTTTTTAAAAAAAAATAATTTTTTTTAAAGCATAATTCGATCATTATTTTCCCTATATCAAACAGAGCAATACGGTGGTCTTTTACCCTTTTGGATGCCTTTGGAGATAGATAGGGAAAATATTTGACTACAAATTGGTGCCAAATGGATTGAAGTTCATAAGTTTGTATGCGTAAATGTATTAGCTCGCTGGGCTATTCATATAGAAGTTTTTAATTGGATTGGTCTTCCTTTTGGTTCTTAGTCTTATCATTTTTGAGCATATGGCTGTTTATCTGAAACCAATTTTGGGTTTAATCTTGTGAATCACATTTGGGTGTTACCTGTATTCACTTGAATTTTTGTGCTATTCCTTTCTTAATTACGTCAAATCTTTTTTTGAAAATCCCGCGTCATGAGAATTTCAATGTTTTTCATTTGTTGGGTTGCGGGAAATACTCATAGAGAGAAAAGAAAAAATGAAAGCAGATGGACACGGGACTTTTATGATCTTCCATGCAGTTTTCTTGGAAGCAATTTTTTGATTTCATTGAGCTTTTCATTTTGGAAAGAAAAAGAATTTCCAATATAGAAATCCAATGTTTAAACATAATTAATTATTTTCTCTGCATTCTGATAGGGAAAACATAGCTTCTAAATGAAGAATTTGAATCCCTTGTGCATAATAATATCCATTGGACTTTTCATGATATGAAATAATAGAAGGAAAGTCAATTTGTTTAATCTTCAAGTTGTCAGTCTGTGACCTCGTGGAGAAGAGAATATGTAAACTAAATGAAGTTCAATCATCTAGCTCGATTGAGTTGGATTTTGTTATTATTCATTTATAATTAGTAGTTGGGATAATGTTTTGTTGAGTGGCTAAGTAGATTTCTATTTTAGTATGTCAAGTTTCTTGTGAAATAAAGATGAATGTCTTCCCTTGTTTAAATTGCAGTACTGCTCTGTTTGTGCCTATATCTTTTTTTTTTTTAAATTTCTTGTGGGTATAACAAAATAATTTGAATGATTTCTTCTGTGGCAGTGGATTTTGAGGTCGATGATGATATTAATGGTGAGGTGGTGGGGAGTTCTGTTGACGCAGAAGTCAGGATAGGTGATGATAATGAACTGGGAGGAAGTTCTAGTGAAGGGGGATTTGAACAGGGGCATGATGTTAATGCAGACGAAGATCTTTCTGGTAGAGGGATTGGTCCACTAGATGAGCCCCAAGCAGCAGATAGTTCATCTCTACTAGATGAACCTTATGTGGGTCAAGAGTTCGAATCCGAGGCATCGGCACATGCATTTTATAATGCTTATGCAACAAGAGTGGGTTTTATCATCCGTGTGAGTAAGCTCTCTCGATCAAGACGTGATGGATCTGCAATTGGTCGTGCACTGGTTTGCAACAAAGAGGGTTTTAGAATGCCTGACAAACGTGAAAAAATTGTACGACAAAGAACAGAAACGAGAGTTGGCTGCAGGGCAATGATTTTGGTTAGGAAAGTGTCTTCTGGCAAATGGATAGTTACAAAATTTGTAAAGGAGCACACTCATCCTCTGACTCCTGGAAAAGGACGGAGGGATCTAATCTATGATCAGTATCCGGTTAGTTCTTACATCTCACTCTTGAAGTTTTGTTAACTCGTATATATTTTCACGTTTTTTTTATATCTTCTTAGGTTGCCAACTAAATGATTCTAATGCATACTGGACAGCACATTCGATGAAATATGATATTTTGGTAATCTAGGTGAACTTTGGGAGAATTAAAGGGCACATTTGTGACAGATTGCATGTCGGTTTTCATATGTTAGTGTGAATTATGCATCAACTTAGGTCCCGAACAGTGGCTTGTTTTCTTGTAATCACATCTGTGAATCTGTCAATTATTAGCTTCTAATCTTATGTTTTATTTTATGCTTATTGCATTTGTTTATTTTTCCTCCTTGATCTTTTCGCATGAAGCACGCATAACTTGATATCTTGTCGTCTATTAGCAACAAGCTCTTTATCCTATCTTGTCGACCCCAAACCACCACCGTTCCTCCAAATCTAGTATGAGAACAGTGAAAGTAGATTTTTTCATCATACAGACTCACTATGTATTACCAAATCTGAATACATATGTCAGTTTGCATATGTTGGTGTGAATTATGCATCAACTTAGGTCCGGAACAGTGGCTTGTTTTCTTGTAATTGCATCTTTGAATCTGTCAATTATGAGCATCTAAATCTTATGTTTTATTTTGTGCTTATTGCGTTTGTTTATTTTTCCTCCTTGATCTCTTAACACGAAGCACTTACAACTTGATGTCTTGTCGTCAATTAGCAACAAGCTCTTTATCCTATTTTGCTGACCCCAAACCACCACTGTTCCTCCAAATCTAATATGAGAACAATGAAAGTAGATTTTTTCACCACACAGACTCACTATGTATTACCAAATCTGAATACATATCAGGTGTGTCGGTAGGGTGGCAAACACTGGATGTTGTGTGCTGGTAAAATGACAAAACTTCCTTGACTTTGTCCTACAATATTGTGTTCACAGTACATTGTGATGTGAGGAAGCACTTCCACAACAGTTGCAATAGCCTTTGACTTTATTTATTTAATTGCTGATTGCCTTGGGCATTCAGCTAAGCTGTATACTATTGGAAACCATGGTGAAACACTCTCCGAGGGATTAATTTGAGATGGGAATTGTTACAGCCCCAGCAGACAAGTTATTATATGTTTTGAAGTGGGTCTGACTAGATTATCGGTTATTGGTTTGGTCCAACTTGGAAGTGATGGAAAAAGGAGGTTATAAAATTTGCATGTCATTGATTGATTGGTGCTAAAGGAGGATGAGGAGAAGATTAAAAAAATATGCAGTTTACTGCTAGTGGTTTAAGGATTGCATGTCATGGCTTGATTGTTGGTGGGTGAATTACTCACCTTGACTAGGACTATAGGTGAAATTTTTGGTGGGCTCCTGGAAATGGTTGAGCTCAAAGGTCAAGTATCACGTCAACAGGACTTTACTGAGCAAGATCTTTGGGAAGATTGCTGGAATCTCTCTTTTTCCTTTTTTTCTTAAATGGGTGGAATAATATGTCAAGGGAAAGAAGAAAAATCAGATAGTCATTTGTCATCCTAAAAACAGCTGTATATCATCATCCTATTAACTATGTTGTAATGAATTGTTTAGAGAGAGAGAGAGAGGGAGAGAGAGGGGATAATCAGCTGAGTTGTCATGCTTAATCAAAGCCTATTGGCAATTTTGGAAATAAAAAAAAAGGTTAACGGAAATAATTTCAAGTAATAATAAGGATAGGGGCTTTCTTTGCGCTGTTCAATATTTGCAAGTTCTCCTTTTGGAATGGATGGTATGTTGATTCCTTCTTCGCAATGGAATTTCTTAGTTATTAATCATATCTTCTTGGGGATTCAGAGATTTAAAAGGTTTGGGTGGGAATTGATATGCAGTATTGTGGAAAAGTATCTTACGTGTTTTTGAATGGTATGAGCACTCTGTTTTAGAATTTCACTAGATTGGGCCATTCTCAGGAGGGATATGACTTGGAAACAAAATTAAAACAAAATGTTTTTGGTATTGTTTTCCTGCTAAGTTAATTGAGCATCTTTCTATACAATGGCACCCTTGAAGTTCAATCTGTTCTGCTGGGGCCAAAGGTTACCACAATAACCTCCCAGTTGATCATTAATCTGTAGAATTTTGTTGCTGAAGAATTGCGGCATTGGCTTTTTAAGTGATGCTATATTGTGCGGTGTAAATATAAATACTCATTAGAAGAGTGCAAGATGATGTAACCTGCTATGGACCCTTGTGTAGTATGCCTGTGGCAGACACATGTTGATCACTTACATGCTTTTTGGACTTCCCTGTTGGTGTAATATTCTTGGGATTTGTTGTTTTTTTCTCAAGTACTTGGAAGCTTTTGGAGTAATCTATACTTGTAAAATTTGTTAAAATTATCTACTTTTTAACTGTCAATGAACAAGAGATTTGGTTTCATTTGAATTTTGTTATACATATTTCAAAGATAAAGGTCTGGTTTAGTCCCTATGGAAAGGTAGTATAAAAATGCCATTACTGTAGCATTGCACTGTGTTGGGAAAGTGAATTGGATGCGGTTTAACCTTTAAAAAGTAACTAAACAAATTGGCAGTTTTATTCTGTTACGGGTTTCTACGCCTGGCTGCCCAAGCTTTTACCCCATTTTTTTCGATGGGAAACAACTCTTTATTAATAATAAAGGGAAACATTACAAAAAACCTCATCAAGTGTGGACAATAGGTCCAACACAAGATTGGCCCGTGAGAACCTTAAAAAAGAAAAAGAGCAATCAAAATTACAAGCCACAAGATGCTTGCCAGCTTATTCTAATACAAAAAAGAGGAATATCTTGAAACTCCTTGGACAATGAAGTCTAAAAAGAGGCCAAAAAATATAGTATTTCCCAAAGCCCCTCAAAATTTTCACATTTATCTTCAAAAATATTCATAGTCCATTCCTTCCAAATTATTCATAATGTAGCAAAGAAAGCGCTGTGCCAAATGGTCTTCCATTTTATATTTCCCCCACACCGCACATCATCCAAGCAAAATATAGAATTCATATTCCTTGGAGCAACTCAAGCAAAGCCCATAAGGTCAAAAAGCTTGTTCCATAATGCTCGTGCCAAAGGACAATGCAAAAATAAATGATCCACACTCTCATTATTGTCTCTACACATTACACATTTTACCAACCAATGGCCCCTACTTGTGGAAAGGCAGTGCATTTATGTAAAAGAATCTGGATTTAGACAAATATTTATGGACTCAATGATCGAATTACAAAACCAGAATTGTATATATTGAAAAAACATAAACGTTAATCCTTGGGACATCCATAAAAATGTTAAGTTACTTCTACAGAAGACATTGCCGGTGGGTTTCCAACATTATAGCACATTTTTAGATGGGGCTAATGTGATGTTTTCAAGAAGTATGGCTATGAGCCGGAAAATGGTGCTAACGTTAGCAATTTCATCTTAATGGCCTTCCAAATTTTCCTTCTTGTTTTGTGCTTTTTTTGAAGAAGCTCTATATAGTATTGCAGTGTGTATGAGGTACATATCCCAGTTCATCCCTCGACTAATTTAGAGTTGTCTGAGAAAGCAACTCACTTTGACTGGCCTTCCATTTTGATTTTGGACTACTATTGGGGAGAACCAATGTAAAAGGTAACACGATGTATATTGTCAAACAATGTAGTAGGTGCTGCGCCACATGGATCACCTCTAAATGATGCATCCTTATTTTGGACGATGTCCCCTAGTACTTGGATGTTGCAGTCTGCCTGAACATGCATTTGATTTGTAAGCATTCTTAACATCTTACAGTTATTGGTTTGCTTATATCATTGCTGCATGCCTTGGGAGGTTTTGCATTAAATTTTGAGTTTTTCCTAATTTTTCTAGGAGAGCAAGATCACTTGAAGTTGACAATCAAACTTGTAGAGTTTCTGCATTTTTTTGCATTTGTATCGAGTTTTCATGCACCACATCTACTTATTCATACTTATTCACGTCTACTTATTTGGGCCACCAAAGGAGGGAAACAATGGATTAAAAACTTAAAATTCACCACAAAGGTCTTTTCCGATTTTGTTGTATTGCTTAGATACATTGCCCAAAGGTTGTTTTTGTGTGTGGCCTTAAGATACGAATGCAGGTGGTTTTATTTATCAAAATTTGGTACTTTACACCCGTAAAATACATAGATTCATGGCAATCGGAATGTTGAACCAACACTCCTTATTACAACAATATAGACTAGTAGTTGTTTGAGATTCAAAGTGATTTTATTTGGTTGTTCGCTATACATTGGATTTATACCTTCTGCAGTGATGAGTGATATCTTGTGCAAATGACAAGCTTTTGAAATGTTGTAGTATTTGCTTGTGTAGCTTCTTTTTATTCTAGTCAACAAGCATGATTGGTTGACATATTATGAACTGAACACATAAAATAAGTAGTCTTACTATAAGTGAAGTTTTATATTGCAAAAGCTATCTTATAGAAACCTGATGTCTACTAGATTTTATGTCAGAGTCATGTGTGGCACGTTTGACAATATTACTTGAGTATTCGACAGCCAACAAGTGGATTGCCGTTATTTTAACAATGAATATTTTCTGTATACTTCCAAATCTGATGATTTGTTCCGTACACAAAGTTTGAAGCTTATGCATGATATTCAAACAAAATTGAATGCAAACCGTTGCTCCAATGAAACCGAGAAATATATCATGTAGCCAAGGATCAAAATTTCGTTTCGAAGTACCGTTTCGGTCAACTCAAAAATAGAAACGTTTCGGAAACATTTCGGAAACGCAATGGAAACGCAGAAAAAATATGGAAACGCATAGAAACACAAATGCAATCCATTAATTTATAAAGATATGCTAAATAATTTATTAATTCAACATATTTATTAGGTTAACGTCAATTTATACAAGAATAAATTTAAATTTGAGGGAAAAAAAGGCTTGACTTGAGGCGAAAGTCACTTAAATTAGTTTCAAACACTTAATTTTTATGAAATAAACACATTTTTACATAATATTAACGTCTTATAATACACATGAAATGCTAATGAGTACATACTTACATGATTACATCCATTCCCCTGTGGAGTGTCGAGCAGGCTCATACATCGGTGTAGGCTCTGGGTAGCTACTTAGAGAAACTCCATATGTGACATAAATATGATGACAATAGTTACTCCAAATCATATTATTACGGTAATATAATCCAATTAATAATACTATTTTATTATAATACTAATAATGAAGGGTATCAAATTAAATTAATGATACTTATGTATACTTAAAAATTAAATGTAATTGCAGTGGGTATTAAATATAATTACAGTAGGTATTAAATATAATTACATTAGGGTATTAAATGTAATTGTTAATACTTATAACAAAAAAAAAAGCAAAAAACTTGCACAGCAGTGAGGTATTAAATATAATTACAGTATGTATTAAATATAATTATAATGGGTATTAAATATAATTATAGTAGGGTATTAAGTGTAATTATTTATTCTTATAACAAAAAAATTATAAAAGACAGAAGAGCAGTGGGAATTAAATGTAATTATAGTGGGATATTAAATATAATTATAGTGAGTATTAAATGTAATTACAGTGGGTATTAAATGTAATTATAATGGGGTATTAAATGTAATTATTCATAATGAACCGAATATATCACTGTTTTGTCGAAACGGTTCGAAACAATGCCGTTTCGACCGAAACGGTCCGAAACAGTACCGTTTCGACCGAAACACTGGAATTTTGTGATTCAACTACTGTTTCGTTTCGGAGTGTTGAAATTCCGAAACGTTTCGGACGTGTCGACACGACATTTTGATCCTTGCATGTAGCTTGATTCTCGAGATAGGAAACTTCTTCCATGTTAATGAATGTATAAACTAGACTGGCAATGTAACACAAACTTGGTTACACATCAGACCTCACTCTATTAAATCTCCCCTATCTTTTTCGATAACTCTCCGTAATATTAATATTTACCTTTAATTCTCTTGTTCAAGATTATTTTCCATCCAAATAATGGTGAAAATTTTACAAGGAACAAGAGAAGTCTAACTGGACCAAGGTGGTTCTCATGTTTGCAAAGAAGCACAGATACGAACATGGAAACAAGTAGTTCCTCTTAAAACATATCAGAGACACGTTGACTAATACATATGCATATATATACTAATGTTAGTGTGTGTGTGTGTGACACCATTAAAGAAATTGAGTAATAAAAAACACGCTATTGGTAATGATTTTATTACCAAATAAACATGACAACTAACAATGGCAAACAAGTGCTTACCTTTTTGCATTTTATCTAAGTGATTGGTTATAAGTGACATGACCTTATATTTTGGTAAATATGCGATACACAGGAACAAAACAAATGACAATAAGTAGTCAATTCCTTACACAAGACAAAAGTTTCATTCAGTGTTTTGAAAAGTATGCATCACACAAGGCGAGGAGAGATGCACCAAAAGTGCCTCAATGAGGCTTAGGCAAGGTGAATGCATCAAAGCGTAGTCAAGGCACATTTGGCATGGGATTTTTTTCCCATATGTTTTGTATATTGGACTACTGTTTATTTACTTTGAAATTTTTGATGTGCACAACACTAGAGTGGAGCTTTCGACATCTATTTGTATATATATAAAATAATTATTTTTTGGGGGAGAGGTAAAGATCAAAATTGAATTTCGGTGCATAGTTTCGCTTAGCTCAAAAATAGATAAGTTTCAAGAACATTTTGAAAATGTAATGGAAACAAAAAAAAGTTAATAACATGTGGAAACAAATGGAAATAATTATTAAAATCTATTTATTTATATAGATTAAATTAAGGATTGATTAATTGAGCATGCTTATTGTTTTAGCATCTGTTTATACTAGATAACATCTAGCTGGAGAAGAAATAAAGGTTAATGAGAGGTGGAAGTCATTTTAATGAATGTCAAACATTTCATTTCATCAAACACTTACAAGATACTAAGGTCTCATAATATGATATTAATGTATTCGTAGTACAAAACTGCATCTATTCTACTCTAGAAATAATTCGGAAACATGATAAAAATAGAAAAAAAATTGAAAATATATTTGCGAAATATTTTGAAAGATTGGTTGAAACGTATTGAAAAACTCGAAACATATCAAAACACCTCAAAATATAGGAATTTCAATATTCAATCACTAATTCGTTTCGGTTTCTATGGAAATAAAAATGCTTCGATTGCTTCGAAGCCAAATATAGTTTCTTGGGAAGAGAGTTTGAGAAACCTTCACTTATACTAAATTTTCTCAATTTTGATTTATTTAATAGAAATTTGTTGGTCTTTTCAATTAAATTTTTACATGTGGCATATGTAACTACTCCCATTTTCTTTGCTAACTGTTACTCACATTTGTTTTTTTAAAAAAAAATCAATTTGAAAAGAATGTCTAAAGTTTCAATAAGGTGGAGTCGGGAATGGGTGGTGTTGGGGAGATATTGCAAGTTTCGTGAATCATTTGGGCATCGTTTGTAAATTTCTAATTCAAACTTTGGTTTTCTATCCTCTACATCTTTGATTTTTTGATTTGTTATTGTTACCAATTAGTTTTGTATTGCTTAGTTGAACTATATCTTTGAAATTAATTGCTTAATCAATAGAATTTATTTGATTGAAATTTGATCGTTGAGTTGTTAACTTGCTTGATTGCCAATGATTGTAATTGTTTAATTTTGAAATTCTCTAGTTGATCCAACACGAACACATATTAGACTGAAAGTAATTAAAAAGATGAGAGATGGAAATCGGATGCTTTTTAATTTATGGAACGTTTATGCTATGTTTTTTTTTTAAATGTGTTTTCATATCCTTAGCCTTACTTTGGTTGGATTTGTAATTCTATGTCTTGACTCTTTGCCTATGTGGAAAAAGTTGTCAATTTTAAAATATTTGTTTACATTGCGCCGTATCACGAGCCTCACACTTCGGTTGTAGGAAACCTTAGTGCCTTGGTGCACTTAGTGCTTGGTGCCATTAGTGATCACCAAAAAGCAAAACAATGACAAAATTCTCTCTCTCTCTCTCTCACACTTGCTCACTCGCTTAGACACAGGCGAGTCCAACTCTTTTTTCTTCTTGTTCTCTAGTTTCTGTTTGTATTCTGTGAGCCTTGTGCTTGCATCTCTCTCTCTCACTCTGTCTTTACTTCTTAGTCTTCTTTAGCTCATTGGAGCTCTAATAGAGACCAAATGCAGCTCAAAGCCGTCGGACATGTGAATTTTTTTTAAAAAAACAACAAATTTGGACACTCATTTTGGCATGCTTGACATGTGTCCAAGACGTATCCGTACGTGTTGGTATGCTAGACAGCTTTAACCGTGATATGTGGGCCAAAATCAAGTGTTTGTGCTTCATAGCATGTCAGTATTATAGACAAGCTATATAAAATAGGCTCAAGATGAAGTTGTTGGGTTATCCCTATTCCTCCCCACCCCTTTCTTCCCTTGACCCCCCCCCCCCCCCACAAAAGTTATTCTTATCTATTAAGTTCTTATGTTACATAAAGGCACCTGTACAAACTATATGGTTTGTCACTTCTCTCTTTATTGGTTTCCGTAATATTATCAACCCCAAATTTGGATTTATGTGGATGATGAAGTGGATGAAAGCTTTTGTATAAACACCCATCCTCCTCGAGAAACATATTTTGTGGAATAATTGTTGTTCAATTGAGGATAAGTGGTAAGATGAGAACAGATGTAAGCACCTATAAATTTGTATGAAAGTCGTTAGATGTAGCAGAATGAGAAATCATGGAGGGAATTGGTGATGCTATGGCTTTTACTAGGTAGGATAAGACAGTTTCTTTCAAATATTATTTCAGATACTGGGCCTTGTGGCAATGAAGTGGTCATGTTGGTCTGATGAAAGTGTTATTGAATTTTTAAGTCCTTAGTTTTTTTATCATATTTGTTCAAATGTATAGATTCATAGTTATTGATGTAAAAATAAAATATATTTTGGTTGCTGCAGAATTGAGTAGAACATCGCCATTGGACACTATTTGCCGCTATTAAATGAGTTTTCTTTCTCTGCTATGACGAGTTAAATTTCATGCTATAGTGTCAGTATCGTAGTAGTTTATTTGTTTGTGGAGGTTTCTTTCACTTAGGTTGTTAAAGAATTGGTGTGGCTTTGGACCAAGGATTGGGATTAGTTGTTATGAAGAGCTGTTTAACAAAACATTTTGATGTCAATTAGTACTACTGAGTATGCAAAAAAAAAAAAGTACCACTGAGAAGCTTCATGCTGGCGTTGTTTGCATGGAGATGTGCTTGCCAAATGCTAGCATAAACAAGCCTGGCAGACCTAACCAGTGATGAGAATTACCAAATGGGCTGTTCTGGAAATGGCATTCCAATTATTTGTGGTGCTAAAATCCTTATTAGGTGAAAATCAGCTGAAGTTTTGTATCACATCAAATCTGATGTCATTTTCTGTTTGAACAAGTAGTTCACTGGAGCTTGCTACTAGGCCAATACCAGCTACAGTTTTGAATGACACTGCTGCCTCTCTTTCATATGTATTGTGTGCTTGAGTCAAATTTCTGTAACTATAATACCAGCCTGTAGTTTTCCTTTCTTTTGGTTGCTTTCTTTGAAGTTTTTCTTATTTGGAATTTTTAGTTTGCTTCAATAATTTTTTATACTAATGCTCTAGACAGAATACATTCTCTCTTGTTGGCGATCATATATTGTTTACATTACAGCTAATCTCATCATAACTGGTTTGCGTAACTCGCTTGAACCAATCCAACCACTGGACTGGATTAGTCAGGCGGGTTGTGGAGCATTGTTTCTCCACAATAGTTGGCCCCTTGACATAGTGCATCGGTGCATCCCATACACTTTTGTTTAGTAAGATATCCTTTTTTTTTTTAGGTATCCCAAAAGCATTAATGCCTGGTAATGAGTCAATGTGATGCTTTGAGGCTCTGGGAATTTGATTAAGTGTGCTTCTACACTGGAATTTAGATGCTGGCTTTGTGAAGTTTTTGGGTCGTTACCATTTGTCTTATGGTCCTTTTTTTCAATATTGTTGTTTTTGCTTTGGTTTTTTTTTTCCTGTTCTGTGATATATTATTAGGTTCTGTGGAAAAATGGTACAAGGGGTTGTGTAGATGTCATATCCAAATTAAGTCGATCATTTTATATTTTACAACGTATTAGAGACCAAGGTTGTGCTGTCTTGTCTGGTTTTAAAAGGTGAGTTGTCTTCTCCGTGGATTATTATTCCGAATATTGATATCTTATGAGATTGCTGTAGTTGTTTTTGGTATGCAGTTCATCTTCTATTTCAACAAAGTAATTTACCATCTAAAGGTGGCAGTGATTTGTCATTCATGTGCAAAAGAGACGGGAAAAAGATTGTTTTTGTTCTTTGTACATCTTGATCCTACTCTGAAGGAACAAGATTTACTGATGTGTTATTGCAAATTTAGGAAATTAGGATATCTTAGTCATGGATTCTCCCATTGGCATCATTCTGCATTTGGGATATCCCATTGGTATCATTCTATAATTAAACTGGATTTGAGGTTTTGAAGCTGTGAATGCATAATTTAAAATGGTGTTGCTAGCCTCCTACCAATGAAATTGTTGCTCCAAATAAATTGGATGCCATTGTGTATTGATAATAAAATTGGAAGTTGCTAGATGTATGGATATATTTGTGCGGGTGTATTTCCTCGGGCTGTGCAGATGCGCATTATGACAAACTCGCCTACATGTGAATAGTAGTCTATATTTCTGATGCAACCAATTGCAGAGCTAGTTTTGTATTGTGACTTACTTTTTTGTGCATCTTGTTTTTGTAGAATGAACATGACAAAATACGAGAACTATCCCAGCAGCTAGCTATTTGGAAAAAGCGAGCAGCAACCTATAAAAGGCACTTGGAAATGATTTTTGAGCACATTGAGGAGCATGATCAGTCTCTATCAAAGAAGATTGAAAACATTGTAAACAATGTAAGGGAGATGGAGTCCAAAGAGCAGCATAAATCATAGATAAATATAACATTCTTCAGGCTTGAATTTCTTTCAATGGAAAACAGAATCAAGAAGCAATGTGCAAAATTCTGTTGGATGTGGGAAAGCATTGTAATGACCAGAGAGTTAATTTACTACATTGGTTGTTTGGTCAAAAAGAATCAAGAAATGGTATGCAGAATGCTGTTGGATGGGGAAAGCATTATGGGGACAGTGGAGTTTACAAACATTATTTGAACTGTTCCCACAGAATAGTATGGGATGTTCATTTCAATGAGCGTTTCTTTTTTTTTTTTTTCATAGCCCGTTGTAAAATTCTGCGATTTGTATGTAGGATATAGTTGTTTATTTCGTCCAGCACATCATTGCACTCAGTACATCGACTTTTGGTTTTCTTCGTTTGTGTTGGGGGGGGGGGGGGGTGGCTTTTCATGAAAGCGTATCGTTTCATAAAAAGTTATATATTACTAGGTACGACCTGGGTCGAGTCTCACTGGATGCATGGTGGTGCCCTTCCCCGTGCTTCATTTGCACAGATCTCCTTTACTGTTATCGGGGCCATGTATGCTACCGCATTGTATTTTCCCTCCTAACTTGGTTTGAACTGTACTCCCGTGAGCCATTGTTAGCAGTGTTTTAGGTTTGGGTAAATCTCATAAAATGCCCTCTAAAATTACGTCCTGAACTTTTAATTGGTCTACTCCGGCTCCGTAATACCTTCCGTTTAGATTAACCGAATATTAAATAATTTAAGGGGCAAACTGTGACAATTAAAATTTTATAGGGCAATTTAAAACAACGGTCATAGTTCAAGAATCATTATGAGATTTACCTTTTTAAGTTTTAGCAACTTGAAATTTCACCGACCATGTTGCCACAGTGAGTCTTGTTGAGAGTATTTGTATTATATTGGTCCAATTTTATATAGTTGAAATAAGTATACCTCCTTAAGGGTATACTAGTCTTTTAAGTTTTTTAAAGTCAAAGTTTTGACTATACAAGTTGAGAGTGAAAAAATGTCTTCTCATAATCAATGTCTTAGGTTTGGGCAAAACTCTTCGCAATAAGTTGAGCTTGAGGCATTCAACATAACCATCAAAACTAAATTTGATTGTATTCACCCACTGACAATCACTGTCTTTTTACCAGCATTTAAAGTAACAAGATTTCAAGTCTCGTTATGATGTAAGACATCTATCTTGTAACGCCTCAAAATTCACCTTCGACGGCATTACTAATTAAACCATTCACATCATGAGAGCAATTAAAAAAATTCATAAAAAAGTAAATTTCATTCATCATATATAACATCTACAACATCACTCAAAGAATATGTCAAACCATGACTCTACATCCAAAAAGAGTGTCACACTATGGTAATTACAAACTCAAATCAAACTTAAAACAGCGGAATAAACAAAATAACTTCTATCCATTTTTATCAAATGCATCTCCTAGTGTAGGACATGGAGAGATCAATTCTAGACTTCCCCCTCGGGATCTACGCTTCCATCCAATGGCGCTTCCCAAGCTATCTGTTCATCACCTCCGAGTTTTCTCCTCCTACCGACATCTGAGAATAATATTGTTTGTAGGGATGAGCACTAAGCTCTGTAGCACATTCTCCAACCTCGAATAAGCTTTAGAAAACATGTAAAACAAGGCGGTCTCATT
>CAUOFW020005775.1:0-26079 GCA_963454935.2 Ilex paraguariensis
AGATCTCTTCTCATGGCACAGTCTGCTTGGAGAGCCCGAAGTCAGGGATGTCCAGAAAAGCCAAGCGCTGAGGCCGACTCCAAAAGGATTGACCGAGGAAGTGGGGGTGACAGTGGGTGAAAATGTACCAATCACACTTGGTGACGGGTCTGAACAGGAACAAATGCCCCCCCTTCGGCTCACTTCTCATCTCTGCCAAGCTATCATTGGCGATCTCCCAGTTTTCGGCACCCCAATCATTCATCTTGGGGGCCCGAGTTAGGGGAACTTGATGAAATACTTGGTGTTGGTGAATGCTCCTTCCTACGGCACGAGGCAAGGCTCGGCGGCGAAGAGCTCGGCGAAGACATGGGCGAGCCAGTGGACCCCGAGGGCCCAAGAGACACTTAGCATTCTTTTTTCTCTTTTGTCAATTCTTTTCTTTGCATGCTTAGGGGACACACAACCCCTTTTTCTTTAATCAGTGAAACTTTTATTTTCTTCAGTACGATCTTCCTTTACTTCGTAATTTTATTTCATTATGTTGAACTGTGTTGTTGATTCCCGAACCTCTAGGTTCATAAAATTTCAAAAGTGCATAAGTATTTGGGACTTGAACCGGTCGATGCCTTTTCCCTAGTGACCGAGCCGAGGCTCATGCAAACGACCGAGCCCGACCCTTGTGTTAACTTTTTGAGGGCAGTGCTCTAAGTGTGGAGGCTTACTCCTCTTGAGGCCGTACCCCTAATGACCGAGCTTGAAGATCATGTTAGCTTTTCGAGGGCGGTGCTCCAAGGGTGGAGACTTACTCCTCTCGGTGCCGTACGCCTGACGACCGAGTCTAAGGTTTGTGTTTCTTTTCAAGGGCAGTGCTCCAAGGATGGAGGCTTACCCCTTTCGAACATGGTTCAAGGTATCAGCCTCCTCTGATACGACTCGGCCTTCTCCAATACGATAACGGTACACATTACACAAAAATTACGAATCTCACCTGAATCAGTCGTGACTCGGTTACAACTCGGTGAAATCGGCTTGACTCGGAGTAATATCGGAGTAACTCAAATGAATCATACCAGACTCGGACAAATATGATAAAATTCTTTCAAAATTGAAAGGCTCAGAAGGATAAGAAATCAAGCGAAAAATGAGACTCAGATTTACTGAAGGCATACCATAAAATTGAAGGCATAATTGTCTTTCTTCTTTTTCCATTCACCCAACAATCGACAGGTTTTTGTTCTTCCCTTTCTTTTTTCTTCTTCGCAGCAAAGACCCATCATCATTGATTATAGTCGCAGATCAATTGCAAAAAATCTAGGTTGCTTAACTATGACTACTCAAAGTTTCGAACAACCCTGACTCCCTCTGTTCCTCTCTCTTCATCTCTCCTGGTCTCTCACCTCTCGTCTCTTGTCTTTCGTTTCTCTCTCTCGTCTAAGAGTCTCTATCAGACTCACGATGGCAAACCCAGTGACCCAATCTATTAAAAACTATTTGATTGTGATTAATTTATTAACTTATATATGGTTAATTTAATTTACTTAGTGTGAGTAATTTATTAAAGTGTGGTTAATTTTATTTTACTTAGAGTGGTTAATTTATTAACATAGTGTGGTTAATTTATTTTATTTGTGGATAATTGGTTTTTGGGTTCACTTTTTGCCCAAGTTTACTCAGATTAAATTTTACTTTTTAATAAGTCTTTAAAATATTTAATGTAATAGTTAGATATTCAAATTATCTACTTTTTAAATATTGAGACAATAATAATGATGATTGTTTCATACCTTAAATATTGATAATGATAATTATTTTTGGTAGCATATTTATGTTTTATTTTTATTATTTTTATTGTATTTTGGATATATTGTATACATATGATGCACGAATGATGATGTTTATATTTTTGGAAATTTTCATAATTTTTAAAATTTTTTTTGGAACTTCTATCTAGTATTTTAAGCGTATCGGCTGATATTGGACCGCGACGCCGTCACCGATGTGTATTAGTGCCCTCCAAGTCGATGGCCGATACCGCGACTTTGAATCATGCTCTCGGGGCCGTACCCCTAACGATCGAGCTCTAGACTCGTGTTTTCAAGATCCAACACTTGAGTTAATTTAGTAGTAATATTTCTTCAAATTTGATACATTTCAGGGTTGGTTTACATCCTGTCCATCTATGTCTTGTAGTCGATATGCCTTTGTGCCCCCCATGGCAACAATTTTTTAAGGACCTTCCCAATTAGGGCCTAGCTTCTCGTCAGTGAGCTCCCGAGTATTGCTAGTGACCTTGCGCAGCTCTAGATCCCCTACTTGAAAACTCATCGTTCGGACCTTCTTTTGATGCTGTCTTGATAGCTCTCCTTGGTATTTTTCTAGCCTAATAGATGTCAGTTCTTTTCTTTCTTCGGCTAAATCAAGATCCTTGGCTAATGTCTAATCATTATTTCTTGACTTAAAGGTTTGACTTCGTATGGTTGAGAACCCCACCTCCAAAAGAATGACAACTTTGACTTCATACATCACAGAGTTGGGCATTTCGCCTGTAGAAGTTGTCGGGGTGGTCTTATATGCCCACAACATATTGAGTAGCTCCTTGATCCACCTACCCTTAGCCCTTTTCAATCTCTTCTTGATTCCAGCCAAGATGGTCTTATTTGAAACCTCTGCTTGTCCATTACATTGTGAATATGCCGGGATGGAATAATAACTGTGTATTCCAAATCCCGAGCAACCTCCCTGAATGGACCATTATTGAATTGAGTGCCGTTGTCCGAGCGATGGCCCGAGGGATTCTGAATCGAGTAATAATGAACTTCTTTGTTTCGACGTCTCGAATACGACTCAAAGGCTAGGCTTCGATCTACATTGTGAAATAGTCAGTAGCCACCAGGAGGAATTTCTTCCCCAAAGGAGCTCTCAGGAGAGGCCTTACAATATTCATGCCCCACGGAGAGAATGACCAAGGACTTGCAATGAGTTTAAGTCTTTCGCCGGTTGTCGGATGATGGGAGCAAATTTCTGACACTTATCACATTTTCGAACGTAGCTCTTGGCATCCTTTTGCATGTATGGTCATCAATATCCCTGAGACATCGCTCGGTGTGCTAAAGATCTTCCTCCCGTGTGACTCCCACATATACCCTCATGAACCTCATAGAGCAAATGTTCTACTTTATCCTCAGAGACACATAGTAAATAGGTCCCCGAGAATGATCTTCTATATTACTTGTGATTGGGGGACATCCAGAACCTGAGAGCTTTGAGTTTGATCTTCCTGGCTTCTTTGAGATCCTCGAGGAGTACTCTTTTCATCAAATATTTGATTATGGGGTCCATCCAACTCGGAGGCGTGCTTTGGACTCGCGTCGACAGTACTTCCTCGGCTTTTGTGTCTCTTATGCTCGGACTCTCCAAGTATTCAACGATAATGCGCCGAGTTTCCTCCAAAGCCAAGGCCGGGGCGAGGCAGGCCAGCGCATTGGCATGGCTATTATGATCTCTTGAAATTTGGGACACTTTCACCTTTTCTAACTTCTCAATCCTCGACTTTGCTTTTTGATGATATGCCTTCATCCTGTTATCCCGAACTTCAAAGTTGCCATTGATTTAATTTACTAGCAATTGGGAATCGCAGAAAATATGGAGGTGTCTAACCTCGACCGAGTACGCAATATCAAGTCTGGCTAGCAACGCCTCGTACTCGGCCTCATTATTAGATGCTTTGAATTCCAATCTGATAGCTCACTCCCTTGTGAATCCTCCGGAATTGGCCAACATTACACCTACTCCAGCCCCCTTGCGTTTGAGGATTCATCCATATGTAGGCTCTAAACGTTGTTGCATCAAAAGCTATTAACTCTTCTTGTGGAGGCTTGGACGCAAAGAACTCGACAATAAAATCGACAAGAATTTGCCCTTTGATGAAAGTACGGGGTTTATACCTTATTTTGAACTCTCCGAGCTCTACAACCCACTTAGTAATTCGTCTAGACATGTTTGTTTTATGAAGTATCGGTTTGCGGGGCCGATTGGTCAACACTTCAATGGGATGCGCTTGAAAATAATGTCTGAGTTTCCTTGCCGAGACTACCAAGGCTAGTATAAGCTTCTCCGTCGACAAGTACTTGATTTCGGCATCAATCAAGCTCTTGCTTACGAAGTAGATAGGTCTCTGCACCCCCTCATGCTCCGTTACCAAAGCGCTACTAACTGCCCCTTCCGAGACAGATAAATAGAGGTTCAACATTTCACCCGCCATCAGAACAGATAAGGTTGGGGGGACCTCAGGTACTCCTTAATCCCCTCGAGTTCTCGGTCACATTCCTCATTCCAAGTTTCTTTTGTCGCCCCTTTGAGCATGGCGAAGAATGGTTTACACCTATCCGAGGATTTGGAGATGAACCGGTTAAGGGCCGTTAGTATTTTGGTTAATTTTTGAACGTCTTTAGTAGTCTTCGGCACTTGGATACTCTGCACGGCCTGTGCTTGCTCGGGGTTGGCCTCTATGCCCTTATGGGTGACCAAGTACCCCAAAAATTTGCCTGAGTTTACCCCAAAGGCACACTTTGAGGCATTGAGCTTCAGGTTGTATTTTCGGAGCATAGTGAAGGTGGTCCCTAGATCCCAGAGATGGTCGGAGCTCTTTTTGCTCTTAACTAGCATGTCATCAATATACACTTCCATCATGACGTCGAGTTGCTGCTTACACATCTTGTTCATCAAACGTTGATAAGTGGTACCGCATTCTTCAACTCGAACGGCATCACCGTGTAACAATATATCCCTCGAGGTGTGATGAATGCCGTCTTTTCTTGTTCTGATTCCTGCAAGAGAATTTGATGGTAGCCTACTTGGGCGTCCATGAAGGAGATACGTTCACGACCCGCAGTTGCATCAACAAGCTGATTAACCTTTGGCAACGAATACTTGTCTTTGGGATATGCTTTATTCAAATTTGTGAAATGTACGTAAACTTGCCATTTTTCACCCTTCTTTCTTGCGCATACCGTGTTTGACAACCACTCGGGGAACTAAACTTCCTTGATGGACCTTGCCTTGAGTAACTTGTCCACCTCTTCATCCACTGCCTATGCATGATGGGGTGCCGTCCTCTGAGCTTTCTGCTTTACGAGTTTGAAGGATGGATCCATATGAAGTCGATGGCATATTATCTCAGGACTTATTACTGTCATTTTGGCTTGGGTCCACGCAAAGACATCTGCGTTCTGGCAAAAGAAGCTTATCATGTCAAACTTTTTGGTGCCGCTTAGTGAAGCCACTATTAAAAAGAATCTCTCCTCGTCCTCGGGATTCAGAAGGATCCTGAGCAGAGCCTCCATGGATCGATCGGCCGGATCAGTAATTGGGTCATCCACACCAGACTGATCGAACTATGATTGCTATTTAGCCAATACCGCCTCTGGGTCATGATCATGGGCTTGGGTGTTAGCCTCGGTCTTCGTTGCGGCATAAAAATTGCTTTTTGATGACGCTTGATTGCCACGAATCTCTATGACACCCCTCGGAGTGGGAAGCTTAATCTTCTGATGATAGGATGAATGCATCGCCTTCATTACGTGTAACGATGTCCTGCCCAAGATGACATTGTATGGAAAACTGAAGTCTATCATTACGAATTTTACTTGGACGGCAATGACCCCAAGAGTAACCATGAAAGTGATCTTCTCGAGGGGGAGAGCATAGAAACTGTTGAAATCCACAAGGGGGCCCCTCACTGGTTTTAAGTCCTTTTGGGTGAACCCAATTTTGCGAAAGAGACTGTCGTACATCACCTCGGACGAGCTACTCGAGTCTACCAGGATCCTCTTGACATCAAACTTGTCGATCCAAAGGGTGATTACCAAAGAGTCTTTATGTGGGGGTACTATCCCACCCAAGTTGGCATCGAAAAAGTGGATAGTCTCGATGTCGAGCCGAGGTTTCTTAGATGACTGCCCCCATACTTGTTTTCGTCCACCTTCATTGCTTGCGAGACTCTCCAGAGGTCGGCCTGTAGTGAATTATACGTTGGTCTATCAACTGTGCAAACGTGTATTACTTCAATCACATTCGCCGCTTCTAGGACACGTCAGCCCTTTCTGCCGCCGAGCCTCTTGAGGCTTGTTTGTATACCTTACAATCTTCAGTCAAATGTCCCACATCCCAATGATAAGAACACTGAGATGTAGAATCTCTCGAAGATGGGTCTCCTTGCATCTTTGAGGGCCACTTAAAGAAAGACTCCCTCTTTATCTTGTGCAGTATCTTGTAAATGGGTTCTTTGAAAACTGTGTTTACCCCTTGAAAAGACAGGCGACTCGGAGCCGGGGGTGGTGCCCCTCTCCTTGCAGGCGGTTCCCCGTCCCTTTTCCTCGGCACTAGGGCCCTGTTTTCGAGCACAATCGACTCTTACTCCATCCTATCGTACTTGCTTATCTGAGCCATCAAGTCCTTCATTTCTACCGGAGCCCACTTAGTAAGAGATCAATACAGATTGGTGTCTTGGGACAATCCTAGCCGAAATGTCGCTGCCGCCATGGCCTCCGAGTATGCGTCAATCTTATTAACCTTCTCCCAGTACCTGATTGCGTACTATCGAAGGGTATTCCCACTTCTCCGTTTGAGTCAATAATGCGCCGATGTCTTTCGACCTCTTGTTGTTGGTGATAAATCGAGCCACAAAGAGCTCGGTCATCTGCTTCCAAGATTTGATACTTTTAGGGGCCAAGCTTTCATACTACTTCATTGCAGTGTCTCCTAAGCTCAGGGAAAAAACTCGGCACAGTAGCCTTTGATCGGTGTCGTAAATGGACATCAGTTACTTGTTCTGTCACAGATAGCTCTCGAGATTTGTTCTCCCATCATAAACCTTGAATCAAGGGGCAGTGAACTTTTTCGACATCTCGATCTCCTAGATCGCCCGAACAAATGGGGAGATGATTTGCTCATCTGCCGCATCTTCACCCTCCTTGTGGTACAATCTTCGACGCTTGGCGTCCAAGTGTGTTTGGAGGTCCTCCCAGGGCTTTATTTTCTTAGGTTCTCTGGTAGTAGAGTCCGTGTGGGACTCTGTCATCGCGGCACCCCCCGACAGCCTGTGGTGGAAATCCCCACGAGAAAGGTCTGTCTTGCGCCAATTCCCTTCTAATTTTTTCTCGGGAGAGGGCATTTCCTAGCTCTGGGGCTCATGCTTCTTGCCCAAGTGCTTGTGTAAGCTCCTCCATGGGCCCCCCAGCCTTTTACCCCTGGAATCGCCTCAGCTGATACTTCAGTCTTCACGTCTGTTGCTTCATCAACTGGCACTTCTCGATCGCTCGAAATCATTGAGCAGATGCTATACCTTGGCATTGTCCTTCTCAAGTCGCTTAAGACGGTTTCCCATCTATTTCTCCATCAACTCGACGATTTCGTGAGCTAGAAGGTCTTGTCCCTCAAGGCTTTGATCCACCGGCAACATTTGCTGTGAGGCATGCTGGCCTCCATTTGACTGGCTCGAGTCTAACTTAGTGACTGCTGGGAACCAACTAGCTTTCGCGTTTCTTACGTGTAGGCTGCCCCCCATCACCTTGGGATCGTGTGTTCACCATGATGCAATCGTTATGGGAAAAGTTCGTACTTCTCGCAAACAGTGTCAAATTACACGGGAGAATTCCTGCAATGAATAAAGATAACGATCAACTGAATGATGAACCTGAAACAGTCAAAAGGTTAGGAAAGGGGCCGGGTGAACACCCGGCTAATCCCCTCAAGCTTTAGTCAGTCGGCATTGGAGACCAGCACAATGTATTTTCTCGTTTTGAATTGCGTACCTTTTTTTATTTTTTTGAGGGGTATTTATACCTAGACTAACAATGAGTGCAGGAGTTTTGAGTTCCATCTCAACATTTAATGGCTCGCACTCTTATCTATGAAAATGTTTGTTCTCCCCTCAGAATCTAAGGAGACTGATTTAATTAGGTGATTGGATGCTAGCTGGGGGCACGTGGAGCATTTATGGCCCTATCCCCGGTCATTAAATACATGTGATCGATGCTTGACATATACGCCCGAGCATTTACTGCTCGGGAATAAGCACCTCGGGGTATGCCGAGAACATCGGGTCGACACAATAGCAATTAATGCTTTGTAATGATGACTGTCTTCGTTAATCTCGAGGGCACAAAGTTTCATTAATAGTCTTGTCAGTCACTCAAGTCATAATTAATGAGTTGTCATGTCCTCTTTAATGCTGGGCTCAACCAGTGTACACTCGGCTCTTCTGAGTTATAACTCCTCGGCTCCTTCTCCTAGCGCCCTTTGAGGTCCATAATGGATATAACTATCCACGTGTCAGCTCCTGGCTGCTGAGCTGCCTAAAGCCCCGTCACATAGCAAGTTGCCGAAGTTTGATATTGTAATTTGTCTATTTGCTACTATATGCTTGTAGTTTTCTCCGTAAGGGTAAGTGGCATGAAAGCGAATGACTACTCTGAAAGTTTTCTTAAGTAATATCCATGTACTCTGGAATATTTTCAGTCTGCTTAAGAATGCTCCTGAGTAAAGATAACACCATTATCAAACGCATGGAAGTTCCTGAATCATTGTAAGCGTGACATATTGGTGATTATGACTTGTTTACAGAGTTGCAAAATTCAGGGGGAAGAATCTCTTTGGATTGCACCATATGAAGCTTAAATAACTTCAGCTTCTGAGTTTCTTAAGTTCTTTCTTTGTACTTGTAAATTAGTTTCTCTGTGCTTCAAGCTTAGGAACCTTTGGGAGAAAAGAAAATTATTGTGCTATGTAGTTAATTGTAAATGTTACTTTAAAGCTGCAACATGTGGGAGTGAGACAATTTGGTATGCCAATTTACTGGTACTCTTATTTGATATTCCTGTGCTAAGCTGTAGAATTCATCGACTCTTTTTTGCTGTGAAAGTAATAGTAGAACTGAATGACAAGTGTAGGCCACTATTGGTCTCCTATTTAAGCAAACACGTGTTAAATGTTTTTCTATACTAATTTAGCTTCCCAAAAGCAGGATATTATGTTTAGTTTGTTCCTGATTGACTTGGGTTGCCCCTTTAGAATGATTGCATGCACACTTCACATAATTAGAATTTATGCTAAACCTGTGTCTCTCTGCTTCACCATTTTTACTATACTCTCCAGGAAATGTGGACATATTGTTTAGAGTTGAGCTACAAATCTTGTGCTCTTTTAGGTGGTTTCCTTCTTGGGAGAACTGTTGCTCTCCTCACAACCATGACACTGGCAACATCAATGGCTGCACGTCAAGGTCCACTAGCAATGGCTGCTCATCAAATATGCTTACAAGTCTGGTTGGCTGTCTCTCTTCTCACAGATGCACTGGCGGTATCTGCTCAGGTATGATGACCCTCACTTCTTCCGATGTTTGCGTGGTTGTCCAATTTAATTTCTTTCTGATTTGTATTTTTTGAGATGGTTTGGGCATTTTATCATAGCAACTCCAATTTTGTAGTGAAAACTGTAATGTGAAAGTCTTATGTGTAACTTCAAGAGCTGATGTGTAATTAGAAACTTAAAATCATTTCGGATTGCAACCTCCCAAAAAAAGAAAAGAAGAAGTGGCAATACAGTTTTAAAGTATGCCTACTAAGGTCTGTGGGTTCCCTTAATAAAGATTTCCAGGTTATATCAGTCTTTGTGCACTCAGATTTTAGTTTATATGGTTCCTCTCTTACTCCAGGCTTTGATGCCCCCCCCCCCACCCCCAAAAAAAAAAAATCCCCCCTGTTGTAGTCCTTGATTGCCACTTCTATATCGCAAGGTGATTACAGAACTGTGAAGGAAGTCACTAATTTTGTGCTAAAGGTATGCCATACTTCTATGCTCTTGATTACGTTCTGAGATACTGCTGTATTCTTTATTCTCATGTTCAATTTTTTGTTGTGATCTTATGCATTATCTTTTTCCAGATAGGATTAGTCACAGGGGTTGCATTGGCTTTGGTTTTGGGCATATCTTTTGGTACGTTAGCCACCTTGTTTACCAGTGATGCAGATGTATTAGGAATCGTTAGAACTGGGGTGTTGGTACGTATTATCATAAATGTGTTGTTTCATCTTTGCTTTTTTATTTTTTATTTTTTCTTTGGGTTCCAGTCGAACATCTTTATTATTGTGATGTTATGTAATATGATTACAGTTTGTTGGGGCCAGTCAACCTTTGAATTCTTTAGCTTTTATTTTCGATGGCCTCCATTATGGTGCTTCAGATTTCGCATTTGCTGCTCGTTCTATGGTAAGCCGAATAACTGTTTGGACACATCATTAATTGGGTTGCGTTGCATATGGGTTTCTATTAATATTATTGAGGTGAACTCTAGATGCTTGTGGGGACAATATCTTCCATGTTTCTGCTGTATGCCTCATCAGTTTTTGGTCTTCCCGGTGTTTGGTGTGGCTTGACTCTCTTTATGGGGTTGCGAACGGTGGCAGGATACATCAGGTAAACTGGATAACATTATGGCAATTTTTTTTTTCAATTTGAAGAAATTTCTGCCAGCCATTTTCAAAGGTTTTCTTATCGTACAACCTCAACTTCCTAGTCGGCTTCAAGTTTTGATATAAGATTGCAGATAGGAAAGGTGTTATATTGCTATTGGCTTTTAAAATAGTCTGAGGTTACTGTTTGATATATGCTTAGGAAAACTGGATAACAGTATGACAAGTTTCCATTTTTATGTAAGAAATTTCTGCCAGCCTAGTCTCAGAAAAAACCTCACTGACTTCAAGTGTTGATAATGTTGGAGATGAGAAAGGTTGTATATTCGTAAAGGTTTTTGATTGAATTGCTTCTTTGTGAAATTATATGAAAGAAATACGAGGCGACAGTTTTGATATATGCTTAGGGTTCAAAATTTTCTGTATCAAATTTTAATTATTAAGGGCTTGTTTTGTTGGCATGCTCGATAGAGTTTTCAGATGCACAACAATCCAAAAAGGGAGAGTTGGGAAATTTTGAATTTTGTTCTAGTTCTTGATTCTGAAATTCTAGTGCGTCTGTGATATTATGGCGCCTTGCTCCATTTCTTGTGTCTTATACCTAACTGTAGTTTATGTTTCTTTTTTAGATTAATGTCAAAGAGTGGCCCATGGTGGTTCCTGCATAAGGATCTGAAGAGAATTGAGGTTAGTGGGTTTTTGTTGTTTAGTTATAATCAGAATATGACAATACTTAAAGCTCAAGTGCCCGCCCATATTGGATGGTCAAGCTTAATTGCCTTTCAATAGTGAAATAGTCAGATTTCTGAATTGCTGGAACTATCACATGTTTTCTCGTTATTGAACTTATCCTGTTTGATATTTTTTGATGGCTTGATCTAGGAGGTCTCCACGGGTGACCTACATTTTTCTTTATAGCTTATCCTTCATCATCTTTACTGTCTTCCTTTGCTCTTGAATCAACACTTCATAACTTCCAAAAACAGCTTGCTTGATTATCTGAAGGTTTTTGTTTTTTGTGTGTGTGTGTGCAGGCACTGATTTGTTAACCAGAATGGATGATTTAGGAGACAGTAAGTGAAGAGCCTCTCGAATGGGAGGGAATCCCATGGAGCCATGGGGGTGGAAATCCAGCGCTTCTGTGATTTCTGGAAGGCACAACATAATGAGAAATGAATATGGCAAATACTTCTGCAATAAACAATCCAACAAACATCATCTCTCATTGGATCTTACGGTACCAAGAAGGAAGAAGCTTTTGTGCTTATGAGCTGTTCAGTGAAATTTCTTGTACAGAGAGAAAGCATTGCTTGGGAACCACAAGTCCTACGAAAGGACAAAAAAAAAATGGAAGAAGAAAATTCAGGAGCAAAACCTGAACTGAACGGCGTGTAGTTGCATAGTACTTGTCAGTGATGGAAGAATTAATTTACTTTGTAATTTACATTCATGAACAGAGCAATTTAATCAAGACAGTAGCTCAAATATTGGGGAGCTTGTTGCCTCTTTGAGGTTACTCATGTCATGTGCATAGGGTCCATACCATTAGGAGAGAAATTTCTTGTTTCTGGCATCCCTTCAATGATTTTTAGATCGTTTCCGTATTGAGAAAAGTTCGTTCAAAGCTCGAAACAACATTTTTTGCCAGAATTCTTATGGTACACTGACACGGCAGTTAGATTTCTGAACTTCTCCTTAAATAAGGGGGTAGTTGGAGAAGAAATACCGATAACAATCAATCAAGGAATGCATGATTTCGGGAGGAGGGGTGTTTAGGTGCAATAACAGCATCAACAACCTCTTGTGTGGTGCTGTCTCCACCAAGATCTTGTGTCATGTACTTGCCTTCCGAGATCACACGCTTCACTGCAGTTTCCAGCCGATCAGCAAATTAAGGAAACTGGAGATGTCTCAACATCATGGCTGATGAGAGAAGCAAAGCCACTGGATTTGCCTTCTTTTGCTCAGTAACTTTTCATTTCCCACATTTCCTGCAGAAGCGCCTTGCTCAAAAACAGCATGATCAGCCCCCACATTGCCTGAAGTCAAGCAAAACCTGTTAAGGCACTTGCATGTAATTAAAGCATCCACCCTCCTGCTTAAACTAATCAATGTTCAGGAAGAATTATCTTTTCTTGAGCAAAGAACTACTGGTGACTTGGTGAGTGTAACATATCATTCATCATAAGATTTGAAAAGGCCACAGTCAAGTACAGATTAGTAGAGTTGAGTAGAAAGGGAATTTCTTAGTTATTGATAGATACCTCCTGGCATGACACCAGTGCCTCCAGCAATACCAGCTGCTTATCAACCTCCTGTAAAAAGGTTGGGGTGACAAAAGAGATCCGATCATAGTCATGCATATATTAAGTTCAACCCCATAAAACAAGACACTACTAGATTTAAGGGGCCTCCAAGTCAAAGGTTCAAGTAAGTGATACAGCATGTACATCAGCCTAGGTATGTAGCCTTGTACAACCTTCCCGTTTCATACATATTCTACTCTTCCTCAGGAATTTCTTGTTCTTGACTAAACATACAGAAGATAGATATGAACTTATTACCTTGCACAAAATTAGATAGAATCTGGATCTCTTCCCTTAATTGCATGTTGAATCTACTTCATTATCACTGAGGTGATTAAAGGCAAAAGTTACAGGTCTTAACTTGCTGAAAAGCATTAGACCTTGGTTGACTTGCAGTTAAATGCGCCTACATTCTTATCACCTGTTTTTCAAATTTAATCCTACTATAATGTTGCTGTGTTGCCATGTTGCTATTTGACCTCCATTTGTATGGGAAGACACTGAATATCAGACACCGAAGAGATTGTAATGTCAGTTACAGATACGTCCTCTTAATGCATGTAGTGGGCGGACTGCATGCTAGTCAAGGATCATGACAGACAGGGAAGGCAACCAACCGGTGTCTGCTTTCAAATGCTATATGTAATAGAAATTAATAGTAGTTTATTTGTATTCTTTTCTTTTCCCTTTGAATTGTGTAAATAGAATTTTGCATAGTTGAATGGCTTCCTTGATATGCTGCAGATATTTGACCTACTCAAGTACTTACTATTATTAACTCGAATTTCTTTCATCGTTGATGAACAGTTTCTGATAATGATGCTCAAAAGATCAGCTTGCAAGGTTGGAGTTGGACCTACCTAATTATTTCCGTCCACTTATGCATTGCTTGGTACAATGAAAAAAATGGAAGAATAGAAAGGGGGAAGGATGGAAAGTTGGAGGGATAGATAAAACATTATGTTTAGTAAAGAAAGAAAATAAGAAGAATAAAAAAATGGATTGATGAACTTTATTTTTAACTCACCAAAATCAATCCCTCCAAAAATGAAAAGAAAGTGGATGAAAAGTTAATTATTTGTGTTGAAATGTATCTTATTTGTCTAATATGAGTAACTCGTGCTTGAAAATATGGTATAATATAAATAGTTTTGAGAATGATATTGGTGACTGTTGAATAACCCTATTTGAAACTGTCGAATGAATTTATTGAAACTTACCTTATTTTATATTATAGATTACTTTTCCAAACATACCGGTCGAAGGAAGAGTGGCCCATTTGAAAATATCTTTCATCACATAAAATGAAGTTAATTTCATCTGTAATTATGTCGTTAAAATTGCATTTTTTTTTACTAATCTCACTTTCAACATTTTTTGATCCAAGGCCTTCTCACTCAACACCTGTGTTCACATTTTTTACATGCAATTCATTATCACTCATATCATAAGCACTATCATCCAAGTCCAAATAATCTGGATCAATTTGACCATCCTCATCAGTGTTAATCTTAGTGTCTCCCTCACCATATATACGTTAAGGGTAAGAGTCAATGATATAACTATGATTAGAGTAGTAAGTGAAGACAATGAGAGAAATAAATGAAAAATCCCCTCCTGAATTTGACTAACTGTTTGATGTTTGTGATGAATATGGACGAAAGCATTTCATGGAAACACAATCAATACTTTAAAGATTAAATTGTATAAAATCGAAACTCCATGGATTAAATAGGAAAAGCATCAATACTTTACTTTAATGCTTCGTTTGATATGATAGAAAACTAGTACGATGAAAAGTTTGAAAGATAAAAAGTTTGAGGGATAAATAAAATATCATATTTGATAAGAAAGAAAAATAAGAAAGATGAAAAAATTGATGGATTAACTTTATTTTCAACTCTTTAATATCAATTGTCTATGTTTGTAGAAGCAAGAAAAATACATAATCAATTAATCAATTATGATAGATTAATAAAATCATTAGATGTATCTTACAATTCTCATGTGTAACTAAAGGGTTAGAATTTAGTATCGAAAAGTCATTTTTCAATACATTATTTTTATTTTTAGCAGATTACGGAGTAATATGTATAACATTCTATCATTTATTGTTAATCTTATTTTATTATTTTATTTAAAAAAACCCAACACAAGATTTATTAGCATGAATTACTGAAATTAAAAAATCATATAGTGGCTTATCGTTAACTAAGCATCAATCATTTTATAGTTTAATTGTTGATCTATCATTTTGGGTATTCTCAACAACTAATAAAGAATATAAAATCATTGCAGTAGCCGATTTGGTTTGATTGAGAGCATAAACAATATAATTTGGCAACTATTCTACCAATTTTGAAATCTTCACCAACAAATTAAGATCAACCTTACATTAATTATATAATTTAATTGTTGCCCTATCAATTATATGAGAAAATAGTCATAACTCATACCTGAAGGCACGATGAAACACAAAAATTTGAGCGTCCAAAATATTGATCCTATTACATTAAATAATAATTTTTTTTCTTCATTTATTTGATTACATCATTTAAAATTTATTTTTTACGCATTATTTTTGTAAAAATATCAGCAAAAATATGTAATTTATCAAATTTTTTTAATATGTATATATTATTGTATATGAATAATGTTTGAAATTAAAATTATGTTAAACTACAAATTAATCAAATATTAAATGCTTAAACATACGATAGAAATGAATGATAGAATGATTTTAAAAAAAAATTATGAATGTGATAAAATTTCAAACACCTAATTATTTTATTATATAGATATACATTGTACGGTACTAATCTTATTTATTGCTAATGAATTGCAGTCGTAAAATACAACTGAGGATGTCTTAACCAATTGAAATTTGAACGTACATAAACCAAAAGAAACTTCAACCTTTGTGCACCACCTCCATCATTTCACTTTGGTATTTGTAATTGTAATTGTAATTGTAATATATTAGATTCATTGTTGTTATACGGACACAGTCATAGAAAAATGATGGATGATTTAGACCAGAATACAAATGACAATTTAATGCACAAAATTAAGTTTTTTTTTTAATTTTTAATTTTTTACTTGAATTTAGGTACGAATTTAAATTTTTGATGTTATAAAAATAAAATTATGCCATCACGTAATTAAATTAAATACTAATGCTATTAGGACATAATGAATTGTCACAAATGAAATGATAGTGAAATATATTTAATGATGAGTGTCATTGTCGTATTAATGAATTCATTATCAAATCATTGGTGACAATTCATTATATTCTCAAATTATATTCATAAATTATATCTCAATAGCATTGTTCTAAATTAAATCAATAAATTTAGTCAAGCTTGTTAATCTTAACTTTGAGAGAGAATTAGACTCACGTCCTTTGAGGTTTGTCACTTAATCACTCAAGTCCCTTGATATTTGAAATATTACACACAAACCCATTGAAGTTTGTAAGCATGTAATACTTAGACCTCTGATGTAAATATATTTGTTAATAAATTACACTTAATCTTATTTGAAGTTTATATGTATATAATACTTAAACCCTTTTAAATTTAAAATGTTATACTTAAATAAAAAATACTTCAATTAAAAATAAAATATCAAATATTTTAAATTTTACAATTAAAATTTATGTTCTATTGTATCATTTATTGAAATAAAATTAAAAATAAAATTCAATTTTTTTCTTAAAAATTATAATTAGTATACAAATTGTCTATTAAAATTTAATTTGGTTGTTTAAACGACCAAATTAAAATACCAAACTATCTCAATTAAAACTAAAATATATTGTGTTCATTACAGTTTGACCCTTTATTTAATTTTGTTAGTTTTATTCGAATAGATAGTATAATTATATATTAATTATAATTTTTTTTAGAAACCTAAATTTTTATTTTTGATTTTATTTCAGTAAATGACATAATAGAACATGAATTTTAGTTATAAAATTCATGTTCTATTACGAATGACTTAGATCCCTTGTTTGATTTTTTTTATTTTATTCTAATAGATAGTATAATTGTATACTAATTACGATTTTTAAAAAAAATTAAAATTAAAATTAAAATTAAAATTTTAATTTTATTTTAATAAATAATAAAATAGGACATGAATTTTGATTGTAAAATTTAAAATATTTGATATTCTGTTTTTAATTAGAGTATTTTTAATCTAAGTATAATATTTTAAACTTAAGAGATCTAATAATAATATATTTACAAACTTTAAAGGGGTTTAAGTATAATTTATTAATAAATATATTTACATTAGGGATTTAAGTGTTATAGGTATACAAATATTAGGAGGTTTGTGTATAATATTATAAATATCAGAGGATTTAAGTGATTAAGTGACAAATCTTAAAGGGTGAAGATATAATTCTCCCTAACTTTGATCGTGATTCATGAGCGGCGGTATACAAGTTACAAAAACAACTTACTTTCCGAATACGTGAGCGCGGTCTTGTGAAAGCGCACCGCCTTTCAGACTTCAGTCTTTTGAGTATTTGGTTTTGCTTACCGCTCTCTATGATCATCGTCATCGCCAATTCCCTTTAACAGCCCAAGAAGGAACAAGCCAAGTCCTTATCATCATAAAAAACGAGAAAACGAAAGGAAGAGAAGAGGTAATCTCTCTTTCTTATTTCATCTTGGTTTTTTTTTCTTTTTTCAACTTCATTGTTCTTCTGCGTTTTTTGAGGGAATTCGAACCCTAAAATTTATCAGTTGTCTTGTTGAAAATGCATGTCTAACTCTCTTCATCAAAGACTTGGTTGTTGCCGATTTCAAGGTTACTCACGGTGGGTCTTTCTGTTTCTGTTCTTCTTTACCGTTTGTGTTTGTATTATTTTATTGGGTTAATCTCATTTTGCACACCGAAAGATCGTTCGAATCTCAATTTGCACCCCCAAAGATCAAAAATTTCAATTTTTACCCTCAAAGATAGAAATTTGTATCAATGTACACCCCCAAAGATCAAAAATCTCAATTTGCACCCTCAAAGATATAAATCTGTATCAATGTGCACCTAAAATTAAATTGATAAATTATACCTAGATCCCCTCGTGTTTGTCACTTAATCATTTGAACCCCTTCACATTTAGAATATTACCCCTACATCTCATGACGTTTGTACATGTGTAAACATAACCACTTTTCGTTGATATCTATTAATATAATCGTTAAAAAATATGATTTTATCCTAATAAAAAATTATAATTTCATATTACTCTTTATTTTGTGGATTCAATATACTCTAAAGTTCAAAATCAAGCTTACCATTTGAATGTCTAATAGAATGTAGATATTTATATAAAGGAAAATATGAAAAACATTATATAAATATCTATATTTTATTAGACATTCAAATGGTAAGCTTGATTTTGAATTTTAGAGTATATTGGACCCATAAAATAAGGGTAATATGAAATTATAATTTTTTATTAGGATAAAATTATATTTTTTAACGGTTATATTAACAGATATCAATGAAAATGAGTTATATGTTGTACGTGCATAAATGTTATGAGATGTAGGAGTAATATTCTAAATGTAAAGAAGTCCAAATGATTAAGTGACAAACATGTGGAGATCTAGGTATAATTTATCAATTTAGTTTTAGGTGCATAATGATACAAATTTCTATATTTGAGAGTGCAAATTGAGATTTTTTATCTTTGGGGTGCACATTGATATAAATTTCTATCTTTGAGGGTGCAAATTGAGATTTTTGATCTTTGGGGGTGCACATTGATACAAATTTCTATCTTTGAGGATACAAATTGAGATTTTTGCTCTTTGAGGGTGCAAATTGAGATTCGAACGATCTTTCGGGGTGTAAAATGAGATTAACCCTATTTTATTTGTTTTGCCCTTTTTATGTATTCACGTGTCCATACAAACACTCATACACACAGAGAGAATCGTATCAAAGAGGTGGTTGATTAAAGATGAACCACACTAACTTTTTGAATATTGTATTAACATTCTCTGTTTCCTCCTCTGGGATTGCAAATGTGTTCGCTTAATGCATATGCATCGAAATTGTTCTTGCAAAACAATATAGAATTTGATTGTCCATATTGAAGTTTTAATTTTGACATATGTATTCATTATAGGTAGTGATTTCTGTTTTTTTTTTTTCTTTTTGCCAAGAAGAATTTAGACAACTTTATAATAATGGCGGTGGCACAATTTAGTGGTGGTGCGGTCTCTAATGGAATGGAAAATGGAAGTAGAGAATGTAACACCGTGAATGAAGCGACAAGGGCATTTTCTCCACAACATTCAAGGCGAATTCACAATTTTTCTAGGTTAGTTGTTCGAAAGAGGTTGAGCTATGCAGATGTTGTAAGGCATTGCAGTCTATCCGCAAAGCACCGACCAATGCTGGCATCACTAGTTATTCATCAGAGAAAGCACATTTTTAAAGTGTCCAATTATCAATCAAGTTCAGATTGTGGTGTGCACTCTTCTGATGTGGATGAGACTCCTTCTACAGAAGAACATGACCTCTCAAGTTCAAGGGAAAGAATTCCGTAAGACCTAGATCCATTGCCTTGTGGTATTAGTATTATTATTTTTATACAATAAGCATTGATTTGGTTTAAGTTGCCATTTTTTTCTATTATTCTAGAGGAATTTTTAACTGCTATTATACACAGCTCCTGTTTACATGACATTTATGTATTATTATGATACTTTGATTCATGGTATTAATTTTGCACTACATTGTTTTAATAGGTAGTTAATTTTACACTAAATTTTTAGTAGCACTTTTTGGCTGCTTTACTACATTTGACCATATGATAGGTAGAGTGTTGTGAGAATAAGATGGTACTCCATGTTCTGTATCTTATGATATTGCGGAGCATTTGGATTGAGTCATATTTTAAAATTATATTCTGGATTTCTCCTAGCAGCTTACTTCGATCTTTAACATTGGATTTCATGTTATGTTACTATTTAATGCCTTTTATATAAAGATATATGATGTCTTTTGATTGGAATCTGTCCTTTCAAACAGCCATTATGATATTCTTGTTACTAGTCATACTAGTCACGGGCACATTTGATGTGTGATCACCATTTCTACCTCGTTTAGAATGAATCAATTACCAAGTCTTAACCAATTTGATTTTTGTTAATCGAAGTTATCGGGAGGGTTGAACTAGTATAGAATTAATATTTGGCATTGTAACCTTTCTTTGTCAATTATCAAAAAATTATGTATTTTTTTTTTGGGACCTTGGGTAGTTACTTTGCAAAAAATTGAAAATTGTAGGGGTGGGATGATGTGGGAGGTAGTTTTATGAATGATAAAGAAGCCAAGTAAAGACAAAATTGCGTGGATGGTCAGTTAAGAGAGAGAGCCCTCTAAAGCACGGACATTCTTACGAAGGTGACGTATCCGTGTCGGACAGTGACACTCCAAGAACAAGTGTCTGATATTCTTTTATCCTTGTCCGCAATTAAACGATAAAATTTTAATTTTGGACATGTGTCCGACACTTCTTTAAAATGTGTCTACTACTAAATAATAAATATGTGTTGATTTGTGATTTACAAGCCTAAAAATTTGACTATTAAATATTTTATACTATGAAAAAACATATAATTAACAAGATTAGACATGTTAAAGTTGTATTCAAAATATAATTACAAAAGCAAATGATATATAGAAGATTTAGAAAAGAACAGTTGAGATGAGAGCAATCATTTAAATTGTATATGTATAGTACACGTCTATGAAAAAAATAATAATTATTGATTATTATGATATTATTCTATATATATTTACACTAAATGACTATAGATAACATTAAATTATCATAAAATACTGATTTTTTTATGAATAATATATCCTTATCACTATATTTGTGATAAATTATATTATTTTATATAGAAAACACAATTATCTGAAACGCGTCCGTGTCATATTTTTTTTAGAAATGTCATATCTACGTGTCAGTGTCGGATACCTGTCCCGTGTCCTTGTCCGTGTTTCTTAGGGAGAGCCGAAGGGAGATAAATTTTTGTTGTCCTGTAATAGTACTTGATTAACGTAAGAGCCAATATGATGATAGCTGGGAGTTGCTACTATAGATATGCAGCTTGTCTGCGTCAATGTTAGAAGCTTTAGGAAGCAAAAAAATTTCTTTCTTTTGTTCAGACAACCTGGAATGGAAACTGGGAGCCTGCTCTTGGTACATGATACATCTGCACAGTTGAATAAGAAAATGGTTTTAGTGGGACACTAAGGAAGTTTGGATTGTAGCGTGCTCTTATTGCTTGGGTTTCCTTAGCTGTTGTGGCTCAGGGGAACATACACGAGTGTTGCACGACAACAAACACATAGATGCATTTCACTTCAGCTTCTGGCAACTAATAACTGGGACCAGTCTTCGCTGCGAAAACACTTATGACATGCAGTTGTTTGAAGATCTCTTAGCAATCTAACATGTCCCATATGGTGATCTCACATCAAAAGTTATGAACAACTGATATATGAAATACTTAAACAGTTGATCTACGGTTAAAATTTTGGAACACTTTAAGAGCAAATTTGGCAATGCTATTCTTTATGAAAAAAGTCCCTTTCGGAGCCAAGTTTGAAGTGAAACATTACACTTTCTTTTTTCCCTTCCCCCTTCCTATGTCAGGTAACTTGTCTTTTCCTCAATTTTGTGAGTTGCAAAAGGAAATAATGTGTATTGAAATTCACTGGTTTGGTTAGACTTTAGATTTTATATTATGACCCAAAAAAAAAATTAGACTTTACATCAATAGATCCTTTCACAATTTTCCTAATACTGTTTTCAGTGAGGCAAAAGGGATTGGTCCATCGGAGACGGCGAACGAAAGTGGAAAGGAGTTGACAGGGATATCTACTAGTCAATCACGTCATCAAGATGTCAAACGTGAACTTGTAATGCTTTCTTTGCCTGCAATTGCTGGACAGGCTGTTGACCCCTTCGCACAACTGATGGAGACAGCATATATTGGTAGATTAGGTGAGGTGCATTGTCTGATGCTTAATCCATTTAATTATTTGTTGTGGACCTGGTGGTTATGGAGATTTTTTTCGAACTTCATTACTCGTCCTGCTACCAGTATCAGCTTCTTTATGTTGTGTTCTCCAAGTCCCTCTGGTATCATTTTTTCCACACACACTCCTGCTTTTTTGTTTGAAGGACAGTGTACTGTTTTTCTTTTTGTTTTTTTCCTTTCTCTTTTTGTGTGTGTGGGTGGGTGGGTTTTTTTTTTTTTTTTTGGGGGGGGGGTGTTGCTTGTGCAATTTTACATATCAAAGAATTTTGATAAAAGGCTTGTGCCCATTATCTATTTTGGAGTATCTGGTCGATTTGGCTTCTTATATTGTGTTTCTGTGCACTTAATCCAAAGCAGATGGTCGTACAATGGTAATTAGCCGCTGGCATTGTGCTTTGTTGCATTGCTGTTCAGGAATTTGATGGTGAACATCTTGGATGTGTTTTCTGTGTTAAGCTGAGCTCTTATCAACACAGGGGGGGACTGATACATGAACTTCTGATTTCAATCAAGGCCAATTTAGGAGTCACTATTTAGGATTGTAGGTTTTTATTATGGCGAAGTGTACATATTTTGTGGTTTCATACCTATGTGTTGATGGCCTTTCAAGAAAGTTTGGAATATATTTTTTTTCTTGATAAGACACGTGATTTTATTAATAGATCAAATAAGATCTTACGATATCGAGTAATAGTGATTAATATCCAAAACTCGCACGAACAGCCACACGATTTTATCCAGCAAATCTAGTTTGATATATCATTATTGCATACTTTCTGACAGGTAGAATTCTTCTCTCATATTACATGTATCGTTCATGAATTTGAGAGCATGTTACTTATCTATAGATTTATTCTGGACAACGTAACGATCATTTGGGTGTAGCATTAAGTTTTTACGTGCATGAACTACGTTCCTGTGATAACTAGGTTTTCTTAGATATTGACTGAAGCATTTGAAACTTGATCTATTGCATCTTCCCACTCTTCTGACTTCAAAAAATGGGGCCTAACTAGTGGATTATATCTCTGTTATTTTTGTTTTTGGGTTTCCTTTTTCTTTTCCCTCTACAATATATGTGGATTTATTAACTTCTATTTGCATCCATAGGCCCTGTGGAGTTGGCTTCAGCTGGTGTTTCCATATCAATATTCAACATTATTTCAAAACTATTTAATATGCCTCTCGTCAGTGTGGCTACATCTTTTGTGGCTGAAGACCTGTCAAAGAATGCGGTCAGTTCTCCCACTGGAGGTCGGGTAATTAGTATTTGAAGCCTTAATTATTTTCCAAGCCTTTGAATCTGCTTTAAATTCTGGATTGCTCATTCCAAGAAGAAACACTTAGCTCAACTTTCATTTATAATTTTGTAAAATTTTCGTACCTTAGAGGGTCAGCAAGAAGGAAATACCAATGGTAAACTGCTTGATAGGGCAGGTAAAAGGCAGCAACTATCCTCCGTATCTACAGCTTTAACTTTGGCTGTTGGCATTGGCATCTTTGAGGCTGTAGCCCTGTCTTTGGGATCTGGACTGTTTCTTAATTTGATGGGCATCTCATCGGTAAGCTTGACATCTCTTGCTGTGAGCACGCTTACTCTGCCTTTTAAAATCATAATCCTCATTACATGGGCATCCTGAACATCTTTTTCCATTCAGATTTATTTAATATCTAGAGCAGTTGCATGTGACTCAATCTTCACAAGAGTTGGTACCACCAAAGCCTTAAATTTCTAGTTGGCTGCGTACTCACAAGTCACAATGTCAATTTTTATATTTATGGCATCTTACCATACAACGGTAATTAGCAAAATATCTGGCTACTTTAGCCCTCTTATCCGACCTCAGTTCTGCCGTGTAATGCATCTATTTCACTCAATAGGATTGGCAATGCATTCGTGTCCTTGCTTTTACACAATTCCTAGGGAAGCACTGGAAAAATTAACAAGGAAAACGGTTAGGTTATTATCATTAGTGATTTGGAGAATTATAAAGAAATATTGGGATAAATGCCCAGTGTGAAATCTGAAGCGATATAGGTAGCACACTTTTTCTGTATTGGTGAAGTGTAATAATACAGTTAGACAGTGACTGTGGAAGTAGTGGTCTATGTTCAGGAAATGTCATCTGTCAGTTATGCTCCAAAATTCTCGTTTCTCTTTTTCATATTTCATGAACTCAAGTTGCCTATCTTCTAGGAGTTCTTACCAAAAAGTAGAATTTTCTTAACAGGCTGACTCCATGCACGCTCCAGCACAGCGGTTTCTTTCTTTGAGAGCCCTTGGTGCTCCTGCAAATGTAGTTTTCGTTGGCTCTACAAGGCATTTTCCGTGGATTTAAGGATACAAAGACTCCAGTATTATGTCTAGGCAAGTTTTTGGTATAACCTTTAAAAAAATTGATAATTATGTAGATTACATATCAGTAAAATTATGTATGTCGACACTGATCATCCGATTAAGTTGATGTTTTTTTTTTGCATATAACCCTGAGAAATTTATCAATATCTTGTGTCAAGATATTCAAAACATCAGTTTTTCTGTTTCTGAGTCCTTTAAAGTCCTCAATTGCTTTTTTGCCTACTTCAAAGACTTCATGTATTTTATTGTAAAGCTCTATGATGGATTTTGTTATCACTGAATTGATGAACGGATGAAATTACAATTGTTATTGATATTGTCATAAGCTTCTCAAGGAGGTGCCATAGCAGATTCGTTTAACAACCTTACCTTAGGTTGTGGGGTACATCATTGCATAGAGAAATCATTTATTGGAAGCAAATGGTTTCTAAAAGGAGAGATCGCAATTCTTATGTGATATATTTGTACAACTGTACCGTTTCAAACTAGTCTCAAGACAGGGTCATGGTTTGGAGATTTACATGAGCCTTTCAAGAATTTCTCATGCTGAGTATGATCAGGGATTCAAAACTTATTATATCTATATTATGTTGTTGCTTCCTGTCAAGTCTGATACAGGTGTAGGACATCTAATTTTTTTCCTAATTGAGTTGGAAAGGAAAACTGTTCCCCTTATTTGTTTCCATGCATGTCATGTTTACTATAAAATTGTATTCCTTAAATGGATTTTTTTTAGGGAATCTAAACATCTCCCCATTCACTGGGTCTTCATTGAATTTAGTGGTGCACTTTGGACATCAGTCATGTGTATGTTGGTATATAGAAAATTTATTTCTGTCTTTTTGGCGTGCAATCCAAGTTAATTTTTCACTTTAGCGTTCTGCAATTGCAATATGAATAATGTCCGTGTGGGGTAATTTGATTTTAACTGTAGTTCTACTCTTGTTTGTCATTTTTTCTTGCTGTCTCCTTGGAATTAATTTTGCTAGTCTAATCCTCTGTTGTTAAGTTGTTGCTTTTCTTTCTACTAATAGATAAAGTCTTGGTCTGCAGGGATTGGTAACTTTTCGGCTATATTTTTGCTTCCCATACTTATTTATTATTTTCGGCTGGGTGTAACTGGAGCGGCCATTTCTACTGTTGTGTCTCAGTATGTGCTTTCTTCATATCCTTTCTTTACTTTTGTTTTATTTAAAATAAGTAAATAACCATGTTAGCTTTTGTACATTTCAGATATATTGTAACCTTTTTGATGATGTGGTTTCTCAATAAGAGAGTGGTGTTATTGTCTCTGAAGGTGGGAGCACTGCAATTTGGTGGCTATCTGAAGTCTGGTGAGTGGTTATTTTGAGAACTATTAGTTTTTACCTCGTCTCAGCAAGCATACTTGTGAAGCATTTTACTAAACAAGGTCATTGCCAGTGTTTTGCGGACAATTCTGTGGGTGTTTGGAAGGTAGGATGAAGTATGGAACTAACATCTCCCTGTAACTGTATGAAGTGGTTATTCTAACTCTGAAACCCACATTCTAGGCTTGACAACCGAGCTTTTGGTGTTCCCTGGCCATCATGATCATATCTTTGAACTCAACAGTATAAAGAGATTATAGTAGCTTGGATCATAATTTCTGTTTATAACTGACGGACTCTGGTACTACATCCATCCAAGAGACAAAACTCAGGAATTAGTATTTCTTGCCTACTATGGCCAATCTTCTTTGCATGATTGGTTCAGGAAAGCTGCCCAAGAAGTTTGTGGGTTCCTCAATGATCTCATAAGGTGTCTCTTAAATTCTGAGGAGCAGATGCATAGTGCACGAGAGAATTCCTGCAATGAATAGAGAAAATGATCCGCTGAATGATGAACCTGAAACAGTCAAAAGG
>CAUOFW020005776.1:0-26072 GCA_963454935.2 Ilex paraguariensis
GGGTCGACAAAGGTAATTGAGGGTCTTTTCAGGATCAATGTCGCCGCCACAATATTGCTTCAGTCTCTACCCATTCATCTTTATAGTTCTTTTCAAATTGGCTTCCTTGACTACGACTGCTCCATGTGAGAACACCTTCTCTTTATATAGTTTGTCGTTCTCAAGAGAATCTGAAATACAACTTCCTATGAATACCCCATTCACTACATCTTCCACCAAATCAACCTGAAAACATTCTTCCGCTTCCTTTGGAAATTTCATATCTAAAAATACATTGAATGTAACCTCTTGATCTTGGACTCGCATAGTTAGCTTACCTTTTTGTACATCGATAAGTGTTCTCCCCGTTGCTAAGAATGGTCACCCAATAATACTAGGTATTTCCCTATCTTCCTCACAATTTAAGACTATGAAATCAGCTTGAAAAATGAACTTATCCCCTTTAACTAGAACGTCCTCAACTGTGCCACTTGGATAAGTGAGTGATCTATCTGCAAGTTGTAATGTAACATTAGTAGGCTTTGCTTCTTTCAAACCCAATTGCTGATAAATTCAGAGTCGCATTAAGTTAATAATAGCTCCCAAGTCACATAATGCTTTCCCAAAAAATTGACTGCGAATTGTGCATGGAATTGTAAAGTTACCCGGATCTTTGAGCATTGGTGGTAGCGTCTTTTGAAGAATAGCACTACACTCTTCCGTAAGTGCTACTGTCTCAAAATCACCCAATTTTCTCTTCCTTGATAGAATTTCCTTTAAAAATTTCACATAGTTAGGTATTTTCTCCGCTGCTTCTGCGAAAGGGATATTTATTTGAAGCTTCTTAAACACTTCCATGAATTTAGAGAACTCCTTATCCCATTTCTGTTTCTGCAAACGTTGTGGAAATGGCACGAAAGGCACAATAAGTCTCAGATTACCACCATTAGAAGTTATAATTGGATCTTCTTCATCCTTTCCATGGTTCACATTCTTGCTATTCTTTTCTTCACCCTCACTATCATCTCCAAGTGATTGTTTTGGAGTGCCACCAACTTTAGGTAACTCTTTTCTGCTTCGTATTGTAATAGCATTGTAGTGCTCCTTACCTTCCTTCTTAGGATTGATCTCCGTATCACTAGGTAGAGTGTCTTGAGGTCAATTATTAATGGCATTAGTGAGCTGACCCATTTGATTTTCCAAGTTTTGGATTAATACATCCAGTCTGTTCATCCTTGTCTCATTTTATGCTATGTACCTAGAAAGCAACTCCTCCAAATTTGACTTCTTTTCCTGCTATGGTGGAGCTTGATTCTGAAAGCCTGGTGGGTATGATTGTGTTGGAGCAAAAGTTTGGGCTTGTTCATTATTCCAAGAAAAGTTCAGATTAGTCCTCCAACCAGGGTTATAATTGTTGAAATTATTGTCATGTGCTTCCTATTGAATTTACCAATTTATTGTACCAACTTTGAACTAATTGCACATTGATTGGTCGAATGGTTCCCGGCACACAATTCATAAACAACTACCACACTCTGAATAGGTTGCACCCCCCAAGCATCAATCTTCTTTGTCAATATAGCAACATGTGAAGCCAATACAGTAACCGCATCAACTTCATAAATCCCAGCTACCTTTGGCTGATTGATCCTTGTAGAGGGCCACTGATAATTATTGGCAGGCATCATCTCCAACAACTCGTATGCTTCATCAAAATTTTCCCCCATCAATGCCCCACGTGCAGCTGCATCAATACTAGTCTGAGTAGCACTAAACAACCCATTGTAGAATGTTTGAACTTGCAACCACTTACGAATACCAAGGTGAGGGCATATTTAGAGTAAATCCTTGAATCGCTACCAAGCTTCATATAGAGTCTCAGAATCATGTTGTGCGAATGATGTGATGTCATTCCTCATCCTTGCAGTTTTAGCTGGTGAAAAAAATTTAGCAAAAAATTTTTGAGCTAAATCTGTCCACGTGGTAATAGAACCCGACGGCAATGAATGCAACTAACTCTTTGCCTTATCACGAAGTGTGAAAAGAAAAAGTTAGAGTCTAATAGCATCTTCTGAAACCCCATTGTATTTGAACTTGTCGCAAATTTCCAGAAAACTCACCAAATGATCATTTGGGTCGTCCTTAAGCAAACCCCTAAATTACACTAAATTTTGAATCATTTGGATGGTACCAGGCTTGATTTCAAAACTGTTTGCTTGAATTGCGGGCCTTTGAATGCTTGATTGTATTTCTATAACAAGCGGCATAGCATAATCCCTTAACGATTTCTATTCTTCTTCAGCCATAACTTCTTGGTTGTTTACTTCTTCACACTACTTTCGCAAGTTTCGGAGCCTTCTTTCGATTTCGTCTTCGAATGGTAGTAGCTTCTGACCTGTGGATCGTGTTTGCAAACAAAATTGAAGAGTGCTTACGAAAATAATTAAACAGTAAAGTAAATAAGTTTAAATTAAGATCAAATTGATTGAAATTAATATTGAAATAATTACCTAAATAATTCTCCGGCAACGGCGCCAAAAACTTGTTGTCCAAATTTCATATTGACAATTTACGTGCAAGTATACATGATCAACAAGTAACAAAGTGATAAGTAGAGTATCGTTCCCATGGAGAAATATTGCTAATAACTTCAAAGTACTAACTTTATATCAATTCAATTTTATTTAAACAATTGGAATTAAAGTATGAATTCACTAACTAAAAACTAAACCTAAATTTAATAATCAAGGGTTGAGTTTACCGAATAAAAGAAGTTAAGATTACAACTTCCCTTAATGCTTCGTACAAACCTTTCTAACTCTCTTTCCAGTTAATTGATCAGAATAAGTTGTTAACTGAGAACTCAAAGTTATTTATCAAACCTCTTCTGATAGTTAGATAAAATTATCTATCCCAATTAAATTACTATATTCCTATGCAAAATAAGTTGGAATAGATTCATTAAGTTCAAACTCTCATAAAAGTTACACACAACATATAGGTATATTCCTATCCTATACACAAACTCAGCTATTCAATCCTAAGAAGAATTAACCAGACGCATGCCATCATATTCAGATCTAAACCTAGAATTCATCTCCCAATTTCATCTAGGTTATCAAACTAATTGTTGACCACACAATCATACATCAATCACAAAATATGACAAACAACTCATATAAGATCAATAAGAACTAGAAACGAGAGTAGATTAATTTAACTAGACATAGGTTCCGTTGCAATTTTAATAAAAATTTAGTTCATAACGTAATTGAAAAACATCATTTTAAAATTAAGCAACATTTTTGGAAATCAAGAAATAAAAGTAAGAGAAAAGAATGAAACTTAGGTGCAATCTTCAATCCTTCTCTAGCCTTCAAGATCAATCTTATTTGTGTCGATTCCTTCGATTCTTGGCTTCAATTTTCTTCCAATTCTTTGGCTTTTCCAGATGTTTTCAGCCCCCAAAAGTCAGAATATCTCCTCCCCACACAAACCCTAGCACATATGTAGTTTTAGAGTCCAATTTTGGTTCAAAAACAAGCCAAAATTTGCGTTACGGACTAACACAAGTGTGGGGACGTCATAAATCAGTGCAAGGGCACCAATTGGACAGTAGGTTGGAGCAGGGGCACCATTTTGGTGTAGGGGTGCCCCCCCCCAATTAAGCCTAAAATGCCTTTGTTGCTTTCTCTTCAAAAATTCAACATTTTGGCTCCAAATTGACGTTGTTTCCTCCCAAATGATCACGATTCCTTCTAAATCATCATCCCTACAAAATAACATCAAAACGCACAAAATAAATAAAAAGGAACATAAAATAATTGAAAACTTCTAATTTTATCAAACAAAAAATACTCAATTCGTAGATATAAAATTCACTCATCATAGTCCTCATCTACATCAATGTGAGTCCCCCTCACATAGCTTTTTAGCGCCCCATTGACTATTTCGGTGTTTGGGTAAAACTCCCGCACCAAGTCAATCACGACCTCTCCGCCATTTCTCAAGTGCAACACCCAACCTCTTCTCTCCATATCCGCAAATATATCCAACTCAGCAAAATCACTTAAGATTACATTTATCTCACAAACAACAACGTGATTTTAGTAATAGTTCTCATACCTGTCTTCCTTGAGAGCCATGGGGAAGTGAGTTTTTGCATATCTACGGACAATGGGTGACCTCCCTTTTCTCACTTCGATGACCTCCTTCACCATATTGGGCTCCTAAGTTGGTGGATTGCACTTGACAATTAGCTTGACTATTGGAGGCTTGATGTTTTGGGTTTGAGGTTTTTAGGGATTGAAAGTCTTAATTTTTGAGTGAAAATGAGGATGAATGGCGTGGGAATGGCTTTAGGAGGGTCGATTTTGGGTAGAAATGGGGAATGAGGGGAGTTTTGAGGGTTGGGTATCAAAAAGGCACTGTAGGGTTTGGAGGTTTTTCAAAATTTTGGGATTTTTGGAATGGAGAAGACGAATTAGGCTTTTATAGATTGAAGGTTCACGTTCGAATGTCACTTATGTTTGAACGTATATAGAAGGATTTTAAATAGATCGTTCGAACGTGGATGTCATTCGAATGTGGTGAGCTCCCAGTACTGTGAGTTATGTCAGACCAAAGTTCTGTGAGCTCATATCGTTTGAATGTTCTATTGGCGTTCGAGCATTACTGTCATTTGAACGTGCTATTAGCGTTCAAACCTACTGAGCTCCCAGTACTTTTTTGTTTTCATCCTAGGCTGAGTATTGTAAGCAGGTGACGTTCGAACATCACTTGTCATTCGAACGTTAGATCAAAAATCAAAAGTTCTCTACACATTAATATATACAATAAGAAAGGGCTATACTGAAATAGCATGGCATCTCAGGGTAAACCTTACTCAGCCCATTCACTATCCAGTCTAATCGCTCGAGAGTGCAACTGAAAATTGGTTTAGAACACTGATTATATCTTTTCTCGTAAAAGACTTTGCCACACTATTTATAGGCACCAAGCCTTTCGGCACGATAACATTTAGCAAAAGTGCTTATGTCACAGAGGGGTTTCACTTGTTCTTCTAAGATCTCATTCTTTCTTACCAGTCTTGCTTTTCTCATGGTCACAACATGCACATCAAATGGAAAAGTGCGTAGAACACCTAGACTAAACCAAAATTGTTTGATATCCATGCTTTCTAAAATTTAAGACTCCATATCTAGTTCTTTAATGTCTGTTAGTCACAAAGGCAATTGAAGTTGTCTCAGAGGCATGATTACCAATTTAAAATGTGAAGCAAGGTACATAATGTGATCAGAAACAACAACAACAACAACAACAACAACAACACAACAAAAATAAAAAAAATTACGGGCACAAAATATGAACTATAGTTCTCACCCCCCTAACCTAAATTGAACATTGTCTCCAATGTTTCAAATTTATTGGTATATGGAGCTTGGATGAGGTTGAAAGGTGGAGATTTGTTCATCTGCCAAATCCTACAAGCACAATATACAACAATTAATCATCTCCCCCCAAATAAGGGTTCCGGGTAGGCTAGCAAGCCTTGTCCGTGAGTTTAAAGAGAAGTAGAGCACCCATAAACAAATACAAAATCAAAATATAAAGCATGAAACATAGGATTGTGTTTGTAGAGTGTGTGGTCATGGGGCTACTAGGGTAGGGTTGTGTTTATACAGGGTCGTAAATAGAGAAGAAGAAGAAGAATGAAAAAGAGAGAAAAAGGGAAAAACGATGGATGGGAAGGAAAAGGGGATGGGGTCCTTATAAAGGCGTTCCCGTGGGTTGGGTTTTTCCTGACCTGACCCCTTTTTCTATCGGCAGGCACGAATCTTAGAGGAATATTCTAGATCCATTAAAAGAATGATTTCCATTTTTTTAACAAAGTCCTCCAAAAATGGTTTCAACCGCTGACCATTAACAGTAAAGATATTACCATTTGAGGGTTTTCCGCTTCTACTATTCCGTGTCCAAACACCCTTTTGACAATATAAGGCACTATCCATCTTGATCTTAGCTTACCAGGAAAGAGGTGAAGTCTTGAATTAAACAACATGACTTTTTTGAGAAGGTTAAAAAGACTTCTACACAATGTTCTTGTCATGAAAAATTTTCATCCTGGATTTTGCAATCTTAGCATTCTCATATGCTTCATTTCTCAATTCATCCAGTTCGTTAATTTATAGTTTTCTTGAAAGTCCAACCTTGTCCTGGGCAAAGTTCACTGCTTTAATGGCCCAGGATGCCCTATGATCCAGTTCGACAAGTAGGTGACAGGCCTTGTCATAGACTAATCGGTAAGAAGACATGCCCAAAATTGTTTTAAACGCAATGTGATATGCCCAGAGTGCATCAATTAGTCATGATGACCAATCTTTGCGGTCTGGCTTTACCATTTTTTATAAAATTAATTTGATCTTCGATTAGCCAATTCTGCCTGTCCACTAGTCTATGGATGATAGGGGGTTAAAATTTTATGAAAAATCAAGTATTTTTTCATCAAATTCTAGAAAGGGCGATTGTGAAAATGAGCACCCCATCACTTATGATTGATTTAGGAATTCCAAACTGTTTTCTTTTAAAAATTTGATCACTGTTTGGTGATCATTATTCCAGCATGGAATTGCTTCAACCCATTTTGATAAATAGTCTATGGCTATCAAAATGTATAGATAGCCAAAGGAATGTGGGAATGCTCCCATAAAATCGATGCCCCAATAGTCAAAAATTTCAATCACAAGAATGGGGTTTAAGGACATCATGTTTCTTTTTGAAATACTTCCCAACCTTTGACATATGTCACATGCCAAACAAAATGCATGGACGTTTTTGAAGAGGGTGGGCTAATAAAATCAACATTGTAGGATTTTTTAGCTGTTTTTCTTAATGAAAAATGGCCACCACATGCTTCAGAATGGCAAAATGATATTATCTATCTGCTTTCATGAGCGGGGATGCAACGTCTTATGATCTGATCCTTATAGTACTTGAATATGTATGGATCTTCCTAGAAGAAGTTACGAACCTCCTTCATAAATTTCTTTTTGTCCATGGGAGTAAAGGACAGGGGGAGCATATCCGTGGCAAGAAAGTTAGCAATATCAGTGTACCATGGTATCTCCTCGAAGGTGAACAGTTGTTCATCGGGGAAATTTTCATTGTTTTGTACTCCATCCTCCCGGAAGTCATATGTTAATTTGGACAGTTGATCTGCCACCACATTCTCAACACCCTTCTTGTCCTTAATGAGTAAATCAAACTTTTGGAGTAAGAGTATCCATCTTAAGAGCCTTGGCTTGGCATCCTTCTTTGTGGGCAAAAATTTCAGTGTTGTATGGTCAGTAAATATAAAAACAGAGGAACCAACGAGATAAGAACGAAATTTCTCCAAAGTGAAAACTATAGCAAGCAATTCTTTTTCAGTGGTTGAGTAATTCATTTGAGGTTCATTCAAAGTATTGCTTGCATAGTAAATCACATATGGTTTCTAATTTTTTCGTTGTCCCAACACAACACCTACAACATAATCACTAGCATCGCACATCAGTTCAAAGGGTAGGGTCCAGTCAGGGGATTGCATGATTGGGGCAGAAATTAACATGCCTTTAAATTTGTCAAAAGCGTTATGACATGTTTCACTCCACACAAAATTTACGTCTTGCAAAAAGCTAGAAGAGTTAGAAGTTTTGAAATTTTTGAAAATCAACCACTACCCCTATGTGAAAAAAGTACATTTGCTAAATGCGGTAGATCAAAGCGTCTCAGTGGTTGTGGAGGATGTGGTTATTTACAACATTTAAGACAATATAATCAGTATGCGGAACCAATCTCAGGTCAAGTGTCAGATCATCTCCGGTGGATTAGGTATGGGCAGAGTAAGGAATATCTTGAGACGCCATCTTATTCTACCCCAATGTTAACAAGACACGTAAGAAATGAAGTTAACTGTGTCACTAGTATTAGTGATTCAGAAAGTTCTAACTTTGAATCAATATGATCAAATGATGTATAATTTTGGAATAATTGTAAATAACTATAAATAAATGTAAATAACTATATAATAAATTAGGAAAATTAGGAAATAATAAATAACAAATAAATAATTTATAAAACCAATTTTTGAAAAAAAAAGAGTGGTTAGTCAAGTCTTGTAGAATATTTAAATTTTATTAAATGTTATAACTGCAATTTTTTTCCAGAAATTTAGAAAATCAGAGAAGCAGCTGCCAGCAGTTGGAACACAAAAACCAGTTAGACAGCACCGTGCGGACGGTGGGGCTACCATCTAGACAGCAGTATATGTATATATATCCCCTCCATGCAGAAAAATTGATCAGTTTCATTCCCTCACAAGCCAAATTGGAAAAAACCGAGATTCTCCAAGAAAATCCTCTCAAATCTACTACACTCAGCCATTTATTTTCAAATTTGTTTCGATTTTCACTTACCCATCACAATTCAAAGGTTTTTACTGATTGAAATTAGTCGAAGCGGGGTATTTGAAGAAAAATCAAGAAAAATATGGATTCAAGATGAAGAACGAGAGGATCTTCAAGTCATGCGCAAAGAGATTAACCTCAGCAAACTCAAGCACCTCCACAACCACCTGCACCAGAAAGTATCTTCAATGAGGTGATGTTTTAAAATTTTGAACACGTCTAGTATGATGCTAATTTTATATCTAAAATTATCATTTATGAGAGGCTAGTTATTTATGAAGATTTTAAGAACATAGGAGTAAAACAAATTCTTGCTGAAAGAGGATGGTTACATTATGTTAGATTTATTGTGCTGCTTATGATTGTTTGGTCCATTAATTTTATAGTAATGCTAAGATAGTTGGAGAATGACAATTGCGTGTGTTCGTACGAGGTATTATTTTTCAAGTTACACCAGCTACTATAGCCGAAATTTTTCAGCCCATGCAAAAGACCAAAAAACCCACAATATCCTTATATTGAACTACCTGATTTAACAACCACAGTGAGAGAATTGACAGGTAATCCAGATTTTGTTCGGAGTAGACCAAATAAATACATAAAGTAAGAAGATCTGACTGACAAATACTAAATATTGAACTTGACAATAGTGAACAGTTTGTTACCCCAAGTTCAGAAAAATCAAATTTATACTAAGCAGGCTTACTTTGTATATGCATTTGGGATGGGACACAATTGATCTTCCCAACTAAATCATGGACCAAATGTTACTTATAGTGGATACAAAGAAACCCTCACTTCCACATGTTATGTTAGTTTCTCAATTATGTAGGAACATGGGAATAATTGTCTACCCAATATGGAAAACGTTAGAACATGCTAGATTGTTAGATAAAATTTCTTTAAAGAAGAGTCATGGAGGACAGCTTGAAGAACAACTCGTAGCACAACCTCCACCACAAGAGGAACCATTCCAAGCTCCTGAAGAATTTATCCCGCAAGAACAGCAGCAACTACAAGAGGATCAACCATACATACCGTGGATAACAAAACTAATAGACAAATTCTGCTAGGATTGGAGACCACTGTTAATCAACTCAATTAGCGTTTGGATGATTATTAATTGAAACAAGCTGAAATCTTGAGAATACTGAGAGAAAAATTCGATGGAGGGTCCTCCTAAAGACTGGAGATTCTACACAAGCATTTTGCTATCTTTCCCTCATCTTTTAAATTATGCCCTTTTATTTTATGTCTTGAACTTATTTATGTTTAGAACATATTTATGTTTTAAACCTATTTTTGATTTTTAACCTGTTTGTGTTTATGCTTGGTTGTTTTCGTTGTAGTATATCCTAATCTCCGAACATGATCCTTCAATGCGTATACTCAATGTGTGGAGGGGAGTGCCATTCTCCCTTGGAATGATGTCAAAAGAAAGGGGAACAAAATGGTGGGTGAATGAAATGTGTATGTGTGTGTGTGTGAACAAAAATGCTCCCCAAGCGTAGAGAGACTTTTGCTTGTCGTGTTTTACTTAGAGTCGTATTCCAAGGTCGTCTCTTTAGGGAAGGAGGTGTATCATCATGAAGGTGATTTTTGTAAAAATAAAGAGTAAAATCTTTTGTTGGTTGAAGGTTGGTTTGTGATTGTGATGAAAATAAAATAGAACAAATGTTGACTAATTCAAAGGGTTCACTCCAATGCGAATACCAAGTCAACTCGAATCCTTCCTCCAATAGAGCATAGATGTTTGATTCATTCGTGGGAAGCTAGGGATGAGATGGAAGTGAGGATCCAAGCATAACCCATGACAAGTCTGTAGGATATCAAAGACTCACAATCCCATCCACCTTCTATCCAGTCAAACTGAACCATCGTACTCTGAGAGGAGGAAGGAAAATGAGTTGAAATGGCATACCCAAGAGGAGGTCTCCCTTGGATTAGCCAACTGAAAGGCTTAGCTACTCATGCTTAAGGTAAAGACAACAATGTAATGAGAAGACATTATGAAGAAATGAAAATTGAAGCTAAGCTAATGCAAAGAAACATAAACTAAGAGAGAATACATTTATTACCCATTTTAAAACTAAGAATTTGAAAGAAAATGAAATGCACAAATATAACTTCCGGATGATTTATACATGTCCATCATCTCTTTCTAAAGAGTGAATGAGAAACTACTCACTCTTCATGGCTTTGGTAAAGTTACAATCCTATCTTAGAAATCTAATTATCTCTGATTATAGTGACTTTTCTCTTCTTTACAACCTTCCATGGATAGCTTGGATTTCACAATCCTCTCTTAGAAATCTCTCGGCAAAAATTATCTCTGATTATAGTGACTTTTCTCTCAAAAGTATGTGATCAAAAGAAGGTTAAATTTAAATTTACATGCTCAACAATTACGGGAGTGAAAACCAAGGAACAAACTAATGAGGTTTGGCATAATCTCATGAAAGAATATTGATACAAATAAAGTAATACTATTTCACATACCCCACACTTTTGATTGACAACCTAAACATGCATTGGACTTGAAGATCAATTAAGGGTTTTGATAGGTTATAATGTGGCCAGAGGTCAATGGCTAATGAAACAACGTCGATGGTATTCAAAAGCTATCCTTTCTTTATGTAATGTACCACACCTCTTTGTAGCTTTTTGAAACATCACCTACATGGTGTTTCTTTCTTTCATTATTTTTCTCATTTTTAACTTTCTTGGTCATTTTTTTTTCAATTGTTTCCATAGACTTTTATTTCTTTAAACAATAGCCACCATCTTCTTTTCCTTTTCTCTTGATTTTCTGTATCATACTGATTTATAAGAGGGCGCAAGAAAATTAGATAGCAAAGGTATGTCAAATATATTTTCATGTGGCTTAGTTATCATATGGGATACATGAAAAAGAAATCACATATTAAAGGCTCAATCATGGCTAACTAGGGATATAATTTTGTAAAAGAAATGGCTAAGACTCAAAAATTAAATTAACGATGGCCTAAGATCCTTTCTCAACCATGTGCATATGTATGTGTAGTATAAACAAATTCTTTGTGGGATACATCAATATACTGCTCTATTTGCATCAATCAAAATAATAATAATGAGATTATTCAAGGTTAGAAAGTCAAAAAACTTACTTTAGTAAATGTTGATTTTATCTCAAAAGCATCGTAAGACTCAAAAACTTACCATGGTATTCTTCGTTACCTCCACTGGTTATGTTAGATTTTCAAAGAATGACGGTTATATATCAATTCTATTTTCCATTCTGGTTATCCTGTACCTTAAGAATAACAAATATCAATGTACATTTGACATTTAAGCATAGAGAAAATACCATTTTTCAAGGTAACGAGGCTTCTTTTTTTTTTTTTGAAACTAGCATTCGAACCTAAATAAAAATCATAGTTATTTACATACACATTTATCTATGAAATTTGAAAGAAGACTAAATGCACAAATTGAACTTGGAAAACTATAGCGTCTTAGGATAAGTCCCTACCCAAACTACAGGTTGGCATTTTAAGACATTCCTTACACGACCCATATCTTTATTTCATCAAAAAAAAATATATTTACACTTCTTACAAAAAAGTTCAGACCATTAACCTTCATCCCAAAAAACATGCTTTTTCACAGCTTTGTCAAAAAAAAAAAAAAATCTAATCCAAATCATCGCTTGTGTCTATGTCATTATTAGTGACCCCTCCAACTTCCAGTCACACATAACGTGTAAGTCCTAGACTGGTATAAGATGGCGTGTCAGGAAAATCCTTACTCTGCCCATACACTATCTAGTTTAATCGATCAGTTGCACAACCCAAAATTGGTTCAAAACACTAATTGTATTTTTTCATGTGAAAGATCCTGCCACATTGTTTACAAGCACCTAGTTGTTTGGCACGATGACGTTTAGCAAAAGTGCTTCTATCGCACAATGGTTTTGCTTGTACTTCTCGGATTTCCATTTTTCTCACAATTCTTGCCTTTCGTATTATTATAGCATGCACATTAGATGGAAAAGTGCGTAAAATGCCTAAACTGAACCAAAAAAGTTTACTATCCCTGCTTGCTAAACTAAAGACACCCTATCTAGTTCTTTAACGTCTGCCAGTCACAAAGATGATTGAAGCTGCATTCGATATGATCATGAAATATAAGCAAAAATACTATAAAAATATGCAATCTATAATAAAAATAAACAGAAAATTTTGTTTACATGCAGAATTGTGAATTGTTTAGATACAAAACTAGAATTATAAATATGAAACTAGAACAAACTTGAATTGTAGATCACACCCCCAACCTAAATTAAACATTGTCCCTAATGTTTCAAATTTACTAGTGTATGGAGTTTGGAAATGAGGTTGTAAGGTAGAGATCTATTCATCTGTCGAAACCTACAAACAAAACACAACAATTAATCATCTCTAAGGAGATATGGGCTAGGCTAGAAATCCCTCACCCTAAAAGTGCGAGTAGAAGAAGAGCACTCATGTACAAAAACAAACATCTAAGACAAATTATTAAACAAAGGATTGGGTCTTCGGGGTATATGGTCATGGATTTGCAAGGGGTGGGTTATTTTTACAGAGAACAGAGAGAACAACGAAGAAGAAGAAGAAGAAGAAAAGAAGAATAATAGAAGAAGGGAAGAAGAAGGGGGGCCAACATCGGTGGATGGGGAAAAGGGAAAAATGGGTTGGAGGATTTATAAAGGCATCCCAGTGGGTCGGGTTTCTTTTTTCTTTTTTTTTAACCCGATCCGTTTGAGTGTTAACAGACGCGAGTGTTGGCAGGTGCTAGTGTCGGCAAGCGTGAATATCCGTGTGAAATATTCCCACAAACATTGGTGTAAGATGCAAATGGTGCACCTCACCCCCCCCATCTTAATTCATGCATTGTCCTTAATGCAAGAAAAAGATATGATTTTGAATGATGGACACTAAAAAATATGAGTAGGGTTAGAGAACACCTCGCACTTGAGGTTTGACCAACGCACCAGTATCTGAAACTAAAAAAAAATGCTATACCACTAAGTAAGTAACAAGAAAAATAAAAATAACATGAGTAAATAAAAAAATGTACACTAAAAAGCATAAAAACTGGTTACTCCTCCACGAATTCTGGATATACCGGATCTGTCAAATCCTCCTCCACTCCTTGTCCTTCAAAACCCTCAAAAAATGGCTTAAGTCTTTCGCCATTGACCTTGAATGTCTAGCCATTCTTGGGGTTTGTGACTTCTAGAGCTCTATTGGGGTAGGCGACCTTGACAAGATACGGGTCATCCCAATAGGATTAGAGTTTGCCTTGGAAGATTGAGAGACAAGAGTTGTACAAGGACACTTTTTAGTCGAGCTCGAATGACTTTCGTACAATGGATTTGTCATGAAAGATCTTAGCCCACTCTTTTGAAATTTTAGAGCTCTCATATGGATCTCTTCCAATTCATTCAATTCTATCTTCCTATACTCTCCAGTCATTCTCAAAGTGTAGTTCAAAGTCTTTATGGCCCAATAAGTCTTGTGTTCCATCTCAACTGGCAAATTGAAAGTCTTTTCATAGACAATTTGGTAGAGAGACATGTCTACGACAGTCATGTAGGTGGTATGGTAAGCCCATAGGGCATCAGTCAGTCTATTTGACCAATCTTTCCTATTTGAATTCACCGTCTTTTCTAAAATATTTTTGATCTCCCTATTGGCCAACTCGGCTTGACCATTGGTTTGTGGGTGGTATACGGTGGACACCTTATGTGTGACGCCATATTTAAACATTAAAGATGCAAATGACCTATTGCATAAATGTGATCCACAATCACTTATTATTGCACGAGGCATCCCAAACCTCAAAAAAATATTTTTCTTGAGAAACTTGACTACAACCCGATGGTCATTAGTCTTGGTTGGGATACCTCCACCCATTTGGACACGTAGTCCACTGCCAGTAGAAAGTATAGATCACCAAACGACAAAGGAAACGGACCAATGAAGTCAATACCCCAACAATCAAATATTTCGATAACAAGCACAGGGGAAAGGGGCATCATGTTCCTTCGGGTCACGCTACCAAAACGTTGGCACCTATCACACTCTTTACAAAATGAAATACAATCCTTTATAGGAAAGGGCCAATAAAAACCTGACTGAAGAATTTTTGCTGAGGTCTTTTTCACCGAGAAATGGCCATCGTATGCTTGTGAATGACAGAATGCAAGGACATCCTGCTGTTCATTCTCTGATACGCATCTCTGTATGACTTGGTCGGGGGCTGTACTTGAATAGGTATGGATTATCAAAGTAGAAGTACTTCACATCTGCCATAAATCTTCTTCGATCCTCTAGGCTCCATTGTTGTGGTATTTGTCCTGTTGCAAGATAATTACATATGTCAACATACCAAGGACAAGTAGAACAAATTGAAAGTAAATGTTCATCAGGGATAGGAATGTTCTTATTGGCCTCTTGCACCACTAGTCGGGACAAATGGTCCGCCACCATGTTCTCCACTCCTTTTTTGTCTTTGATTGTCAAATTGAACTCTTGGAGTAGGTGGATCCACCAGATAAGTCTCGGTTTGGCATCCTGCTTAGACAACAAATACTATAAGGCAGAGTGATCAGTGTAGACAACTACCGATGAACCTATGATGTAGGGCCGAAATTTATCCAATGCAAACACTACACCTAGCAGCTATTTTTTTGTGGTAGTATAGTTCATTTGAGCTTCATTGAGTGTCTTGCTAGTGTAGTATATTACATAAAGTCTTCTCCTTTCTTTGACCGAGCATTGCGCCGACCGCGTAATCAATCGTGTCGCACATAAGTTCGAAAGGTCAATCCCATTAGGTGGTTGCATAATTGGTGGTGTGGTAAACATGCTTTTGAGTTTTGTAAAAGATGTCTTACAACTATTTGACCACTCTAATGGGACATACTTAGACAATAAATTGGTCAAAGGTTGGGCCAATGTACTAAAATTTTTATGAAGCGACGGTAAAAACCAGCATGGCCCAGAAATGACCCAATATCCTTGACGACTCTTCGTGTAGGGAGGTTGGAGATAGCCTCCACCTTTGATTTGTCAACTTCGATACCCCTTGCTAAAACTATATGGCCGAGAATAATTCTCTTCATCACCATGAAGTGACACTTCTCCCATTTGAGGACTAAGTTCTTTTCCTCGCATCTGTCTAGAACTTTCTCTAAATTTCTCAGACATCCTTCAAATGAATCACCAAACACTGAAAATTCAGCCATAAAGACCTCTACTATTTGCTCCACCATGCCACTGAAGATCCCCATCATGTAATGTTGAAAAGTCCCTAGGGCATTACATAGCCCAAAAGGCATGCGACGGTAAGCAAAAGTACCATAGGGACAAGTGAAGGTGTTCTTCTCTTGATCTTTCAATGCAATCTCGATTTGATTGTAGTTGAAATATCCATCTCAAAAGCAATAGAATAGATGCGCCACTACTTGTTCCAATACTTGGTCAAAAAATGACAATGGGAAGTGGTATTTTCTTGTGCATGCGTTGAGCTTGCGGTAGTCAATGCACACTCTATCCAGTGATCATGCTCGTTAGAATAAGCTCATTATCAGCATTTGCCACCATGGTGACTCTTGACTTCTTTGGGACTACTTGCATGGGGCTAATCTACTTACTATCAGCAATTGGAAAGATGATGCCCACGTCAAGTATATTTAAGACCTCGTCTCTCACCACATCCTTCATGATTGGGGTTAACCTTTTTTGTGGTTGTCGAGATGACTTGGAGTCATCCTCAAGATAGATGCAGTGAGTACAAATAAGGGGACTTATCCCCTTTATGTCGGCAATAGTCCAACCAAACGCCTCCTTATGTCTCCTTAACAATTCCAAGAGATCTTCTTCTTGCTTTGGATCCAAGATTGAGCTAATCACCACCAGAAAAGTTTCTTCCTCTCCAAGATATGCATACTTCAAGTGGGATGGTAGTGGCTTCAATTCCAACACGGGTTTTTGTATATCAGATGGAAAGATTTTCTTTTCTTGATGTGGAAGTTTCTCAAATGTAGGAGTCCATCTCTCCACCCTTTTCAAACTCTCCAACTCATCTTGCTCATTAACCTCTTTTATATCTACAATTCTCTCTTCTTCAAACTTGAAGGTGCTCATTAGCTCCAAGTGCTCCTCTACCAAGGTGTCTATCTGGTTAATCTCACGTGCCTCCTCATCATCCCCTGGTTGCATGGAAAAATTGTACACATTGAGATCCATAGTCGAGTTTCTAAATGCTAGCTTCATAAGACCGTTCGTACACTTAATACAACATTAGATGTAGCAAGAAAAGACCTACCAAGTATTACAGGGATTTGGGAGCTAAGATTTGCAACCTGGTGAGTGTCAAGCATAATAAAAATAACAAGAAAGTAAAATTTATAGACTTGCACTAAAACATCCTCAACTACTTCCCTTGGTGTCCGGACACTACGGTCCGTCAGTTGAATTGTGATTGTAGTAGGCTTCAATTCTTTGAGCTAAAGTTGTTGGTACGCCGAGTATGGATGGAGGTTCACACTAGCCCCCAAATCAAGGAGTGCTTGCTCCACCCAGCAATTCCTGATTGTTATAGCGATGGTGGGGCAGCCAGGGTCTTTAAACTTTGGAGGGGTGTTCATCCTCAAAGTCAAACTCACTTACTTTGTGAGGAATGCTTTCTTGTGCACATTGAGCCTCTTCTTCATAGTGCATAAGTCCTTCAAGATCTTTGCACAAGATGAAATTTGCTTTATCACGTCAAGGAGTGGAACATTTATTTTCACCTGTATAAACATTTCAATGATATCAGAATAATTTGCCACCTTGACGGGTGGCTTCAAGCGATTGAGAAAACGAGTAGGCATGGGGGAAACAAACACACTTTCATCAAAAAAAAAATTTATTCTCAACTACCTCACTTTCTATCTTCTCACTCACTTCACCCTCGATGGTGTCACCCATGGTCCCTTTTCTCTTTTGGCAATATGGCCTTAGGTGAGACTTTTGATACCATGGTCTTCTCAATTTGTTTGCCAGTACGAAGGGTGGTAACCACCTTGAGTTGCTCACAACTCTGTATTAAGGGCTCCGATGACTCTACGACATGTTGACCTCTAGGGTTCTCTTGGGGTTGACTGGGAAATTTCCCTTTCTCTTGTTGTGATGCCCCCATAGAGCTTGTTAACTTCGTGAGTTGGGCTTGAATGTCATTAAAAGCTGCGCCATTTTGATTGTTGATGGTAGTCTGTCACGCCCCAAATTTTATAAAAGCGTGATTAAAACAAACACTTTGTTTATTTAAAAAAAAACACATGCCGGTATGTTGTAAAAAATCGAGGAAAGTATCTCTTTAGTTGGAAATAAATCATTTTTTTTTTTTGAAAATTTTGACAGAATTTTCTTTGAAAATTGGGCTTCCAACCAGTTAGTAAGAGCATCCCTGTGAGAGCATAACATAATTCTAACTAACTAAATATCCACAACATGCCTCCATCCAAAAATATAATCTAACTAAATCTAGGGTGACAATTAGAGGCCCACAAAGTCCTCTCAAACCCGGATACATCCAACACCAACACATACCACAACTTAGTACCCAAAGTCATAACTTTTCATTACAATATCCAAAATAATAATCTCTCTATAGGATAATCAAGTGTACACCAAAAATGCCTCAAGACAACCTTTTCAAATACAATGCTTGAGTGCTAACATTTCTACATAAGTTCTAAAAATAAATACAAAAAACTCCAAAAGAGATTCTTTCTAGTCCAAGCTTCCACAAGCATTCCATCACTTATGCCCCAGGATGCATGCTAGTCTCTGAAAATATTAGTAAGGGATAAGCAACCACATGCTTAGTAGGATAATCCTTTTCTCAAGTATTTACAAAGTTTTAAAAACAAACATTCTACAAATCATACTAATAAGTAATGAAGCATTATATAATTAAATACAAGTACAAGATAATAAGTAAAGCATTTATAAAAATCTCCCAACACCTCAACATTAGAAATATACAAGGTATAAATTAAAGTCAAACCATCATAGCAAATACCATGCATGCCTCGCATACGGACAATATCATCAATCACACCGGTTCACGCATGAACCATCCCCGGGGAACCTTTTGGGTCTTGCACCCTAGGGTCTCATCGCCCTTCTTGCTTTTCAAGGGGAACGTGTAGGGCACAACTTGTGATGCCACATAGGCCATCACCAAAAACCACTACCATAACCAATCCCCCTTAGGACTAGTAGTCGCCTTGGCAAGCCACTCAATGGGCCCCAACCATCTACTAACCCTCTGCCTGTCAGTATCGTGCATACATTTTTCAAAAATCATTATTTGTTATATCCATAAATTATTTTGAAAACACGTCATAACTTTGACATTTTATCAAACATGTGGTAAGCTCAAATCTCAAAAGTTGTATTTCCAAAGCAACACAACCATTTCCAAGAGAAAATAAGTCATATATATTATGTACAAAATAATAGCATACTTCAAAACCCCCAAATCATAGGTTTAATCAAATACCCATAACTAAAATCAAACTAGGGCATTTTCATTTCCAAGAGAATAAGTCATATTGTGTACAAGATCATAACATACTTTAAAACCCCCAAATCATTAGTTTTATCAAATACTTATAAATAAAATTAAACAAGGGTTTCAAACCCATTTTGACCCAAAAACATTAATATATTTACTTAGCTATCCTTATCAACCTTAAACACCTATAAAAATTAAATTTGACACAAAAGTCAATACGTTCGCACTTCAAGCTTACACGACTATTCCTTAACAACGATTCAAAGTTTCTATTATCATTTTAATTATTTTAAAAATACTAGCAAATTAATATCATTTATATTTATATAACACACGGGATCTCACATAGTCTGACTTTGAATGAAAGCATGAACCATATCCTCCAAATTCCTCTTGTGGGGAGGTTGATAGGTGGGAGGATTGGATGGCCCTTGGGAAAAGCTTTGTGGAGGTGGACTTGGTGAAAAATTATGTAATGGTGGGTTTGATGAATACCCTTGTGGATTGGTCCGGGGGTATTGGGAGCTAGACGTTTGACCTTGGGATTGAAATTGATTTTGCCTAGAAGGCACGGGATGCGTGTATGTATTTGAACCATGAGGAATGAGATTCTCATTTCTCTAACTAAAGTTCAGGTGATTACTCCAACCCATATTGTAAGTGTTTGAATGTGGAGAGAATGATTGCCTCATTTGGTTATAGACATTGACTTGCTCTTGATATACTTCCTTAAGAGCTAGAATGTTAGGACACTCCAACATGAAATGATCAACACTCTTACAAATTGAGCAACCCTCCTTAATCTTTGAAATATTTGACACCTTGTGTCTTTTATTTACTTCAAGACTCTCAACCTTCATAGACAACTTGGATATTATGGAAAGCAAGTCTTCCCAGTCTCTCAAGTCATAAATCCATCCCCCATGTGTTTGGTTATTCCCTTGAGGAGATGACCTTGGTATATCGGTGGGATCCATAATGTCCCATGATTGTGCATTTTGTGCCAATGTATCAAAGTAGTCTAAGGCCTCATCGGGGTCCTTACTCAAAAACTTCTCATTACACATCATATCTATAAACTTTCGATGGCCAGATGTGATTCCCTCATAGAAAAAACTCACTAACTACCACGGCTCAAAGCCATAGTGTGGAATGGATTGTAGCAAGTAGTTTTACCGATCCTAACATTGGTAGAATTGCTCACTAGGCTTCTCCGAAAAGTTTTGAATTTGTTATTTTAAAGTGGTGGTTTTATGCACCAAATTTTTTTTCTTTTTAAAACTCATAGAGCATTTGGTTCCAAGATGTTATTGATCGAAGCTTGAATGAATTAAGCCACATTTTGTTTTATCTCTTAGGGAAAAAGGGAACAATGTCAGCCTAGCTATGTCTTCCATACCATGAGTGGTGAGGAAGGTTGCAACTATTTCCTCGAAATCCTTTATGTGCAAATAGGGTTTTCCTTTTCAATTCAGTGGAAAGTGGGAAGTAGTTGCAACATCCTCGGCTTAACTAGGAAGAGATGAGCTTGGATCGGAAGGAGGATGCATGAGGGTGTGGTGCTTCGTGTGGGTTGAAGGTAATCCCTTATTGACCTTGTTGGAGGCTTAGTGTGGATGTTGCTCCCTTCATTCACGGGAGGGGAAAATTCCATTCGTGGATTAGGCATTCTAGGTTCTTGTCCTCCCCCACCCCGTTACATGTTTGGATTGGCACCTACATTCTCAAAATTATCACTCGCATCCTCGGGTGGGTCTTGGTCAATGTTCTTATTGGGGCCCAAGGGTTGTCTAACTAGTCGGATTTGTTCGTCCCGTCCCCACATATAACAGAACTATGTACAAATAAAAATATAAACAAATAGACGTATATACAAAGATCAACGTACCTCAGCCCATGATGTACATCATGGGACCTACGTCTATTATCTAGAAATCACCTTCTTGATTCGGTACTTGCCCTCCCTGGCAACGACGCCAAAAATGCTTGGTTGTTTCCATTATAGTATATCCAAACCTCTAAACATCATCCCTTAATGCGTATAATTTATGTGTGGAGGGGAGTGTCACTCTCCCTTTGAATGAAGTCAAAAGAAATGACAACAAAATTGTGGGTGAATGAAATGTGTGTGTGTGTGTACAAAAATGCTCCCCAAGAGCAGAGATAATTTTGCTTGTCGTGTTTTACTTGGAATCATATTCCAAGGTCGTCTCCTCAGGGAAGGAGGTGTATCATTATGAAGGTGATTTTTGTAAAAATAAAGTGTAAAATCTTTTGTTGGTTGAAGGTTGGTCTGCAATTGTGATGAAAATGAAGTAGAACAAATGTTGGCTAATCCAAAGGGTTCACTCCAATGGGAATACCAAGTCAACTCGAATCCTTCCTCCAATAAAGCATAGATGTACGATTGATTCATGGGAAGCTAGGGATGAGATGGAAGTGAGGATCCAAGCATAACCTGTGACAATTCTATGGGATATCAAAGACTCACAATCTTGTCCACCTTTTACCCAGTCAAACCCAACCATCGTACTCTGAAAGGAGGAAGGAAAATGAGTTAAAATGACATACTCAATAGGAGGTCTCACTCAGATTCGCCATCTTAAAGGTTTAGCTACTCATGCTTAAGGTAAAGACAACAATGTAACGAGAAGACATTATGAAGAAATGAAAATTGGAGCTAAGCTAATGCAACGAAACATAAACTAAGAGAGAATACATTTAATACCCATTTTAAAACTAAGAATTTGAAAGAAAAGTAAATGCACAAATATAAGTTTCGGATGGTTTATACATGTCTATCACCTCTTTCTAAAGAGTGAATGAGAAACTACTCACTCTTCATGGCTTTGGTAAAGCTACAAAAGTGAGTGATGATCATCCCTCCAAGTAGAGAAATTATAAGGCAAAACATATTACATAAGTAGCCGGTCTTTGACAAAGAATGACTGAGTCATGTTTCACCCTTCACGACTTTGGTAAGCTCTAGAAAAGTGGAAGAGCTTCACTCCTCTAAGGGAAAAAGGAAGCTCAAATAGTGGGAGTAAAAGAAAGCAATAATACAATAAAAAAAAGCAATACCTAAAGTAAAATAAGTAATAAATTAAAAGAAAACAATAATACAATAAAAGAAAGCAATACTTAAAGTAAAAGAAAGCAGAAAGCAATAATACTTTTGGAGGGTTTTTCACTACTAAAAGATGATCTCTTTACAAGCCCCAAGAGTAGTATTTATAGGCAAACAGGGAGGGTTTGAATTACACTTTGATCCTCCTTTATTTTTATAGTTGGCACCCCTATAGTTTGTATCTTTGACAGTTGGCACCTCAGTAGTTTGTAACTTTGATAGTTGGCACCGCAATAGTTTGTAACTTTGATATAGTTGGCTCCCAAATAGTTTGTAGCTTTAACAGTTGGCACCTCAATAGTTTGTAGTTTTGACAGTTGGCACCCCTGTAGTTTGTAGTTTTAATACAGTTGTCTCCCCAATAGTTTGCAATTTTGATGCACAAAAACCCTGAAAGGAACAACAATTAATATATTTATCCCTAATTTACACACTAACTCTAATTTAACTTATTTTGACTAGTTTAACTTTGTTAACTAACACAATTGACCTATTAACTTAATTAAATTATGAATTAAGTAGGGTTAATCAGTTGAAGTTTGTTTTTAGTAAATAAAATTTATGTTATAAAAGTTGGGAAGAGTCGTTCATATAATTCACAATTGAATTAGATTAAATATTCTTGTGCTTTGCAAGAATAATCTTAATCTGATCATGCGAGATTTTCATATTTTGGTTGTATATTATCTTAATATTTGTATTTATTTTTTTAAAGCACAGTTAGATTTCTTTATTATTAAAAACCTTGTCAAAATATTACAATCTTTGCATATATAGTGGAGATGAAAGACCTGTTGAAGATTTTGAACTAATCTTTATTGAAGAGATATTCTACATCTACTCAAATAAGAATCTTCGATTCAGCAATAAACTTTCTTTGAATAATCTCATTAATTTTGTTTTTATTAGCACTTATTAAATTGTATTGTTAGCATTTTCCTTAAACTTTTATTTAGAGATTATATGGGTGTATGATTTCTAGAAAATGATCTTAGACCATTTTTTTTAATCTTGAGCCTTGACCATTTCTTTTACAAAATTATATCCTTAGTCAGCCATGATTGAGCTTGTTATAAATTATTTTCTTGAAACCCTAAAAATACTCGAGATATACAAAAATATATTAAACATACCTTTGCTATTTAATTTTCTTACACCCTCTTTTAGATTAGCAAGATACGGAAAAACAGAAAAGGTAGAAAAGAGTTAAGAAAAAATGATCAATGGTCAAGAACAAAGGGAAATATGTGAAAAGAATTTCAAAGAAAAAAAGAAAAAAAAGAGACAAGAAAGTGAAAAATGGAAGGAAAATAAAAAGGATGATCATGCAAAGTCTTGCAGAATAAAATGAGGTGTGCCATAATACTAAGAAATGATAGCTTTTGAATCCCATTGATGTCATTTCTTAAACCTTAAACCAGTGGCCACATTACAACCTTAAAAAGTCCTTTTTGATTCCAAAAATCATGCATTTAACCTTAACTATCCTAAATAGGAAAATGTTAGTAATATATTTAAAATAGTGTTATTATTCATTCATGAGCTTGTGCCAAATTCCAGTTTATTCAGATAACCACTCTTTTGATCAATTACGTGTGAAACTCTTTGCTTTGTTAACAATATTCTAATCACATGTAATTTTTGAGAAAATAGTCACTATAACATATGTGTATTCTTTGCTAAGTGTATTCCAAGGGAGGATTGACATCAAGACTACCATGAAAGATGGTAATATTTCTTGAGTGATTTATGAAAAAGAAAAATATTGCACACACACACACAAGTTTTTATAAAAATATATGGATAATGTTACAACTAACGTGTGTTACTATTATAGTGATCAGAAAGATGTATTCAAGCAATACATACGGAATATTAGTTTAATTTTATGTGTGAAAAGTATGGATTATGAACTCCTAACTACGGAAGTTTATAGGTAGTTTCACTGAAAACCTTCACAAAACAAAACTCGTCCACTAGGGATCACCTAGGGGTTGAATGACTTGTTGCACATGCTAAATGCAATCATGAAAAAATCTACAAAAATGATTTTGCCTCTATTTATATTTTATATCGTTAAATAATTTTTATAATTTACTAGGGACTAGTAAAGTTTAAGTTGGGGAGTGTGATTAACCCTAATTAGTGTATAAATTAATATAATTAAATAAGTTAATTATGTAAGATAAATCAATTAAAAACTTTCAATCAAGGTTTGAGCGTGAGCTAGGGTTTTATGTGTGTTATGTTTGAAATTTCAAGGTTTTCTGTGTGGAATTGTTGGGAGTTACAAAGGGCAATCTATTAAAGCTTAAAAGAACAAGGGGAACGAGTGTAATTCAAGACCAAGAATCAATAAGAACACTGTGGAAGTTACCACCACAATCTAGCAAAACACAACTGTCCGGACGGTGGTGGTGGAGTCCGGACGGTCCTCCTTGGAGGTTCATCATTATCCCCCATGCTTTCTTTTGACTATAAATAAGGGTTGCCCCCTTCATTTCAAGCCTTCCGAATGGGCTGGAAGAGAAAGAGAGAAAAAGAAAGGAAAGAAAGAGAAAGAAAGGAAGAAAAAGGGGAGAGAAAGAAAGAAAAAGATAGAGATATTCTAGATCCAGTGCAAGCTAGCCTCCAGCCAAAATTTTGTATTTCTACATTTTTGTTTTACCTTTCTATTCGGATAGTTGAACTATCACCACCTTTTTGTCATAATTGATAACAAAGGTGGTTGTATTTCAATTGTTCTTTGTGAAAAAAGTGTCCAAGTCTGTATTTTAGTTACTGTTAAAATGAAAACTATCTGCACTTCTTGCTTATCTATAATAATGGAGTGTGAGTAGATACTTATACCCTTCAGTGAAGGATGAACATGTGCAACATACTGGTTAACTTCTGGAAATGCTGATATTTTATTAAGTTCTATGTCTGTGTGTGTATATTATAAACTTCATGCATGATACACTGGTGTACGTAATTGGGAGTGACATCCAAAAATTATGTCATCAGTAAATCATCAACCTGCAAGTTAAATATCTATGGTGTTCCATCGTTATGGCTTAACCTCCAAAGGAATACTGAAGATGTTTTAACAGTTGCGTGGTATATAAAACTACTAGATTAATGACCTAAGTGATCCTCATGAATGACTTATCCTTCTGGATTACTAAGGTCGTTTAACTGGTATACATAATAATATTGCCAGTAAACTATCTATGGTGTTCCACTGGTATGGCTTGACCTCCAAAGGAGTACTGAGGATGTTTGTTGTAGAATGCTATAATCATTAGACTAACGATCTAAGTGATCCTCATGAATGACTTGTCCTTCTAGATTACTAGGATTGTTTAATTGGTACATATTATAACCAGCTAACCTTTTAAGTTATTGTGTTATGATCTATTAATACTACCAGCTAAACTAAGAAGTTGTTCTGTTATGGTTTATTATGTACGTACATATTATAATATTCCAATTGAGTAACTCAAATACTACTCATGAATGGCTTGTCCTTTTGGGTTATTAGGGTTAGTCAATTGACACATATATACAACTAGCTAACCTAAGAAGTTGTTGTGTTATGGTTTATTATGCACATACTTACTATCATATGGTCAACTGAGTAACTCAAATAGCCCTCATGAATGGCTTGTCCTTCTGAGTTATTAGGGTTAGTCAATTGACACATATATACGACCAACTAACCTAAGACTTTGCTAAGTTATGATCCATTAATACCACCAGCTAACCTAAGAAGTTGATGTGTTATGGTTTATTATGCACATACTTACTATCATATGGTTAACTGAGTAACTCAGATACCCCTTATGAATGGCTTGTCCTTCTGGGCTATTAGGGTTAGTTAATTGACACACATATACCACCAACTAACTTAAGAAGTTGTTGTGTGATGGTTTATATACATCAAAACCTAC
>CAUOFW020005777.1:0-26070 GCA_963454935.2 Ilex paraguariensis
TTTTTCCCGATTATAACCGACTCTTTGTACTATTTTGTAGTCTTCTTGGGAAGATCAAACTACACATAAAGTCTACAGTTGCGTTGATCTCTATTTCGTTTGTCAGGTAAAGTTTTAATGAATTTCTAGAAGCTGATTGGAAAAGCTGTACGTGTTTCTTACTCGTTTCAATGATTTGATTGAAGGATGGATCAACTTTCAAAGCAAAGTACAAGTTCCGGCCATATTTTTATGCAACCACAAAGGTATGTAATTATTATATAATTTGTGGAGAAGAATCGTGTTTGTAGAGTTAACTCTTAATTAATTGCCACCTCATATTATTGCAGGATAAAATGGAGATGGATGTTGATGCATATTTGAGACGGCGTTATGAGGGACAAATTGCTGACATTGAAATTGTGGAGAAAGAGGATCTTGATCTTGTAAGCCAACATCATTGCAACACCACATTCTTTTTTCCTTTCATGCCCATTTTTTATTTAGTGCCTTTGTATTACAGAATGCGTTGTATTTTCATGCCATATTTCGTCCCAGTAATAGAAATTTTAGCAATACCCATGTTTATGTGATTGTTGGGATCTAGGAGAATTGTCTTGATGCCTGGGGGAAAGAGGAGATGGATTTATGCCTGGGATAAGTCATGTACAACAATTTTTGTTGTAATTTATTAAAGGAGGAGTAATAAATAGATCCATTGCTGAGATTGAGAACAAGTATAATTGTGTCATGACTATATTGAGAACAACCACATGAGAAGCTAGTAAATTTAAGTTGCAGGAGGCTTACACCAGAGATTAGAGGATCATCCTTAACTAATGTTCGAGTTGAAGAGGCACATCTATGTTGAGGGTCTATGGTGTGTGTTTTTTGTTGATGATATAAGGTTAATTAATGCACTAAAGTAAATATTAATACTAGATTAGGAATCAAGAAGATTTAGGATAAGTAGAATGAAAACTGAGAATATGGAATCTAACTTTTTAAAACTAGAAGTCCAATGTAGAAAAAACTTGATGATTTAGATATATCAAAGAGTGGACAATTCTATATAGTTCGATTATTTACGAGGTGGGTGAGATTGAAGAGGATATTATCGACTAATTTAAAGCAAGATATATTAAGTAGAGGAGTGCATGTGATATATTATGTAGTTGACATATACCTTGTCAGTTGAAATGGAAGTTCTACAGAATAATCATGAGATCAATGATGCTTGATGGTGTAAAGTGCTCGCAATGTTCTGAAATTAATGGATGGTAAATGAAAGAAAGATGGTACGATAGATGCTTGGTTAAACAAGAGAGGCTAGGATTAGGCATTAATGTATTTGCAAAATGATAGATGTATATCCAACAGGAGATAAATTGAGAGAATATTGACTATGATGGTTTGGTGCATTTAAAAAGATCTACAACTGCAATAGTCAGGAAGACTGACGCGATATACAGTCATGGTGTTACTAGGGGTGGAAGAAGACAATGAATATTAACTGATATTGTAAATAATGACATGTTGGCTTGTTGACGATACATGATTCTATGTAACCAATCTGAAATAGTTAGGATAAGACTTTGTTGAGCTAGTTAAGTCTAGTTATATTGTCTAGTTGCATGTAACATAGCTTACTGACATCAATGCTACTACAAAAGCTTGTTAGGAATAGTGTAGCTGATGTATTACAAGCTCCGTTGAACCCACCAGCTTGCCTAAATCAAAGATAGAGCCCAACCCTCTTGCAAATGGCCTACACAAGCTTTCCCCACCAGGTCTAACTTAATATGAGCTTAAGAAGAAAGCTTGTTTTTGGAGACTTGCTGCTGTGGCTTTTATAAGCCTCAACCCGTCACACACTAAATTTTTTTATTAGCTAACCCGAAATAAAGTTTTGTTGCCTTTGCACGTCATGAATAAGAGGCTTGTGCTTGTGTGGCATGCAATAGACATCTATTTTGATTTTGTATGGACATATTTCTTCTTGTGCTGATGGTAAAAGAATAAGATGTCCATGAACTGTCCCCATCTCAACTTTTAGTGCTTCATCTTCAACTCATGGATAGAATTGATCACTGAGACAGGTTCTGCTAAACTAGACTTAAGAAGATTAAGGGAGGTTTTATTGGGATATTCTAGTTACATTGGGTGGCCTAGCAATGTTGGGGTGGTATAAAGTCTTGCTATCAAATTCTGAAATGAAGTTTAGCAAGCTTTTGGTGTGTACAAAATTATCGAGTTATATTGGCAAGAGATAGAAGTGAAATCAGTGGGAACCAACAATGGATTTAGGCAAGTAGCTAGAATTGGGCATAATTCAGTGCACCACTGTTCACTTACTCTACCTAGGCAGCTGGAACTTTGTTGTTATGTAGTCAAGCTACACAAATGAAATACTCAGGGGCTTATGACTTATGTGGACCAACAGATGTTGTGGCCTTTTCTATCCTTCATAAATCGGAGAAGTTTCTGAGTTTAGAAGCAAAAAACTGACCTATATTCATCATAATCATATAGGCAACTATTTTTTTTGAGCCTTTTGCATGTCTATAACCAACCCTTCAAATTTTACTTGATGTGTTGGGTTTCTGTTGACGATAGTTCTATCATGTATATTTCTGGTATCAGTATGGGTTAGTTTTTGCCTGAGATGTTTGAACTTCTATGTTTTTGTACAAATTGTCCTGGAAGTTACATTTTAATTTCTTTGTATGCTTATGACAGAAAAACCATCTGTCTGGTTTGCGCAAATCTTATTTAAAGATATCTTTCGATACGGTGCAACAATTGATGCATGTAAAGAGTGATCTAATGCACGTTGTTGAAAGAAACCAGGCAAAGTTTGATGCTGCTGAAGCATATGAATCCATATTGACAGGGAAAAGGTAAGGGCGTCAGGCCTGAATCAAAATTTATTTTATATGGAGCAATTTTCTTATTTGCTAATAAAAAAATTATTGACAATAAATATTTTCCAAGTTTTGAGATGGTTTTTTGCTTGACATGCAGCAAACAACGACCTCAAGATTTTATAGATTGTATTGCTGATCTCCGCGAGTATGATGTCCCTTACCACGTTCGCTTTGCAATTGACAATGGTGGTTTTCTTTTCTATTTATTTTTTTGGGAAAGTTTCTTTCCTATTTAGTTGATTGCAAAGCTTCTTTGTTTCCTGTATACTTTCTGACGTTGTTATTTAATTGTCTATTCACTCTGGTTTCACTTTGAACTTCATGTTATTAGATGTAAGATGTGGGCAGTGGTATGATGTTTGCATATCCAGTGCTGGGCTCATGCTAGAAAGAAGGGCTGATCTCCTGCAACGTGCTGAAGTTCATGTTTGTGCATTTGATATTGAGACCACAAAGCTTCCATTGAAATTTCCCGACGCTGAATATGATTCAGTAATGATGATTTCGTACATGGTTGATGGACAAGGTTATCTGATTATTAATAGAGAGGTGCATATAATAGAGTAAAATCTTTATCTTTACATTTTACATGTTCTAGAATGATTCTGTACATACGTAGCTTCATAATGGGAAACTTCAGATGGGGGGTATAGAGTATAGTATTCTCAACTGTGTAGGAACTCTGTATTTTCAACAGGGGGCTTGAATGATGTATTGAGGAGATGGCCCTAACAGGTGGGTCATCTATTGCATTTGGAAAAATGCTCAATCTGAAAGAAATCAGTCTGCATGGTATCTTAGATGACGCCACGATTGTTGTTTCAATTTAAGCGGGTGTCAGGTTCCCACTGTTCTTTCTAATAAAAGAAGGCGGCGCTATGCCTTCTTTTCAGCAAGGGTCCAGGGGTGTTAGTACTTGGCTCTAGGTGAATTTCCAAGAATATGAAACAACTATATGATTTGTTTTGGAGACATTTGTTGGCTGAATAAAGTTTATGTATTCCGAGTTTATCTATTGCCATCGTAAAAGACTCTCTTGATGTGTAGGCTGACAGGTCTATATTTGTTTTATGTTAGAGGACATCATTCACGATGCTTTACTTTTAGAAACAAGCATTTGGCCAGATCCTTGCTTTGTGTTGGGTCTTCTGTCTTGAGGCAGAAAAGATAGAGTTGTAGAATCCACCTTTTGTGAGTTTACTGTGGCACTGATGTTAGTTGCGTAGAAGATCTTGAAAGTGGATGGTGTTATGATCATAGGGATGTGAATGCTCCGCTTATCAAGGAAAATGAGTGTATAATCACCAAAATAGAGGCAGTTAGTGAATATGAACAACATTTTAGGGACAACACCTGAATATGCATTTGGAATGAGATTTTCATTAGATGGAATGACAAAGTGAAAAAGTAAAGGACGTGTGCTTGAAGAAGTGGAACTGACGCCCTTTTTGTCATCTCTTGTTTCACAACATTGCCAATGGTGGAGATAATATGGACTGTGACCTGTTCTACATGGGTAATGAGCTGCTGAACTTCTAAAAATTAAACATGCCACCAAGAGCATGGGGGATTGAAATAATGTCCACAGGGTGTGGGACCTTTCTGGTAGGAGTTGACGTTGGTATCTCAAATAGGTGCTAATGCTGCAAATATGATGGTTGGAAGGATATTAAACCAGAAGCTGGAAGGATATTAAACCACCTTCAATCAGATAGATAGTGGGAAAGGTTATGCAAAGCTTGTACCTTTTAAGGTTTGAAAGAGTGGAACTAAACAAAGTGGCCCGAAAAGGCAAAGTGATTGTCCTAGAATTGCCGTTTTTTATTCGTTGGAAATTCTTCACAGATGGAATCTTATCATATACAACAAACTGGTGTAGAAAGAAACAGGGATATCAAACTTGGGTTTAAAGAAGACCAAAGAAATTGAGGGCTGTTGTGATTCAAATAGTAAATTCAGCAGCAGGGAAAATAGAAGAAGAAGAAGAAGAAGAATCTTCTTAGAATTTGGCTAATAATTCCTTGGGCCTTGGTTCTAAGGGGGTTGTATCTCACTACACTATTTGATCTTAAACACAGCTCCATTGAGCTTAAGCATTACCTATATACTTATGGGATAGTGTTGTTCTATATTTAGTATCACTATGTCTCCAAAGAGAGAAACTCCAAAACTTTGAATTTTAGAACTATTCTAGACTGATTAAAGACTGCATCTAAAGACCAAAAAAACACAATAGTCAGCCCTATACGAGGCCCATGAACCACCACTGCAGTTTATGTCTAGCAAATTTGGATACTAGTGAAGTACCTATTGACTCCTAAGTCCTAAAACATAAGGACGCTTGTATAACACTGTGCCAACAAAATATGAGCTGATAATTAAAATAGTGTGAGGATTACTCATTTCAAAACTTTATCAAATATGGTCCAAACCGCAATTCCATGTGAAATTCTTACTTTTGACTTTTTTTGTCATGCTAGTCATCAATGTTGCATTTATTTGATATTCAACATCATATATATATATATATTTATATGTATTTATATCATATGTTTGACTTCAAAAGGTTTTTAGTTTCTAGGGGCCTTGGTCAAATTTCTTCCCTTGTTACACAACGACTGTAGATAAAAAAGTATTTACACAAGAAGTGTTGGTTAAAGCAGAAGGGTTTCTTACTCAAAAATGGTTATTTTAGTCGTTATTGCTTTTTGTCTACATAAGCATCATTGTTGCAATTTCATGTCCTGAGTTGTGATCTATGCCCTTAAATGATGGAGTTATGCTGTGTTACTGATAATTAAAATTTTTTCCCACAAATTCTATTCAGTGTGTTGGGGAAGATATAGAAGATTTGGAATACACTCCAAAACCAGAATTTGAAGGGTTCTTCAAGATTACAAATGTTAAAAATGAGGTAACTCTATTTATATTACTTTGGTAGCTTCTGACATTTTACGGAGTTGGATTCATATTTTATAATTTCTCTATGATTTATTTTGTTACAGAAAGAGCTTCTTAGACAGTGGTTCGCCCATATGCAAGATGTGAAGCCTGGTATATATGTCACATATAATGGTGACTTTTTTGATTGGCCTTTTCTGGAAAGCAGAGCTGCCCATAATGGGTTTAGAATGAGTGATGTATGTATCTCAGATCATTAGTTGCAGTTTGTTTTAAATGAATTGGCCCTTTGGCTTGTTTGTATTGTTAGCATTAATTTAGTGATGGCTTTCTCCTGACTTTTCTTCGCCACAAGTCTAAACTATATCCTCAGTTAAAATTTTGAGATTGATCATATACTTGAAACCTTGTATTTCTTCGCTTTGTGAATTCTAAAATTCACGTCTCTTTCTTGCATGCTAGTCCATTACGTGGTGTTAATGCTGCCAACGTGCCAATTTGGAGTGCTGAAATTAGATGAAATGAAATCTTTGCATGCCTTTGTTCAAAAAGTACAAAAAATATTGAAATCACATATTATCTCATATATAGGATTTAATTGTTATCCATCAGTTAAAACTGCTGCGTCTAACAGACTTTGTTTTGTCGGATTGGAAAACATCTTTGCTATTTGACTGGTGTTGGTTGTGTCACTGACTCACTGCATTTATATCCACAAAAGTCAAATGTTACTTTTCTAAATGATGCTAAGTTATAAATTACAGTTGCATTCAGTTTTAAATCAGCAGCAAATTCTTGTGATGCTATAGGGTTGAGATTCATGTTTGCAATCCTAGAGCTAGAAGTGGTTGTACACAGCCTAGTTCTCATATATGCATGACTTGTAAGATATCTTCATTTAGTTCTCAACCAGAGTTCTTCTTGACCGAGGCACATTTTCATGGTAAATGAAATCCTGAACGAAAAAATGTGCTACACTGTATGGATGAATATTATATGATTTTCTCCTGATTAAATATAAGACGGAAAATTTGATACGAAACATGAAACGAAATATAATAAAAATTGTTTTTTATAAGAAAATGAATTTGAGTGGGATACAATTGGTGGTGAAAAATTCATGTTAAAGAGTGTGACATTATATCTATGTTAATGTATCATAGATGTAGTAAAATCCATTATTTTATCATATTTTTACCATTTTTATATTTTTTTTGATATTTAACATATTTCACAAAATAATTTATTTTTATTACACAAAAGCCGCAAAAGAATATTAGATGAGTTTAATCATAATTCAGAGGATACCCTACTCGGGACGTTATGAATCTTCCGATTGACAATGAGAGCATTGAACAGAGAATCAGGATAGTAAGTAAGATTTCAATATTCTTTGTTTTCCTAGTTGCATGATCTTTTAAATTGATTGATTTTGAAAAATATAGTGAAATCTTTTAAAACTTCCAGCACAATGGAGTATGCTACGTAAAAGAATTAATAAATGTACTATACATTTAACTCAAAAGGACGAGCATTTTCCATTATGTTTTGGATCTATACATGAACCATGAGTTATTTTCATTTATAGGTTGTACATGGAAAGTGTATCCAAGAAGTACGAGTGTTTACTACCTATAATTTTGATTATTTTTGCTTTCTTATTTGTGTTTTCTTTTTGAGCTGCAGGAGTTAGGATTTCTCTGTGACAAGAATCAAGGGGAATGTCGTGCTAAATTTGCATGCCATCTGGATTGTTTTGCTTGGGTCAAACGTGATAGTTATCTACCTCAAGGGAGCCAAGGCCTAAAGGTGCAAATCTCTGCTTTGGATTCGTGGTTCTTCAATATTCAAGACTCTGAATCTATCTTCCGTTTGCTAATATTTTTCCTAGATCCTGTCAACATTGAAATTCCATGATTCGAGGTCTTGTGCTTATTTGAGTTTGTAAATTCTGTTTCTGCTATCGGATTGTTTTATTATAATAAAATGACATACTTGTATTTGATGCAGCACATAATAATGACGGTCCGATAAATGTTTCTTTTTCTAGCCCTACAAGTTTGAATGTATGCTCATCATATCTCTGTAGCTTTCATCATAATTAAAACAATGAATATAATTTGTGTAATCTGTGCCTTTTTGTGAGACTGATTCATCCAGGACACAATTCACTTTCCTCCATACAAATAATCAAATTATAAGGATACAATTCTGATGTGGTTGATTCGTGTGATCTACCTGGATGCTGATGCTATTAATTCATAATGAGGACAAAAGTAGATGACATCATGCTTAAGTTGTATGTATCTTGAATTCTTGATTCATGCTTCTTAAACTTCTGCTTTGTTAGCTATAATGTAAGAGGATCATGCCTTTCGTCCAGAAATCCTAAGAGGATCATGCCTTTCGTCCAGAAATCCTCATCATTTCTCTTAATTTTGCGTCAATTAGATTTTTCAATTGGGTCCAAAAAGATTTTAAACGTTAAACGTTTAATGTGATAGACATAGTTCCTACGGATATTTTCAAGTGAGTACCTTCAATGCAAGAGAAATGATGTGTCCAACACAACTTTTACCAAATTTTTGGATCCCAAATGATTTGTCACATTGATAGCCATTGAATGGTTAGTGAGAGGTTGTGGGACATACTAATCCTATGGTTTACACTGATTTGGGATTCAAAATTTGGTGGATGTAGCATTGTTGCAACGCAAAGTGGCATGTAAACTGCACACAAACGTTGTTAGAGAAACACAAACCTTCTTGTTACAGGAAAGGCTTATGTTATTCTTATTGAACTTGTCCCTTGAATATTTTCATTCCTTTCCTTGTGTTATACTTCTTCGAAGAATAACATTTACTCTTTTTGGTGATATATCAGGCTGTCACAAAGGCTAAGTTGGGGTATGATCCACTGGAAGTGAATCCTGAGGACATGGTTCGCTTTGCAAAGGAAAGACCCCAGGTATGTGTTCCTGGAGATGGTCTATTCTTCACTAAATAGCTGCATTTTATAGAACTGAAGCCAAAGTATATGGAAATAGTTGAATGACTAATGGCCAATAACATGTAACACTGGTGAACTGAAAACTTTATAGAGTACTTTAGAGTGAAATAGGACGAAATAGTGATATGGCAGAAACACGGATAAATCTGGACATTCCAGTGATTGCTGTTTGCAATTTTCATGTGGCAGTGGCCAGTGTGCTTGTAGTTGTTGAAGTTGGGGTTTACTAGAAGAACATAGATTTTGGTCAAGAGAGTAGGTTAAATCACTAATCATTCTTGTTATGGATATATTTGCAGTGGAGAACAAAAATTGAGAAGGCAAGTATATCTTCATGAGTGGTATACTTGACACAATATTGTAACACTTCCCCTCAAGCTATATATCATATAATCCCAATTTGGAACAAATGACAGTTAGACGTTTAAAACCCAACTCCTTAGCGAAAACATCTGGCAATTGATCCTTGAGCTTTGTCTTTTCATGAAACATAGGATGAGAAGCTATGTGCAAAGTTGCTTGATTATCACTTGCAACTGAAGTGAAGTAGGCAGTACAGTACAGAGAGTGGTAGAGACAACTGGGGTAATTGGATTTAATACCATATGAGATGATCATAATTAGTTATTGAGATGGAAAACAGAGATGCCTATGCTGACGAAGACCTGCATCATTGATTATCACTTGCAACTGAAGTGAAGTAGGCAGTACAGTACAGAGAGTGGTAGAGACAACTGGGGTAATTGGATTTAATACCATATGAGATGATCATAATTAGTTATTGAGATGGAAAACAGAGATGCCTATGCTGACGAAGACCTGCATCATTGAGGAGACTGTCCTAAAAACCAGTGCTGCCATGGACAGAAATATCTGATTTTTTTTTTACCTTTCTGAAAAAGCATACAAGTCTGTGTGTATAGAGAGTTCAATGTAGGAGCTGAGGCAGTCAGTCAGTCTTGGCCATTCAATGGACATCAAGAAGTTTGTGTAAAGGTGCCCAGGTATTAGTTTTGTGCAAATTATCAACGGAGCCCATGAAAGGATGTGTGCATGGTCTGGGAGCACTTTGGGGTGTACACCCATCTGAAGAAGTAGGGTAGTTCAGCATTTAGGCCGTAACATTTTGCAACAAAAAAATCTTATGACTCAACGAGTGCTCTCTGAACCAAGCATTGAGTTACCTTTTACCTTTCTATCAAGGAGGGGTGTTCTTCAGCTTCCAAGTTCTATGTTTGGGTTATACGAGTGGTAAAATTTTCCTCATGTCTGATCCACCAAATCTTAGGAACCCATTACCTTTTTCTTAAAGTTGTAGGAGCATATAAAGTCGCGGAGGTGCCTACAGTGAGATACCATCTATTATATAGTTTCTAGCTGCCTATAGATGAGGGACTTTGATGGCCTAGGCGGCAACTCATATGGACTTAATTTTTTGTTGGGTGATTGTGAACACTATCTTTCTTCTTACTGAGCTCCATTGCTATCCATGTCACCTTATATTTGAAATTAAAACAGTGCATCATCTTTTATCCATTATGTTATTGAAAGTATTTCTAATATTTTTTTTTGCGTTTGAATTTATTGCTTCAGATGATGGCCTCCTATTCTGTATCTGATGCTGTTGCAACTTACTACTTGTATATGACTTATGTTCATCCCTTCATTTTTTCCCTTGCAACTATAATACCAATGCCGCCAGATGAGGTTTTGCGAAAAGGAAGTGGAACCCTTTGTGAAATGCTTCTTATGGTCCAGGTGTGTGTTTGTTTTTCTTTTCCTTTGTCTGAAAAGTTTCTGTATAGTATATCACTACTTTCCTTTTATCATGCTTGCAGGCATACAAGGGAAATATCATTTGCCCTAATAAACATCAATCTGATCCGGAGAAATTCTACAAGAATCAAGTCCTTGAGAGTGAAACATACATCGGTGGCCACGTAGAATGCCTAGAAAGTGGTGTTTTCAGATCTGACCTTTCAAGTAGTTTTAAACTTGATCCATCTGCCTTTGATGTAAGTTGTCTCCATGTTTTCCACAACCATTGCCAAACAGTTTCTTTCATTCTTTTCGAAAAAATTGTATCTAGGATGCATTGATTTCGTAAATTGGATTGAGCTCATTTTTCATTACAGCCTAGTGCTCTGTCCCTTTTCAAGTATCGCAAGCTGACTAGTGGCACAAAGTTTGATGTTATAGAATGACAATCCAATGTTGCATTGAGCAAATTTATTTATACGGTGTACCACTAGTTTTTTTCACCCAAAAGCTACAAATTTATTGCTTAAAATCCTCAAGAATAGTATATTAATATTTGCTATCTTGAGAAGGGGAATTTGCTTATTTTTTTTTGTGCTAAAAAAGAAGTATTTGGCCCTCTTAGATCTCTCTGAAGATCCTCCCAACATGTACGGTGCTGGCCACGTGCATTAGTCTATTATGTGGATTCATCACTGGGACATTTTTCTTATATCATTCAGTAAGAAGATCACATAAATTGGGAGTTGTTGGTTATCTGGTTTTTTGACTTGAAACGAGTTACGTGGTTAGAACAGAAAACAGATGACAATGAAGACCAAAAAGCACTAGAATTTGTCTGACTAAACAGTATTATAAAAGACTGTCCTTTAGCTTTGCATGGTAGTTAGGGTTTATGCAAGAACCCTTTGCAAGAAAGTCTGATGACCAGTAGATCACCTAAATATTTCATGCTTTGCGCTACTAGTGAAATTTTTGAAAATCTGTATTCCAATTAAGATTGATAGACAAAGTAAGGGTCAAGTTTGGTTTTTGGGAGACTTGGAAAATGGACAGGACAAGTGAGTAAGATTTGCCCTTAATCCATAAGCAGTACAACATTGGGTAATGCCCCCTTATTTGACAGTTTTGATCTCTTGAAATAGTTGGTCTATGCCTATCTATGGGGTTCAAAGCCTTTTTTTTCTTCTATGGTCAAATGCATTTTTGATATGCAAAATCTATGCAATTCCATTGTCCATATATGATTGTGTTCGATATTTTAATCTGCGCTCTGTATATGCAGCTAAAGAAATTTAACTGTTTTTCTCAAAACTTTTTTTCCCTTAGACCTGGTTGAAAATTAGTTATAATTAACTTTTTCAGTTGGTATTTTCATGAATTTCAGCTTTTTTAAGTTTCAAATTTGAACAATTTCTTTTGTAACTTTTGAGTTTTGAAAAAGTAGTGTTATGCTAATCAGTGGATGTTCATGAAGCTATAAAAGGTAGAAACAAATATGGTACCCTGTGTTCATGCATTATGATTATATGAATCCATGGATTTTGACTACATTCATTCTTTGGCGTGATCCTTTATTGCTATGTCACACCATTTAAGGAACAAAAATAGATTGAGGTATGATGAACTCAGTTTCCAACATATGTTCTCACTGTTGATACTCTTTTGTCAGAGCTGGCTAGGAGTGGGCATTTTTCAGTATACAGAAAATATATCCTAAATAAGTTTGGGCGATTGATGTTTTCAGTGCTCACAATATGTCATATTTCTTGATTACATATTTTGTGGCATGGGTGTATGGTGAGCTGAAAACTGATTGTTTTATCATATGTTGTCATGAAGAACCTAACTCGGTTTTGAACCTAGTCTGGCAACATGCTCAGTGGTTGCTATTCATTGCCTGCTCCATTGCAGTTTTTTGGCCATTTTTCTATGAAAAGATTTTGCTTCATGTCTATTTTTGATTAACTTGGGGGTACTCTGTTTTCCAGCAACTAATCAACAACCTTGATCGTGATTTGCACTATGCTATTAGAGTAGAGGGTAAGATGGACTTGGAATTTGTCTCGAATTATGATGAAGTGAAGAATGCCATCATGGAAAAGGTGCTGCTTCTTTACTTTTGTCAAGCCTGTGGCCAAGTCTATGACACTGATGCTTGGCACTGAATTAGGGGCCCCACTTATTTTTCCTTTCATGTGCTTTGAATCCATTTCTGTTCTGGATGTTGACCATTTTATCTTATTTGTTGCTGATATATCAACCTATACAATGTCCTATCGCAAAATCTTCTAAAGTTTGTCAGAGAAACCCACATCTTTCCATCTTCAAACACAAGTCGGAAACTTGAATCTGGAACTCATGGAAAAGTGAATTATTTTGACTGTTCAGCAATAGCTAAATATAAACTAAACAAGTTATAAACTTAAGTTTCTGCCGATTCAGTGAGATAGGTGCAAAAGGAGTATAAGTCTTTAGTCTCTTCTAAGCTCACTTCAGCCAGTTCTCACCCTCATTTCAACCGGAGACAAAAGACGCAAGAAACACGAGTCTTCAAAAATTCAAAAAATTTATGGATCAATGTCGGCATTTGAACAAATTACTCCAACAAAAAATGGTGGCTAGACTGTTTGAGGAACCAGTGTTCTGGCACATTTCCAGATCTCTTTCAGGACCAATTTACTAGACCAAGTTAGAGACAAGATTGGTGATGAGCTACCTGTGTTGCACCAAATTTTCGATTTTCAAGTACTAGAGAAGAACAAAAACATCAAAACCAGGTGGAAAAAATTATGAACAATTGCAAAGACCTTAAATTAGTGAATTCCAAACCCAAATTTCTTTTTTGTAATATTACTATATCAATTATTTTCACATGAACTGCTGTATTGCAGTGGTGGTTTAATGGAGAAAATTGAGCTCCTATGTGGTGTATATAATGTAGTGATATAGATATACACACCCACTTCAAAAAAGATATAGATATAAAAAAACGATTATGGGCTGTATTTGGTGGAGAGGCAGAGAGAAATTGTGGGCTGTCAGCTGCGTGATGTTTTTTGGGGGATGGGGGTGTAAGAGAGAGAGAGAGTTGCACATGGCTACTGTTATGTGTGTGTCTGTGCATAATGGATATAAATACATATGGCCTTCCTTGTATGAATATATATAAGATGAAGTCCTTGAAATTTAATTTATGAACTTTTCAAAATCTAGCTGCTGTGCTTGTTTCAGTATAATCCTTGTGTGTTTTGGGTTTAGTTCTCTGAGAGATTTTTTTGTAACAGTTTGCACTTTACCATTTAGCTCAAGGAGGCTAGGTATCACGAATTGAAGTTTGAGGGGGGGGTGGGGGTGAAGTGTTACCAATCCAAAATATGGGGGGATGATATGGATTCTACTTGTTGTTTTTGATAATTTTTCCTATCTCAAAGCCTGTGAAGTTTGGTTAACATTCATTTTTGGTTGATAATTTAATCATCTGAGCTTGTGATGTAATAGTATTAAGATTTTAGTTTGGCAATAGAATCATGTATTTATCTTCTTTTGTGTTAATTTTATCTTCAACATCCAGCTTATGAGGCTGCGAGATGACCCCATACGTGAAGAATGCCCCTTGATATATCATCTAGATGTGGCTGCAATGTATCCAAACATCATATTGACAAACAGGCTTCAGGTATGCAAATGAATTAATAAATTCACTCTTGGCACATTTAGATAACACTATTTGAATCACTGTTTCCTACTGTTCATGATTGTGATTTATCTATTATTTACTGAACAAGGCGACAGAGATTAGTATTGGTACTTGATTGAACAGTTTACCACTGTTTGTAGTACCTCATGATCTTGATTGATTGAATTTTGTATTTAGAGACCTTAGTTTCTTTTTTGTTTCTACCCATGAGTCTGCAATATCAGGAAATGTATGGTTTGGTGGCAATGAGACCAACGGATAATCTACCAAGAAACCTGTGCAAATAGGAATGCTGCTGTGCCCAAGGATCAAAATGTCGTGTCGACACGTCCGAAACGTTTCGGAATTTCAACACTCCGAAACGAAACAGTAGTTGAATCACAAAATTCCAGTGTTTCGGTCGAAACGGTACTGTTTCGGACCGTTTCGGTCGAAACGGCATTGTTTCGAACCGTTTCGATCGAAACAGTACCGTTTCGACAAAACAGTGATATATTCGGTTCATTATGAATAATTACATTTAATACCCCATTATAATTACATTTAATACCCGCTGTAATTACATTTAATACTCACTATAATTATATTTAATATCCCACTATAATTACATTTAATTCCCACTGCTCTTCTGTCTTTTATAATTTTTTTGTTATAAGAATAAATAATTACACTTAATACCCTACTATAATTATATTTAATATCCATTATAATTATATTTAATACATACTATAATTATATTTAATACCTCACTGCTGTGCAAGTTTTTTGCTTTTTTTTTTGTTATAAGTATTAACAATTACATTTAATACCCTAATGTAATTATATTTAATACCTACTGTAATTATATTTAATACCCACTGCAATTACATTTAATTTTTAAGTATACATAAGTATCATTAATTTAATTTGATACCCTTCATTATTAGTATTATAATAAAATAGTATTATTAATTGGATTATATTACCGTAATAATATGATTTGGAGTAACTATTGTCATCATATTTATGTCACATATAGAGTTTCTCTAAGTAGCTACCCAGAGCCTACACCGATGTATGAGCCTGCTCGACACTCCACAGGGGAATGGATGTAACCATGTAAGTATGTACTCATTAGCATTTCATGTGTATTATAAGACCTTAATATTATGTAAAAATGTGTTTATTTCATAAAAATTAAGTGTTTGAAACTAATTTAAGTGACTTTCGCCTCAAGTCAAGCCTTTTTTTCCCTCAAATTTAAATTATTCTTGTATAAATTGATGTTAACCTAATAAATATGTTGAATTAATAAATTATTTAGCATATCTTTATAAATTAATGGATTGCATTTGTGTTTCTATGCGTTTCCATATTTTTTCTGCGTTTCCATATTTTTTCTGCGTTTCCATTGCGTTTCCGAAATGTTTCCGAAACGTTTCTATTTTTGAGTTGACCGAAACGGTACTTCGAAACGAAATTTTGATCCTTGGCTGTGCCCTTACATTTGTAATTCATAATGCCATATTAAACATGCACCTGGAAGTAATTAGGAAGCTTATACTTTTTGAAGATATGTATCATGTCATTTTTTTACTTCTTTATTTCTCTATTTGTTTAGAGTGAATTTTTTTAAAAATATAATCATGTTGTCATTTCAACTTCTAAAAGCATTCTTTATAAGCTATGAAGTTTGAAGATGGGTAACAAAGAAGGTGGACGTTCAAAAGTTACTTGATTTAACCTGTATAAAGTTATGGAGTGATACTCATTGTGTTTGCTTTATAAGTGCCTCTTATTAATTCTTAGCATTCAGTTCCTGTCTGATAGCTTGGAAATTGTCTTCTTCGCAAGGGTTACGGAGAGCATATGGTTAAAAAAACGTTGCGCCTTAAATTATATAGGAGTCCACAAAAGGAAAGTAGCTGGTATGATGTACCTATTGGTGGTGAAATTCACCACAGCTAGAAGCATCCTTTGGATATAGGAGTCCTTGTCAAACCATCTTGTTCAAGACATGGAATAATCATATATTCTTAAACATCTCTTGCTCTTTTACTGGTTTCCTAGCCCCATTCTCCTCTGCAAATGGCGAAGCCCAAAGTTGTGGGAATACATTAATATCCTAATGGATGGATCGTCTTTTGAATTGCATATTTGAAAACAGGGTACATTTTCGTTCCATAAGATTAAAACAACTTTTGGGATTAGCAAACCAAAATGTGTTTTTATGATAATTTCCAATATACAAATTTCTAAAATAGAAATTTTTGCATTCAAGTCACATTATACCTTCTTTGAAGAAAATTATTGTTGCATTTTTGAGTATAAGACAAATCTTGTCCCTGTTTTATACTCCAAAATGTTCTACATTTAAAGAGAGCTTGTATCCCACATTGAATGATTATGACCACCCAAGGTTAATTTGTATAGTGAAAGGGACTCTCCACACATTGTGACTTGGTTTTGGCTTAGATGCTCTAATCATGGTATCGAAGTTGACCCTTAGGTGTTCAGTGGGCCAAGTCTCTTATCCACTTGAATTTCCGGATATGCATGTTTATCTGTTTATTTTTATTTGGTTAGCTGTACTTGCTTGCCAGGGTCCCATGTGTGGGGTTTTTTTTTTTTTTTGGGGGGGGGTGTTGAAGAGAGCTTATATCCCACATCATTAGGACTACCCAAGATTGGTTTATCCAAATAAAAGGGCTCTTTAGTCATCGTCAATTGGTTTTTGGTTGAATGTAGTAACACCACGTTCTGGATTCCATTGCATAACTGTACTCACCAACATAGAGATATTAGAATTTGGTATTTGGAGAATAAGGTGATCTAGAAAGGAACTAGTTTAAATTGTTAGGTGTTGATTTGTATTACACAATATTCATGGGAAGCGTAATGGTAGATTGATTGGAGCATAGTTATCAACCTTGGGTTGACCTGGATTGAACCACCAAATTGGCTTGTTGAACTTTGGATTGGATGTGCTTGATTTTCTAATCATTGTAGCCTGTTTGAGTTTTTGTGTAACCTGCAAGTAACACGTGGACTCGATGGGCATGGGCACTTTCTATTTTTAAGGCAAAAACCTAACCAATGTTGCAACTAAGAGTTGAACCCTTGCAAGGAGGATAGGCTTCCGAAACTACACTACTAGCAACAATGTGATACAGTCTAAACTATTCAATGGTCTAAATTACATATCTACAATAGCCACAGAAGATATCCATTATGTACTTACCCTTCAGTACACAAAACCTAACATCCATCCAAGCTATTCGTTACACCAGACTAAATAAGTAACGTTGTAGTCAACTTGTTACTTATATCCATTCTTATGTGCTTTTTTGTAGAATGTACATGGAAACATTTAAACCAGAAATCTACTAGAAAATAATGACGGGCAGTGCACAAAAATAGACGTCTTGATGTATGAATATGGCATATCTGTTTTATGCTTTAAGTCTTTAACATTCTGTGATATTGTATATATATTAATTTTTATACACATCCATTTTTAAGAACATGATACTGATGTTCTGGCCGGACTGTTTGACCAGATAGTTGAGCCATTTTCTTATTGGACCCAATCTATTGCGTCCAAACGATTTTTGAAAGTTATTGTGTGAAGGAGGTGCTAATGTGGTTTGTTAGCATTTTAATGTTTATTTGTAGCAATTGACCTTCAATATCCAAGATATGTTAGGTGGTAATTTTTGGCATCCCAATTAAGGTGGTTCTTTTGAAGAGGCATTCATTTTGTGGAGTTGTGGGATGACTGATGATTAGTTTGATGCTAGGTTTTTTGATTTATTGGGGCAGGTGTAGAGAAAATAAGTGGGATTATTCAGAAAATGGTCAGTAGTTATGTGCTTTGGTGTGCCTGCACTTTCTGGAAAGAACAATCTTTAAGAAATGTTGAGGGAAGCATTTACAATTTTGATTCTTAAATAAAGTGTTTCATGATAGCTTTTCCCATAGTGATCTCTTTGGATCATTAGGTAGGTGCTCTTTCGTGGAGTTGGATTGCTGTTTCAGTGATATGAGCTATGTAAGAGTGACATATTTCCACGTCTAGGGCCTTGCCCTTTTTCCTGATTAATATATTATCAAAAGGAAAAATTGATAGATTTTTGCTGGTTCTTACTTGTTACCTTGGTGGACTTTATCCCTCTGGCTAAGATCAATGATTTTGCTGTTTTACTGATCAGCCTTTGAAAATAGTTTTCCTTTTGCATTACTTTTCCAGTTGTAATGGAAAGGAAAATGCCCCTTCGTCCTATGTTATAATTTTCAATTCTTTGATCATGTGTGTGTTATTCAATTAGAGCGATTTATCAGTCCTTGGGTACTGTGTTACTGCATGGCTATGTTGCCTAATCTATGTTTTTTTTCTTTTTTGTTCTTTTCGAGAAGCATTCTCTTGGTCGTTGGGGGTTGTCTTGTTGGTTTTTGGCTGGCATTTGTTTAGCTAGTCTTTATAGGACTGATTTGGTTTGAATGGTATCTTTGCTATAAGCAAATTGTCATCTCTCTCTCTCTCTCTCTCTCTCTTTTTTTTCCCCAATTCCAGCCACCATCTATAGTCTCGGACGAGGTCTGTACTGCATGTGATTTTAACCGTCCTGGCAAAACTTGTCTTCGGAAACTTGAATGGGTTTGGCGCGGGGAGACATACATGGCTAAGAAAAGGTAACTTTTCATATTCCTCTATTGGTGTTCGGGTTTTTTAGGTTTCTCTTTTACTGATAATTGGTTATGGACATCATTTTTGGAATATCAGTGATTACTATCATTTGAAGAGACAAATTGAGTCTGAGTTTGTTGAGAGTGTAAATGGGCAGTTATCAAAATCTTTTCTTGACCTGCCTAAGGTGGACCAACAATTGAAACTCAAAGATCGACTAAAGAAATACTGCCAGAAGGTATACATACTGCCACTTCTAATAGAAGCCCATGCTTAAGCAACACCTTAGATACTATCTGTTTGTTGGCTTCATAGGCATATAAAAGGGTACTTGACAAGCCAGTTACTGAGCTTCGAGAAGCAGAGATTTGCATGCGGGAAAACCCTTTTTATGTTGATACTGTCCGCAGGTTAGTCACCTAATATTGTGATGTATCATCATTCTCTTTGCTCCGGTTTGATGTAATGGTTTTAGGTTTGATGAAGACTGGGTACAATTTTTCCTACTGAAAACCCGGGTAAAGGCTCTACCGGGTTCAGTTGTCCTATGCTAAATCATATTTTCTTTTGTTTTGGTTAAAGCTTTCGAGACAGAAGGTATGAATACAAAGGACTAAATAAAGTTTGGAAAGGGAAGTTGTCAGAAGCAAAGACTAGTGGGAATCCTATAAAGATACAAGAAGCACAAGTAATGGGTGCTCCATTTCTCGCTCTCTCATGTCTAAAGTTTTGTTTATTTTTTATTTGAACAGATATACTCATCTGTTGTCAGTGTCATTAATCACTGTCTTTGCCCATTAATATTTGCAGGATATGGTAGTTCTTTATGATTCGTTACAACTGGCTCATAAGTGTATTCTGAATTCTTTTTATGGATATGTCATGCGCAAGTAAGTTTCCATGTCTTCCTTTAGGCTTTATGTTGCACATTTTTTTTTGGCTATAGTGTTTTTTTTTTTTCCCAGCTGCTCTCTTTAAATGCATGGTTTCTTGCCAGGGGTGCAAGATGGTACTCAATGGAAATGGCAGGGGTTGTTACATATACTGGAGCTAAAATTATTCAGAATGCTCGTTTACTGGTTGAAAGAATTGGAAGACCACTTGAACTAGACACGGATGGTATCTGGTGTGCCTTACCTGGGTCATTCCCCGAAAACTTCACCTTTAAAACACAGTATGGTTGTCTTGTTCAATATCTGCATATGGTCTATTTGGATTTTCTAAGTGTCTAGGAGTCTTTTTGGTTTTGAAAATTTTAGTGGTTACCTGGTTTGGACGGTGTTACTGGAGACACTGAATCTTATGGGGAACATATATTGCAGAGACTCAAAGAAGAAGCTGACAATTTCATATCCTTGTGTTATGCTTAATGTTGATGTGGCTAGTAACAATACAAATGATCAGTACCAGGTTAGAGGATAACTTATTCCTTCCGTATATCTGACTCTTGCACTTTTTGATATGTTGTCATGAGTGTCTAACTTTTATTTCTGACAGACACTCGTAGATCCTATTAGTAGGAAGTATGCCACACATAGCGAATGTTCAATTGAATTTGAAGTGGATGGACCCTATAAGGTGAAGTGGCTGAATCCCATACGCTAATGTCAAATTGTGACTTCTTATTCGGTTTTACTTTTGTTTTTCCTGTTTTTTCTTGATAGAAAAAAGTGATTATTGGAAATTATTCTTGGCATGCAGGCAATGATTCTTCCCGCTTCAAAGGAGGAAGGGATTTTGATTAAGAAGCGTTATGCTGTTTTTAATGATGATGGAACTCTTGCAGAGTTAAAAGGCTTTGAGATCAAGCGCAGAGGTGAGCTAAAGCTCATCAAAGTTTTCCAGGTATCAACTGTTGCTTACGGAACTAGCCCAACTAAATAATTTTCTACCAGGGAATGGGAGATGCTTTTTCTTCACTGTGAAATGCAATTGAGGGGTTGTTACTTTTTCTATTTAAGAGGGTAATATGTTTAATTTAACTGTTTCAGCAGATGCATCCAATGATCTAAGCTGCATATAGTTCTAATAATTGTTTTGGCTAAACCATTTTCTGTTTACTAGCTACGGGTTACTTACAGTGACTTGATGCTACTTTAAAAACAAACTTAGCTTTTATTTCGTAGTGCAAGCTGTGCTCACTTGTTATCGGATATCTTTCAAATCAAATGAGCACGTTTATGTTTCATTCATGGCCAGGGGAACGGTTTATATAAATTTGCTTACATTTTCTACTTTAGCAAGCAGGAGTTTGCAATAGCATTATTATAATTCAGCGCTTCTAGTGTTGATGTTCTGTAATTGCCAAGTTGACTTCAGTGGTTCTGCAAATGTTTCAAGAAGAGAGTCTAGATGCTAAGTATGCTAATGTGGGGCTATAATAAGCACTGTTTGCAATTAAAAAGAACTTGAAAAAAGTGAAATAACAAGGGCAATGGTGAGATGTAAAAGAATCTTGGCTCATGACAAATAGATAAGCTTTGTCTAGGAGGAAAGGATTATGAAAGATGCTCTGCCTTTAACATTTTAAAAAATTTAATTGGCTTTAAGTGAATGTTCACTGATGTGTCTTGTGAACATTGAAATTTTGGAGTTGGTGCTTTTTTTATTTCATTTTTTATTGAGCCTCCGCCTTTGTAATTTAGTAGCAGAATTCCTGAAGATTTGCCATTGAATGGATCCATCTTGAACTACTTATAAGAAGTAGCCCTGTACACAGCACTTGAAATTGAGATTCGCTTCCATATTTCATCACCAGGAAAACAGTTGGATGGTATTAGAATGTCAGAACACAGCCCATCCATTGAACCACTTGTAATAGATGATTTAGTCAAACTCATCTGTCCTAATATAGGACTTCCTTGTTCTCTATACTTTAAGCTTCCTTGTGGGTCTTTGTTTTTTAGGAATTAGGATCCATATACTGTTTCATTAGCTGAAGTGGACAAAAAAGAAATTTGGTCAGATGTTTTGTGCAGTTGAGTATCTTCCTGTGTTTTTGAATTGTTTCTCTGACAGGACTGAAATGTTTGCTGCCAGTTGCTATATAATTATCTTCATTAAATTTCTGAATGATTTTGTGAACGCAATCTTCCAAAACTGCATTAATGTTGTTAGTGCTTTAAGTTACTCTGTTCTTTGCAGGCTGAACTTTTTGATAAATTCCTACATGGGTCAAGCCTTGAGGAGTGCTATTCAGCAGTTGCTTCTGTTGCCAACCGGTGGCTTGATCTTCTTGATGTATGTAACAGGAACATCATTCTGTATGATTCCATTGTCAATTTGTTTAGAGTATTCCTCTGAAGTCTTGGGCAGACTCCCTTAACTTTAAACTTACCTTTTGCTATTTACCAAAAATTGTCATGGCTGCATTTGTGAAAAATAGAAAATGGCATTTCTTCTCATGAATTTATGCATTTTTCAGAATCAAGGAAAAGACATTGCAGACAGTGAGTTGCTTGATTACATATCAGAATCAAGCACAATGAGCAAGTCCTTAGCAGACTACGGTGTACAAAAGTCATGTGCAGTAACCACTGCAAAACGCCTTGCTGACTTTCTTGGTGATACAATGGTTAAAGACAAAGGACTGCTTTGTCAGTATATAGTTGCATGTGAACCAAGGGTATGCATCTGTTTCAAATTGTGGCTTGATGGATCTTTTCATGAACTTTCAATATGGACCAATATAGGATAAAATATGACCAGAAAAGAAGGTTAAAATAAAATAATAAAAGAGAAACGTAAAGCAATCAAAATTATAATAGGGCAACGGACACTAGAAAATCAGGCTAATGAAAAATTTTATTCATGGGTTGGCTAGCCCATTTCCTTTCAGTATAAACTAGAGTTGTTAGTTTGCTAGAACAGGGCTTTTTGATTAGGAAAACCTATGAAAAGTGAACCGGATATCCCCGGCTTCAGAAGTTGGATTTGGAACTAACTTCATATTGGTCCTGATATTCATTATGTAGCTTCATAGTGAATATTACAAAAATCCTATGGTGCAAAAGAGGATTGGTAAAATGTGAACATAAACATCTTCTTCGTTACTTTTTACCTTTTCCTGGTGCTGCAACCTTGTCAGCCTAATGACAGCTATCCTTAACAAAAACTATTTATAACTCTTGCAAAAAATTGGCAGCAAGGCTTTGAGTCCTTGCTTAAACTGTTAATTTCCTCATGATTTGCCTGCAATATTGCTTCCTGGTTATCAACTGTGTCTGACTGATGTGTACTTAGAACTATTTATACCAAAGGAGTGGTGATTGTTGTCCCTTGCCTCATGATGAAAGTATTATCAATCTCTGGGATGCCTTATGAGTTATGATTCATCAGCATCAATGCGTGCCATAACAGCATTATCATCACCATTTTCTATACGTACTGCATCAGATCAAGATTACTCTCAGTCACATGTTGGACTAATTTCAGTTAAGAAAATAGACATGCGGAATTGTGGATTCATTCTCACCATGGCCCACATTTGCGCTAAAATCTCCTTGTATCCATCATCCTAATTTTTCATCCAAAGCAGATCAGCCTGTCACCAATCAAGGGTCAAAATTTTATTTTGGTGCATTGTTTCGGTCATTTAAGAAATGAAAACATTTCGGAACATAATTGAAGCGAATAAAAAATTTTAGAATTTATTTTTGAAACATTGGTTGAAATATACCGAAACATTTTAAAATACTTCGAAATATTCCGAAACAATGGTGTAAATATGCCGAAACATATCGAAACATCTCAAAACACCTTGAAATGTTCCGAAATACTTTGAAACGTTGAAATTTCGATTTCACCACTGATTTGTTTTGGTCTCCTCGGAAACAGAAACGTTTCGGTTGTTTCGAAACAAAATTTGATTCTTGCACCCAACATCTTTACATTCTACCCATAGGTCCTTGTCTAAGTCTTTGATTCACTTAATGCCATAGAGTTGCTCTGTAAAGTTGTTTACCATGCGGTCAGAGTTGTACTCAGTCAAGTGATATATACATCTTCACAATCACTTTGTTTAAGCAGATATTTCATATTCTCTGCAGCCTGTTATGCTCATCTAAATTTATTTCTAAATGAATCACTGAAAAAGTTGATATGTTTTTTTTTGGTATGTACTAGTATCAGCTGAAGAAGTACAGATTCATTAGATTTAAAGTTCTTGTGCCGTAAAATCCCATATTCAACATTTTCTACCAAGCAATTGCTGTCCCTTCTTTTTTTTTTTTGATTATTTAATGCTTTTCTTCTTTGTCCATGCAACTTATTGTAGATACAGACTGTAATTAATTTGTGCCCAAAAAGCTATATTTTAAAGAGTTTTCTCATCACTACATTTTTCAGACCAGTAGTTCTATTTTCCAGTCTGTCTTCACTATCACAATTGGCTTTCTTGTGCATCTTATACGTTACTTACGTTATTAGTTTAGCGAATGCCATTTCTTATCAGAAAATTGAAGATCTTTGTTTGAAATCTGCGGCTTCATCTTTTATTTCCCACAAAATTGATGCTATGGGAATAATCAATGCTTAATTAAGTTATAGACTCTCTCTCTCTCTCTATACATATATATATATACACATTTGCTATGCCCTAAAGTGAATTTTTTTTCCGCAATGCTACTTTTGCCTTGCCCTTTGATGCAAACCATAAGTTAATCACTTATTCAAGATAATGCAGTTGTCATATGCCAATTCATTTCTGAAATATGGTTGATCTTTGTTTCGGTGATAATGGCATTTCACCTGTGGTGGATTGGTCGCATCAATATATCTACATTCTGTCTGATTTCTTGTCCCCATCATACAATTTGGTCATTCCTTTTGCTTCTCTCTTCTTTTTGATTTTTTATGTATTTCTTTTTGTACTTGGATTTCATGGTTGTTGTCATGCTAACATGAGCAGGGAACCCCAGTCAGTGAGCGTGCTGTTCCTGTTGCCATATTTGAAACTGATGCTGGTAAAATTCTCTATTAGTTTATTGGTTGTACTTTCTTGCATCTTTTACATACAAAGGAGAAAAGGGCTCAGTGTTTCATATTGCAGAAATTATGAAGTTTTTATGTAAAAAAGTGGTGCAAGATTTCATCAGATGTTGGCATCCGCTCCATTGTTGATTGGTCTTATTACAAGCAACGGCTTAGTTCTGCTGCTGTCAAAAAATTATCACCATTCCTGCTGCAATGCAGAAGGTGCCTACTCATCATATTTTTCTGTTGAAGTATTCTACCTTTTTGATTTACAACAGTGAGATGATTTTTGCAGGTTGCAAATCCGGTTCCTAGAGTAGTTCATCCTGATTGGTTGCATAAGAAGGTTCATGAAAAGGAGGACAAATTGCGCCAACGGAAACTGGTCGATATATTCAGTTCGTCAAACAAGGAAGGTCGAATGCAGCTGAGAACTGATGCTAATGCCCCTAACCATGCAACTGCTGAACAGAGTATTGAAGATATGGAAGACTTCAGGAAAAAAGGAAGGACTTCTGTTGTTGGACCTAGACCTATCGTTCGGTGTTGTTGGAGTCAATAATGAACAGCATCTGGTGAAGACAAATTGTCTACTAAATCCTCTCCAAGAAAATGCTATCCCTAAGGAAAACATAGACAGAAATGTTGATTATCAAGGATGGCTTGAATTAAAGAAGAGAAAGTGGAAAGAGATTCATGAGAAAAGGAAACGACAAAGGTACTTTCTTCTTTGACTTCCACATACTTGGGCCGAATTTCATGGTCTATGCTCGGGTTCTTGATAGTTAGTGGGGCATACCTGACTCTGGCAGGTTGGACAAATTAAAGGCCATTAAACCAATCTAATGCTATTGCTGAGGTGCGTGGTAGTGTGGTCAATCACAAACAAGCTCGGGGAAGAAATGGGGTCAACTCTTATTTTGAGAAGCATGAGCTTGCCCTTACGGGCAGCCACTGGCAGGTTATGTAGATTTTATATTTATAAAGTTATTGAGCATTTAGATGCATCCCTTCCTTTCGTGAGTGCTTAACTCTTTGTCCATTCACTCAGATAATTCAGCTTGTACCAATTTCAAAGCATGGGCAATTTTTTGCCTGGGTGGTTGTTGAAGGAACTATGCAAAGGTTACTTTTAAGTGTTCCCCGAGTATTCTACC
>CAUOFW020005778.1:0-26062 GCA_963454935.2 Ilex paraguariensis
CTTGAAAATATTCCGTAGGCTCAAAATTCTGTTTGAGAACGCCATCATCTCTAAAAGTGCATGAACAAATACTTCCTTACTAGTTATTCATATATATGCTTTGAATATATTGTACTTAATTACTTTGTTCTTTGCAGGGATTAAAGTAAGGACTGGTTTTTCGTTTGGAGATCAATACGTGCACTTCAATGTCAGCATCCCAACGTAGGCTCCCTTTCCTTTAGATCTTGTTTTGAATTGTGCCAATCATGTTTTCATTTATTGTTCTTCTCATACTAAATGCTACACTAGAAAAAAGGGGGATCTGCATCATTTCCTTTTCTATCCAAACAACGCTTGATGTTTGAGAATTTCTGTCTGCAGGGATTTGACACCGAGACAACGAGAACTAATTGAAGAGTTTACTAAAGAAGAGCAAGGGGATTTCGATAAGGGTACTGCTGCAGGAGCATCTAGGTGAGCAGAGGTGGTTTTGACTGCTTGATGTGGCAACTGTAGTAAAAGAAGACGGTGAAAGAGGGAAAATTAATTTTACAACCCTTTTTCTGAAATCGAAAGTTTTGTTGGAGCCATTTTTTAGATTTTGACTTTTTTTTCCTGGTTTTTTGAGGTCTGTAGTTTTATGGGGAGGTTTGAAACACAATCATATTTGTCATTCAGCTTGAGACCAGGTTATCCGGTCCGGCTCACTCTCATCTTGCTGATGTTGTATATATTCACAATTATTTTTTGAGGGAAAAAATAGCAGACGCTTGCACATTTCAATCATTAGTCTTGAGTTTTGCACTGCGTGTAATGGTAGTTTCATGGAGGATCCTTTCATGGGAAAAATGATACGACTCGAAGTTGTGTGGGTGAAACTGTTAAGAACATTGTGAACTCTGCTAGAAGCCGGTATTTGGAGGGAACAAAATTCACATGGCAACTCCAACCAGGTTATCAAATTTCAGGTGGACGACTTCAACGTCTTTTTTTGGCATTCTCTTCTCTTCCCCGGCTATGCCAAACGCTGATTTGGCAAAGAGTCCAGGAGCAATGAGGTTGTGTATTCCATTGAATAAAGAGTCCATGAACTGGGGAAGAATTTAATGTTCAAGTCAAAAGTTTTATGCTTTCATGCACTGTTTGGGACATTTTTAATCCTTACTAGTTCTAGTCCTTACCCAAATTCATGCTAAGTTAAAGATAACCAAATTTGACCCAAATCGAGTGAACTTCAAATTTTTAATCATAACTTCGATTGTCATATTTCAATTTTTTGGCTTCTCTTTCTCTCTCTTGTCTACATTTGAAGTATTTAGGTTCAAAAATATAACACTACTGAAATTTAGATCATTTAATATAAATATTGTTTATCAAAGTAATTTAGAAGGGAGAAAAAAAGAAAGATTAATATGAAATTCAAATTTATTTACCGGGTGTTTTAACTTTTAAAGCTAGTTTATATCAAAAAAAAAAAGTAAGGCTAAATAGGGCTTTAATTATTTATAATTTAAAGTCTATAATTACTAAAAAGCGAAAAAAAAGGAGGAAAGATAAACAAAACATAATAAAATAGAGTGTAAACGTGGCAACTTTTTACTGGTCACTGAACAAGACATACGGATTGCAATCCAAGCTCCTGAGAGGTTCTTTAATCCTGGCCGTTCACAAACCTTTCCCAATCGACGTTCTTTAATCAAAACTACACAGTAGCGACATGGCACCTCTCTACTGGTTACTTAACAGAGCACCCGGATCCCAATCCGCTCCTCGATTTGTCTCTTAATCTATACCGCTCAATCCTGTACATATCAACGATAGATGTTCAACCTCCAAAACCTCAAGCCCACCAAAAATTCAAACCACCCTCAAAATTTCAAACCTTCCCCTTCCCCAACCACTGATATATACCCCTCAGAACCCGCCCACATCAATCACACAAACTCATCCTCTCTCTCCATATACATACAGCTCTCTCTCTCTCTCTCTCTATATATATATATATATATATATATATATATATATATATATATCTGCACACTGTCTTCTTTCTCTCTTATCATCAATGGCTCGTACCAAGCAAACCGCTCGCAAGTCCACCGGAGGCAAGGCACCAAGGAAGCAACTAGCGACCAAGGCCGCGAGAAAATCAGCTCCGGCCACAGGAGGAGTGAAGAAGCCCCACAGGTTCCGCCCAGGAACAGTGGCGTTGAGGGAGATTAGGAAGTACCAGAAGAGCACTGAGCTTTTGATTCGAAAGCTTCCATTCCAGAGGCTTGTGAGAGAAATCGCTCAGGATTTCAAGACCGATCTGAGGTTCCAGAGCTCTGCTGTGGCGGCTCTCCAGGAGGCTGCTGAGGCGTACTTGGTGGGTCTTTTCGAGGATACCAATCTATGTGCTATTCACGCCAAGAGGGTCACGATCATGCCCAAGGACATTCAGCTTGCAAGGAGGATTAGGGGTGAGAGGGCTTAGGTTGTCGTCCTACACCTGTTCTGTTGCAATGGTTTGTGGGTTTTTTTTTTGTGGGTCTGGTTTATAGGTGGAGTATTGTAAATCTTCGTGATTAGTTCTTAATGTAGAAGCTTAGGGATGATATGATGTTTTTTTGCTTTTAATCAATGGAAATTTATGTTTCCTATTTTTTTAGACTGAAATTTTTCTTTCAGATTCTGTGTGTGCGGATGTGGATGTGGGTATGTTTATGTATGTAAAGATTCCATTAGTCCTATTTTGATGCATTTAGATCCCACCGAGGGAATAACAGAATGTAAACATCAATGCTATTTATTTGCTTACTTTCCAGCCCAAATACTGGTATATTCCATAGTTTATGTTGTGTGCTTTGTAGTGATCAATTGAGGAATTGTAATTTATAGTTTTTTGTACTTTTAATTTTTGAACAATCAAAAACCTGAGTAGATTAGGATTTGTTTTTTGTTTTGTTTTGGCATTCAAATCCAGTGCTCGGTTGACTTTATCAATTGTAATTTAGTATCTCTATTGTATCTGTTGGATTATGTGTACATAACATTGTTTTGGTTATGAAGAATTTGAAGTTCAGATGATTGAACCCATCGTTCTGTTTTTGAACTTTGGGTGGTTGATCAAATATTTGATTTTTCAGTGTTTTTATTCTCTTACCTTTTCAACCAAATCTGCCATGACAAAGAATTATGTTGTTGTGTTGTGCGTACATTTGCAATTTATGAACTGAGTCTGTTTGTCAACAATTACATAAAAAAGCATGTGAGAAATGAAGTACAAACTTATGCAGAGTTGTTGGAAACACATTATGAATCCCCAGTCCAAAACGTCAATATAGGTTTTAGGTGCAGATGAAACTCATAAAAAATTTCCGTAATTGAAAATTTGCAGTTTGGGTTGGAACCAATGGAATGTAGAAATTTTGTACTGTTGTATTTATATAAAGGTGAATAAAGAACGTCTATATAATAAGATAGTTCACAAATTGAATTTTATTTTTTATATATTTTTTATTCCAAAAATATCATATCATTTATTTTTATCACATACTCAATTATTTTAATATTGGATTAATTTATAGTTTAATATAATTTTTATTTTAAATATTTTCCATTCGTATTCTATCAAATTACGTATTTTAAAAAATTATTATTTAATATAATAGGATAAATTTTTTTGAACGCTTGAATTTTATTTTTGATCATGTCTTCTAATACGAGTTATGACTAGTGATTTGTTATTTTAGAATTGGTTTATCTTTATGATACACACTGCTTTGGCTCTAGAATCATCTCTCTTTGTGACAGGACTTTAGGCGGCTTAGCGGTTCTTAGACTGACACGTGTAATGGTGTAGTCGTTACGGAACTCAAAAAACAACGAGAAATGGCGTTGAGGAGTAATGATTCGAAGGAGCTGAGTACACAGACTGACACCAGTATTCAAGGCGATTTGATAGCTCATTTATGGAGATGTGACAGAGACAGGGCTATAAATGAGCCCTTGCATCCTCGAGACCCAAAGCAGCAGTCATGATTGCAAAGAATTAATGGTTATTACGCCGAATATATCTCCTCGATGCTCCCTGAGGTATTGTTCCTCCAAACGTTGAACGCTAGGGACTAGGCGTCAAAACACCGGTCAGAAGACTTGAATGACCGGGGATAGGGCCATAAGTTCTTGGCATGTCCTGAACAGTCACCCTATTGTCCGAGTATACTAGGCTCGAAAATTTGGGTGGAGAACACTTATTACGCATGGGTAAGAGTGATAGTCATTAAATGTTGAGAAGGGACTTCAAGCCTTGACACTCATTACTAATCCAAATATAAATACTCATCACAAAAATGAATAAAAGTACGAAAAAACTAAACTGAGAAAAGAAATACATTGTGCTCAAGTCTCCAAACTTATAATGGCTTAAGCTTTTGAGGGGATAAATGGTGTGTTCACTTGGTCCCTTTTTTAACCTTGTGGTTATTTCAGGTTCATTTATAGTGAACACACGATCCCAAGCTAAGGGGGGAGGGAGTATACGTGTGAAAAATGCGGAGGCTACTTGGCTCTCAACAGTCATGGAGTCAGACCAGACGAGTCGGTCAGATGGAGACGAACATGCCTCACAGAGAACGTTTCCCGTAGATCAAGGCCTTGGGGGGCAAGGCCTTTTGGCTCGTAAAATCCTTGAGTTGGTGGAAAAACGGATGGGAAAGTGCATCAAGCAACTTGAGAAGGAGGATAATGCCAAGGTACAACATCGGCTCGATGATTTCAAGCAGTCGGGAAGTGCTAGTTTGCGGAGCAATAGGCACGAAGGTCAAAGTTTCAGTCGAGGTGATTCCAAGGGTATGAAGCTAGATGCCCTTGGGAGAAGCTTGCGCGGGCGCATGGCCAAGAGGCACAACCAACGAAGCTGGGGAAAGCTTGGTCCCGAGGAAGGATCAGAGTAGGATCACTACAGGGCGGGCTTGTCCTAGGGGGACCTACGCCATGTACTATCAGGGGGCGCTGCGGTAACTGAGTCCCACACAAAGTCCACTGCGAGGGGGCCCTAAGAGAGTGAGGCCCCTAGGGGACCTCCGAGTGTGCTTGGATGCCAAACGCTAGAAACCTCAACTCGAGGGGAATATGGACGACGACGATCAGATCATCTCTCTATTTGTACCGGCCATTTGGGAGATCGAAATGTCGAAGAAGTTCACTGTCCCCCGATTCAAAGTTTATGATGAAAGGACAGACCCCAAGGGCCACCTACGACAATACAAACAGTTAAAGTCCATTTACGACACTGATCAAATGCTTCTGTGCCGAGTTTTTTCCATGAACTTGGGGGACACTGCGATGAAGTGGTATGAGAGCTTGGCCCCGTAGAGCATAATATCTTGGAGGCAAATAACCGAGCTTTTTGTTCCTTGATTCATCACTAGTAACAAGAGGCCGAAAGACGTCAACGTTTTACTAACGCTCAAATGGAGAGGGGTAGAATCCCTACTACAGTACGCAATTAGGTATTGAGAAAAAGTGAATGAGGTCGAAGCCTGTTCGGAGGTGATGACTGTAGTGACATTTCGGTTGGGATTAGCCTGAGACACCGACCTCTACAGGTCCCTTACTAAGAGAGTCCCGGGAGATATGAAGGACTTGATGACTCGGATAAACAAATATGCCAGGGTAGAGGAAGAGTCCATTGTGCCCGAAAGTAGGGCCCTAACGTCCAGGAAAAGGGAGAAAGAACCAACTGCTAGGAGAAGGGCTCCCATCTCGCCTCCAAATCGTCTGTCTTTTCAAGGGGTGAATATGATCTTCAAGGAACCAATTTGCAAGATGTTGCATAAGATAAAAGGGGAGCCTTTCTTTAAATGACCCCCCAAGATGTAAGAAAACCCGTCAATGAGAGACTTCACGTCTCTGTGCTCTTATCATAGGGATGTAGGGCATTTGATTGAAGACTACAAAGTGTATAAGTTCTTCCTCGAGCAATTGGTTTGAGACGGGCACCTGGGGGAGTCTATTAATAGGAGACCTCCCAGAGGCCCGACAGGGGTAGTCAGTGCGCCTCATGAAGCAGCAACTGTGATCGGAGTCATACACGCTTGCACCGTCGAGAGACCAACGTATAACTCCCTCCGAGTCGATCTCTAAAAGGTCTCACAAGCAGTAAAAGTGGAGGAGAGCAGGTGTGAGGAACAGTCTTCCAAGAGGCCTCGGCGAGACGCCGAGGTCATTCACTTTTCTGATGCTGGCCTGGGAGGGTTAGTGCTCCCACATAAAGACACTTTGGTGATCACCCTGCGGGTCAACAAGTTTGTCGTCAAGAGGATTCTAATGGACTTGAGTAGCTCATTTGAGGTGATGTATGACAACCACTTTCGCAATATGGTCACCCTGAAGGAATTGAAACTAGTAAGGACCCTTCTCATAGGTTTCAATGGTTCTATCGCCCTTCCCTTTGGGAAGATCACTCTTATAGTTCATGAAGGGATAGTTGCTGTCCTAGTTGAGTTTGTGGTGATAGACTCTGGCTTGTCGTATAATGTTATCATGGGCAGAACGTGGTTGCATGTGATGAGGGCAGTGCACTCATCCTATCACTAGAAGGTCAAGTTTTCCACCCCAAGGGGCATCATGGAGATTCGTGGTGATCAGGCGTCGTCAAAAAGCTATTTTTACGATGCAGTAAAGACCGGGGTCAGCAGTCGAGCCCAGGAATGCGATCCCGAGGCAGTTGTGGCTAAATAACAATCATTGTTCGATTGGCCTGGGGTTGATGATCCTATTACGGAACCAACCAATCGTTTCACAGAAGCCTTGGTCCAAGTTTTTCTGAATCCTGAGGACGAGGAGAGGTACTTTCTAATAGGGGAGTTACTGGATGACACCGAGAAGTCTGACATAATAGAGATCTTGCACCAAAATGCCGACGTCTTTGCATGGACATAGGCGGAGATGATAGATATAAGCGCCGAGGTAATAATTCACCGGCTCCATGTCGACCTATCCTTTAAACCCATGAGACAGAAAGCTCGAAGAATGGCACCTCACCACGCAAAGGCCATAGATGAGAAAGTGGACAGATTGTTGGGGGCGGGCTTAATTCGAGAGGTGCAATTCCCTCAGTGGTTATCCAAAACGGTGTGTGCTAAGAAAAAGGAGGGGAATGACGAGTTTGTGTGAATTTCATAGACTTGAACAAAGCATACCACAAATACGAGTATCCGTTGTCAAAGGTCGATCAGCTGGTCGATGCGATTGCAGGTCACAAATATATCTCCTTTATGGATGCTCAGGTAGGTCATCACCAAATTCCCTTACATGAATCAGATGAGGAGAAAACGACGTTTATTACGCCCCGAGGAATTTATTGCTACATGGTGATGCCGTTTGGGTCAGTACCACTTACCAATGCTTGATGAACAAGATTTTTAGATAGCAACTCAGCGTGACTATGGAGGTATAAATTAACGATATGCTGGTGAAAAACAGGGAGGGTTCCGATCAACTCCGGGACCTTAGGACCACATTCGCCATACTTCAAAACTACGGTTTGAAGCTTAATGCCTCAAAGTGCTCATTCGGTGTAAGCTCGAGCAAGTTCTTAGGGTACTTGGTCACCCACAGGGGCATTGAGGCCAACCCAGAGCAGATACAGGCCGTGTAGAACATCCAAGTACCAAGGACTACCAAAGAAATACAGAAGTTGATTGGAATGCTAGCAGCCCTCAACCGATTCATCTCCAAGTCTTTTGATAGGTGCAATCCGTTTTTTTCATGCTTAAAGGGGCAGCGAAGGGAACCTGGGACAAGGAATGTGGCCGAGCGTTTAATGGTATTAAGGAGTACTTGAAGTCGCCTCTGACCTTATCTATCCCATCAGCGGGGAAAGTGCTAAATCTCTACTTGTCTGTCTCAGAAGGAGCTGTAAATGGAGCCCTAGTAAGGGAAAGCGAGGGGGCATAAAGATCCATCTACTTTGTGAGCAAGACCTTGCTTGACCCCAAAACACGATACTTGCCGATGGAGAAAGTTGTGCTAGCATTAGTAGTTTCGATGAGAAAATTCAGACACTATTTCCAAGCGCACGCCATAGAAATCTTGACAAATCGGCCTCTCAAGCCTATTCTCCATAAAGCCGACATGTCAAGGAAGACTGTAAAGTGGGTTGTGAAACTCAGGGAGCTCGAGATAAGGTACAAACCTCGTATTTCAATCAAATGATAGGTTCTCGCCAATTTTATTACCGAGTTCTCTGCGTCCGAGCTCCCACTAGAAGTGAAACCTTTTGATGATGACATCTAGAACCTTCATGTTGATGGGTCCTTGAACGCAAATGGGGCAAGGATAGGTGTAGTATTATCCAGTTCTGGAGGATTCATAATAGAGCGAGCTATTAGATCGGAGTTTGAGCGTCTAATAATAAAGCCGAGTACGAGGTGCTATTAGCTGGACTCGATATTGCATACTCGGTCAGGATTAGACACCTCCATGTCTTTTGTGACTCCTAACTGGTAGTGAATCAGATCAATGGTGACTTTGAGGTTCGAGACTACAGGATGAAGGCATACCATCAGAAGGTAAAATTTATAATCAAGAAATTAGAAAAGGTGGATGTTTTCCAAATTTCAAGGGATCACAATACCCACGCCAATGCGCTTGCTTTTCTAGCCACGACATTGGCTTCAGAGGTAACTCGACGCATTGTCATTGAAAATCGGGAGAGCCCGAGTATAGAAGGAACCAAGGCCAAACAAGTGTTGTTGACGCAAATACAAAGAGTGCCTCTGGGTTGGATGGATCCTATAGTCGCATATTTGAGGGAAGGCATACTCCCCGAGGATATTAGAGAAGCTAGGAAGATCAAACTCAAGGCTCCCAACTTCTGGATATCGATCGATCACCAGCGATACAAGAGGTCCTTCTCAGGGATGTATTTGCTTTGTGTTCCTGAGGACAAGATAGAGCCTTTGGTCTATGAGATTCACGAGGGTGTATGTGGGAGTCATACGAGAGGAAGATCCTTGACACATCGAGCAATGTCCCAAGGATATTGGTGGCCATACATGCAAAAAGATGCCAAAGCTACGTTCAGAAGTGTGATAAATGTCAGAAATTCGCTCCCATTGTTCGACAACCCGCAGGAGATCTCAATTTATTGACAAGTCTCTGACCATTCTCTCAATGGGGCATGGATATCGTAGGACCCTTCCCGAGGGCCCCTTTAAAAAAAAAATTTCTCCGGGTAGCTATTGATTATTTCACAAACTGGAGTGAAGTCGAGCCCCTAAGCCGTATTCGGGATGTCGAAACAAAGAAATTTGTATGACAGAACATTATCACTCGCTTCGGAATCACTTAGGCCATCATCTCAGACAACGACACTCAATTCAATAGTGATTCTTTCGAAAAATTCTATTTAGAATTTGGAATATGCAATTATTATTTTACGCCAGCCTACCCCCAAAGTAATGGACAAACAGAGGTCTCAAATAAGACAGTGTTAGCTGGAATCAAAAAGAGACTGAAAAAGGCAAAGAAAAAGTGGACCAATGAGTTACTTAACATGCTATGGGCCTATAGGACCACACCGAGGACTTCAATAGGAGAAACGTTATACGCCATGACATATGGGGTCGAGGCTGTCATCTCATTGAAAGTAGGACTCCCAATGATACAAAGCCAAACCTTTGAGTTGGGAAACAATGATTAGACACTCTCCAAAGATCTTGACTTGGTTGAAGAAAGAAGATAACTAGCATCCATCAAGCTGGTGAAGTACCAAGAAGAGCTGTTAAGACAACATCAGAAGAAAGTTTGGACAAGGAATTTTCAAGTAGGAGACTTGGTATTGCGCAAAGTGGTGGGCACCGCATTGGAACCCACTGATGAAAAACTTAGCCTCAACTGGGAAGACCCTTACAAAGTAATTTTCATGGGGGGCACATGGTCGTACAGATTATGGGATATGGATGATAATGATGTAATTCGACCTTGGAATGTATCGAATCTGAGACATTTCTACTAAGCTAGATCCCAAGCTCTGCTTTTTGATGAATGTTTAACACAAGCCTTGCACTCGGTTGTTAGGGGCACAACCTTGAGGGGTACAAGACTCCACCCTTGGAGCAACACCCTCAAAAGCTTAACATGAGCCTCGCACTTGATCATTAGGGGCACGATCCCGAGGGGTAGAAGACCACCATTGAAGTAATGCCCTCAAAAGTGAGCCTTGCGCTCGGATCATTAGGGGCACAACCTTGAGGGGTGCAAGACCCAAATACTTGTACATTTTTCATGATTTTATAAGCTTGAAAATCAAGGAGTAATTTGGCAGAATGAAGTACAGTTAGTAAAAAAAAGAAGAGAAAGATCATAATGCAAAAGAAAATTTCATTAATGAAAAGAAAGGGACTTTGCGTCCCTTGAGCATACAAACAAAAAAAAGTACAAAAGGGAAGAAGCTCTAAGCCCCTGCTCCACCTTCAGGGTCGGCTTGTCCATCACCACCGACCTTATCACTGCTGACCCCCTCACTGCCTAACCTACCACATCGTCTCAGAGGCGCCAGCCCATCTTAAAGTATTTCATCAAGTTCAGTATCGGGCTCCCCGAGAAGAATGACGTTGGAGTCGGGAAGAGGAGCGTTGAAGCCTTCACCCGGAAGGGGAGGAGAAGGAAGCCGAGGGGGATCGCCGCTCTCACTATCACTAAGTGTAAATGGTTCATTTTGACCCTCGGTTCCCCTCGCTCCTTTGGCTGGTCCCTAAGGGCCTAGCTTGGATAGCGACTGTTCCTCAGATTCTGCCAAGAAACTATGCATCACGAACAGATCCGATCCAGCCTCAACCCCGATGACATGCAAGGCAGCATCCCAGTCTTGCTTGAAAGCCCTCTTCTTGGCTTCCTCGAAGGCTGGGACCATTTGATCCTAGCAGTCGAGCCACACCTTCTTGCACTCCTACCAGGTCCTTTCCTACTCCCCAGTCTTCTTCGCCTCCAAGGCGTTGACTTTGGCCGTCAGGTGGTTGGTGATGGACTCGGCTTCTAGCAACTTGACGTCGGCAGCAAAAACCAGGAGCTTGAACTCCTTCATCCTCTTGTGGCCTCGGCCTCAACTGCCTTCGTCTTTCCAGCTCGACAGCAAAGGCGTTGATTAGGTTGGATGTTTGGACTGATCAGCAACCATCACCCATGTGCTTGTCTTGCGAGCTAGTTTATTTCCAACGTTCCTCACCACCTTCTTATACTTCTAAAAACATTCAATGACAACCCCCATCTGCTGGCAAGCTTGAAAGCAGAAAGCCTAAATTAGAAATGGTCAGATAAGCAAATAAAAAGAAGTTAGAACAATCAGTGCACACTATCATGTTGTTATGGACAACATTTTGTAGGAGTCTGTTGTCCTTGTAGCCTCGGTAAACGGTTATGTCAGCCTTAAATTGGAAACTCTTGACGACGGCGAAGACGACTTTAGGAGATTCAATGATGGAGTCAGACTCCAAAACTGGGCGCCCCCTCTTTGTCTGTACTTGGGGGCCCACTTGGAAGGTGATGCTTTCGACACCAGGGTGTCGTGACGCTGCTTAGTCTGACACTCCTCGGATGCCTCGGGGTCTCAACGTCTGCAGTCCCTTGGCCGATCGTTCGAGGGGGTCACTTGGCGCCTTGGGGGCTAGTCCCTCGGTGGAACTACAGGGTCCTGAGACTGCTGTGGATGAGGCGACAATGGAGGCGATTGTCGGCATGGTGAAGGCAGAGGTGGGACAATTGGGGCGGTGCTAAGATGCCCATCGATTCCTGAGAGCCTTGCTCGTCTCACCACTGCAGTGGCTTCCATAGTGATGACGGTGATGGGAGGAAGGTTGAACATATCATCAGGGGAAGGAGTGCGCTCAACATCCCGGTCTGGATCGACTTCAAGGTCTTCCTCCTCTCCCTCTGAAGAAGAACTATCCTCCCAGATTGAAGGGTCGAACAAAGGTGGAATCTGAGAGAACCTAGAGTATGTGGGGTGGTAGCCGAGAAGAACGTGCGCCGCCCGAGCAAAGGGATCCGCCGGGTTGTGAGACTAGACTCCCACCAAGTCCTCAAAATTGACTTGGGACTTTAAGGGTTGAGCGGCGTTGACTTTGTATCCGTCTGTAAAGAAAAGATAGGAATAGTTAGAAACAGTAGTAAAACGCCGAACAGATTAAAAGTTTGTGCAAAACACACCTGGATCCCTCGACACTTTGGGGTAGTACAATCTGTCATACTCGGGCCTATTTCCTTTCTTCCAACTGCCGTCAAGCATAATCAGATCATCAACATACCCCTTATCTGAGTCCGACATGTGGGTCACTTGGTATATGTAGGTGTCCCGAGCATGAAGGTAGTACCTGCCTCCGACGACTAATTTTAAGTCGTAGTAGAACAGGATTTCGTCTACCCCAAGCTGAGCGTTGAGGGTGACTATGCCCATTACTATTTTATAAAAATTAATGCCGCACTGAAGGAGGGAAAAAGACTCAATTGCATTAACATCCTAAGTAAGAGGGGATGCAAAGGGAATGTCACCCCTCCTTCTATAATGACTTTGGTATAGAAGGGCATCATCTCTACACTCCCTATGTCCCTCCTATGGAAGTCAGGATCAAAAGGAAAGGTAAGAACGGGCTCAGGGATGTCATGTTTATTCCTAAAGGTTTGGATGTTGTCTTCATTTACTTCGGTTTTTCTCAACCTTCGGTTACCGCTAGCCCTGACGGGTGCCCTCACCGCTGTTCCACGTACTCTAGCCATGGATGGAATCTAGGGGAGATGTAGAAGAAGGATGGGAGAATGGGGAAGAAAATCAAGAGGAAAAAGTACTTACAAATTGGAGATCTTCAAAGACGAGTGCTCGAGAGATTAAGTAAGAGTGCTCGGTAGACTAAAAAGGAGTGGTCGGGAGTTAATTGCTGAAGGGGAGTTCGAAAATTCAAAGTTTGGAGATGGCTCTACGATCTCCTATTTATACCCAGCAGCAGGATCGGGAATCGAATGAGCAAATCATCATTTACGAATTTGAAAAATTCAGCGCTGGACATGTGCTTCAACTTTAATATTGTAAATCCAAGCGCAGGTTGAGTGAAGTAATATAATTCTCGGAAGACCGAGGTCGAACCCTCAAGGAATTGAAACAAGAAAACAATCACACAAATATTTAAACAAACTTAAAAATAAATAATTTGTTTAGAAAATTGTTGAGTGGAAAAAATTGATTTAAATAATTAAAATAATAATATAAAAATACTAGAGCATCAGGTACTCTTTCTCAATTCCATACAATAATGATTAAAGACTCAAATCTTAACTTGAGACAAGAATCAGATGTTGGTTGATTTGAGTAACAAATCAAGTAAGAAAATCAAAAGTTATAATCAAAAGATTATTCAGGAACCTGAATAATTATCAAATTATATTATTTTATGAAATAATGATAATTATCTTAAGCGTGAAATAGCCAGTTATTTATTTGCAGGGAAATTCAAGCAATCGATGTACCAAATTTTGCTATAAGATCAGAACTTAAATTAACAAAATATCATAAATCATTAAACTCAGAATCAATAATATTATCGTACTTCATTGAGAGGTTCTCCCCTAGCCTTAGCTTAGCCTTCTAGCCAGATATGACGAACTAAAATAAAAATAAAAAGATGGGAAAAAAAATAATAATAATCTCTAAATGAGAACCCTTATTTGTACTAAAAATTAATTCTAAGTATAGGTAGAAGATATAAGGTTGGTTTGGAAAGAATTTCTTTCCAAAAAGAAGTCTTGTAAGGTTAAATTTCGTGCATAAAATCTTTGGGGTGCGGGTACAAAAACTGTCTAGACTTCGATCTTGGATTTTGCATATTTAGAGGTTAATTTACGAAAATTTTGTGAAATACACTTTTTGTAGCCCTTGAAGTCTTCTTTTCAACCTCTAAAAAACAAGTAAATCGGATATCATAGTCAAAAGTTATGATAAAAATACTGAAAATGTGTCAAATCTTTATCTTCTAGGATACTTTCATAATCTAATTCTAAATAAGTTTTCTTCCAACTTGGACTCTTATTAGGATTAAATTACTGTCATATCTTCAAGTCTTCCTAATTTAATCTTGACTCTTCAATTCTTATTAATTGTGATTGTTTCATTTGTCTTATCAATTATTACTTTAAATCAACTAATTTACTTGCAAAATAAATCAAACAACTAGAAAAAGTATCAAACTAAAAAGTCAAGGAATTTAACACATTTAATCACAAATAATATACAATTAATTAATCATTAAATATAATAAAATAACAATTTTGATGGTTAATCAACATGCAAGTAACCGCCTCTATAAATTAGGCATGTTCAGGAAGCCTCCACCCTCCTTGTGCCACTTGTCCCACGCCACTAGAAAAATGAAGGCTGGGGGACAGTTGACTGGACTTTAGGTGGCTTAGTGGCCCCTAGATTGACATGTGTAATGACATAGCTGTTACGGAACTCAAAAAGCACCAAGAAGTGGCGCTGAGGAGTAATGACTTGAAGGAGCCAAATACACAGACTGACACCAGCATTTAAGGTGACTTGACAGCTCATTTATGGAGATGTGACGGGGACAGGGCTATTAATGAGCCCCTGCATCCTTGAGACCCAAAGCAGCAGTCATGATTGCGAAACATTAATGGCTATTGCGCCGAATATATCTCTTCGGCGCTCCCTGAGGTACTGTTCCTCTGAACATTGAACGCTAGGGGCTAAGCGTCAAAGCGCTGGTCAGAAGACTTGAATGACCGGGGATAGAGCCATAAGTTCTCGGTATATCCCGAGCAGTCACCTTATCGCCCGAGTGAACTAGGCTCAAAGATCTGGGTGAAGAACACTCATTACGCATGGGTAAGAGTGCAAGTCATTAAATATTGAGATGAGACTTCAAGCCTTGACACTTATTACTAATTCAGGTATAAATACTCTTCAAAAAAATTAACTAAGGTACAAAAAACTAAATTGAGAAAAGAAATACATTGTGCTCAAGCCTCCAAATTTATACTAACTTAAGCTTCGGAGGGAATAAGTCGGGTGTTCACCTGGCCCTTTTTTTGACCTTGTGGTTGTTTCAGGTTCATCATCAAGAGGATCGCTAACTCAATCTATTGCAAGAAGTCTCCCATGCACTTTGTATCAGTTGCTATTGTGGCTGGGCATTAGCTGGCTGTCATTGTAAATTCTGAATAGTTGAAAAGTATTATGTTTTAGATGCACAGAGTTATTGTCTGTGAAAGATTGCATAACTGGCATGAAGTCTGCGTGACTAATAGGACAACTAATGCCGGCAAAATTGCAGCCACTTGAGCATATTCTCCAGAGTGACTACTCCCATCCATTCGAAGTCGTCTAAATCACCATTCACCAAGGTTACTATTCACAATCCTTAATTTCTTAATAGAAGTTGTGTTTGGTTTTGACTTTGCATGTCCTCTGTCTTACATAGCTATTTGAACGATATCGGATGGTGTGTTACAGCCTTTAGGCCAATATGTGAAAATCTCCTATTTAAAGCAAACATCCATCCATTTGTGTAGGTGAATTTATAGGACAAGACTTGCACTAATAAATTTTAAAGGGAATAAAGGAGAGCCTTGATAACTTCTTGTCCAGGAATGCATGAATGTTTCCCTTCTGAAGATGCCAACAGCTTCCAAGTTCGGTGTGAACCAGTAATTTAATATGAAGCAGACTGCAATAAATTTTTTTGTCCCCATCAATTGGTGGCCAGGAAAACAATACCAGTGGATCTTTTATCCAGTCGTTGTGGTACTTTGCATATGAAATTATGCTGGATAAATGTTTACATTTTTACCTAATCTGGCAGCATTGAGCATTGGAAAATAGAAATGTTGCCTCTGAAAGGAACAATTCCCTGTAGAAATAGAATTGTGGCCTCTAAAGGAGATCTCAAGTCATTTTTTTTTCTTTTTTGTGCAGTCTTTAACTGAAAAGGATAACATTGTGCTGATCTGTGTGATTAACATCTCAGTGAAGTGTGAAGAACAGGTCATCTTTACTTATCTGAAAGGGGATGGAAGTTCTAAGGATGCAGTCATGATATTTGACCTTCAAAACTGTTTCAAAAGCACACAAATTGTGTTCTTGGCACATTTCTGAACAAACAGCCCCCTAGCAGAGTTAGCTTACAAGTTACAAACAACATGAATAAACTGTAATATGGGTTAGGACATAGGCACAATAAGGCATGAACTTTATCTTCTCTATATATGAACCATCCTGAGATTCATACATTGTACTGGGAAATCATACACAGATTGCTAGAATTCCAGTGAAAATATGAAGTTTTTTCACGAAAAGGCAATGCCATTGCTGGTTTTATTGGGGGTGATGGCAGTTATGGTACAGGAAAGCAAGGGCCTTCCTTGTGGCAGCACTTTCTTCTCTGCACTGGTTCAGCTAATACCTTGTAGGGCAGCAGTTGCTCCATTTAGCCCCGTCCCACCAACCGAGGCTTGCTGCACTTCCATCAAAGCTTTGGGGCAGCCTTGCTTGTGCACTATTGTTAATGGTCCTCCAATCTCTGGTGTTGATCGGAACATTGCCCTGGAGCTTCCTGAGAAGTGCACTGCTAACTTTGAACCTTGTAACTCTCTCACTCCTTCTCTCATCCAATCTTGTAAATTCCATTGTAAATTTATTTTCTGCTTTCTTTTGAATCCTCCATAAAAAAACCAGTCATTTTTTTATTTATTTGCTTATATATATGTATGGTTGTCCCTTTGGTTGCAGGTGGACTCGCGAAATAAGATTAGGCAATAGAGCAGGACAAGTTATGAAATAAGTGTCCAGAGAGCTGCAGTGAGCCTCTCTGTAGACTGATTTTTAACTCTGCCAATAATAAGTTGTCGAATGTCGAAATTATGTACTAAATTCTGTAGGTTTTATCTTTGATATTTGGGTTGTTCTGGTTTACTTTTTCTGTCTATGGTACTGAAATAGATATCATACACATTTGAAGTCAAGATGAATGTACTATCAATAGCTTAAGGCTTATTTCTAGTTCTCATGGGGCATACCCCTTTTGAGTTTATTCAATTGTGCAATTCCTCATACAAATGGAGGGAGGCATTGGAAGGTGATTGAAACACTAGAGACGTGGATTACACGAGCTAATGATATAAGCAAAAATACTTTCTCGCCAAGCCTAACTATTACCAACCTCATAGATCTGACTAAATCTTAGGCACAGGGGAATGATGCTTGCTTTACTAGGTCATCATAAGAAAATACTGCTAAATCACTTGGAAGTGAGGGAAGGCGCAGTAAAACTATAGCCAGCTGAAAAGGTGAAAAATAAAAAAGGAAGTGTTGACAAAATCTGAAAGGTTAGCTGATCTAGCAACCAGAACCACAGATTGAAACCCCAAAAAAAAAATGCCATCTACATGAAATATTCCTAAAATTTCACTATTACTTGCTTGAGTTGAACTAATAGACTTTCCAGTATAATCCATGTGTTTTGCAATGAAGATAAACTGAAAAAAAAAAGTATTATTACCATCAAACCTACCAACTGTTGAGTAACTGTATGTAGGGGTGTTAATCGAGCCGACCTTTGCAAACTTGAGCTCAAGTCAGTTGAGCTAATTTTTCTAAATGAATCTAAATAATTGTTCAAACTCCACTTTTTTAGAAAATGAGCCGAGTTTAAGTAGCTCAACTATTTTATACATAAACAACGAGTTTTCGAGCTCAGGCCAAGCCTTTTTAGGCATCTTTTTTTAAACGAGCTTAAAAAATTATCTAAGCTAAGCTCGTTTAGAACACGAGTCAAACTCGAACCAAGTTTTATCTGAGCCGATACCAAGTAACTCGTCTCGATTAACGTCCCTAACTACAAATGAAGCTCATGTCTCAGTTCCCAAGTTCTAAACAAAGAAGAAAACAAGACTTCACAAAATTGCATGAAAAATTAGGTACTAGGTTAAAAATCACTCGATTTTGAAAATAGAGATCGAAAATCATATGTTTGGGAAATAGCTCCGTTTCTATGACCATATGAGATAGTTTTAAAAGAATCACATAAAGTTCAGATCTATCGAGCAAAATCAAGAGGGATTGAAACCCGAAAGGATGGACAAGTTGGCCATGAGCCTACCATACAAAATTGGAGGTACCGAGTTTGAGTCTCCTCTTACGAGTTACGACCACCAGTTAGAATTTATGGAGTAATAGTTTGGTGTATGTAGGATTGGAGACAATATGTCCGGGATGATTAGTAGGGTACTCTTTTGAGATAAAATATCCATATATGATCGGAATTAATTCTGAATATAATGTATTTGGTGCCTCATCATAATTATTGAGACCTTAGTATACTATAAAACATAAGAAAATGAGACCAAATTGGTCATAACACTACAAGGCAGGACATCTAAATCAAATGATTGTTGACATGTATCTATGATTAAAGCCTGAAGCCCTAGCCTGAATAAGTTCATCTGATAAAGACTCGTACTCAACACCCATGAATAACTTAGATGACAGAATCAGAAAGGATGGCACATGGAAATAAGCCATTCCACATGATTCTCAGTCCTAACAAAATAAATTGGCCCTTTTTGTTATTTAGAAAGTACCTAATGCACGAGATTCCCATCATTGCAGGGTTTGGAAAGGATTAGATGTGTGCAACCTTACTCCTCCCAACAGAAAGGCTGTTTCCGTGGCCCTTTTGGTTATTTCTAGTCTATAAACTTGAGGAGTTGTGTTTTGAAAATGTACACGACTCAATCATTGAAATGTTTTCTTTCTTTCTCGAAAAGATCCACTTAAAAGAATTTTGCTCCACACAAATATTAAATATTACTTTCCTCTCAATCCCTCTAATGTTGGACCTGAATTCAAATGAAATTCATTGTTTTCAAGTAAATCTCGCCAATATATGTTGGATTATCCATCATTGAGGGAATTAGTCTTCCAAGGGACCCCAATCCTACCACTCAAATCACCCTGCTTAAAAAAAAGTGATGATAATGTCTACATACATTTGTCATATGAACTGAAAATCAAAACTAACCATCAATAAAACCCAATTGTTTTTTCCTTTCCTTTAATTTTGCCTTCTTGACAGTCAATAAGTAGCAAACTCTTTGCCCCAACCCGTCTCTTTGAACCTTGCCAATACTCAAGAGTGTTACAACCACTTTTGAAAACCCAATCTTACTCTTCTTTTATTTAATATCACACCTCATAAAGGGTGTGGAACTGAACCTCCCCTTTATATATAACTCTTCCCCCTGTTATTGGAGCCAACATAACCTCAACTATCACATCTTTCAGAACTCCATACCTCAACCTCATGGCACTGTTTCATCTTTCCCTCATCCTGGTATTTTCATGCTGGAGTTGCGGTTTTTCCGGTACCGATGCTGCGGTTTTCACATTGCAGAATAGATGTGAGAGGACTATATGGCCAGGGATCCTATCAGGTGCTGGAAGACCTCAACTAGTCAATGGTGGGCTTGAGTTAAAACAAAATGAGAAAATAAACATCAATGCACCTAAAGGGTGGTCAGGCCGGTTTTGGGCTCGTAGCGAGTGCTCCTTTGATCGATCTGGCAAAGGTCGCTGCATCACCGGCGACTGTGGAGGTGTTGTACAATGTGCAGGGGCAGGTGGTGCACCGCCTGCATCGCTTGCTGAGTTCACCCTAGATAGCCCCCTTGACTTCTATGATGTTAGCCTTGTTGATGGATTCAACATTCCCATTTCAATAGTACCATCCGGTGGATCTGGCAATTGTACCGAGGTTAGATGTCTTTGGACTTGAACCTACTGTGTCCTAGTCACCTGCAAATAATTTCAAACGGCCGTATCGTAGCGTGTAAGAGTGCATGCATGGCTTTCAACAAACCGGAATACTGCTGCACTGGGGATTATAATGACCCCAAGAAATGCAAGCCTACAAGGTATTCTGAGGTGTTCAAAGCTGCTTGCCCAACAGCTTATAGCTACGCCTATGATGACGCCACAAGCACTTTCACTTGTGATGGAGCTAATTACTTGATTACATTTTGTTAGATTAATATTCGAACAATCAAATTGCTCCGTTACAATCCAAATCAATCAAAGAAAGCAGATTTGATGAGTTATGAATGAAAATTTGATGGTTATATACATGCAAGTCATGTGATTTGATAACTCTGTTCAAACAAATTCAGGCAGCTTTCTTTTATGAGAACATCAAGATTTATGATATCTTGCTTTTGTTTATTTATGGATGGATAGGGCAGTTGTGACTTGGACTTCTGATGGACATAAGAAAGTTGGATTCAGAGATAGAACTGATAATCGAGTCAAGTTATTTAGACTCAGTTCGAATTCAACTCATATAAAACTCAACTCAAGTTAAACTTGAACAATTTTTTAAAGTTATTTAAAAAAATGAGTTCAATGGACTTGACTCAAGCTCATAAAATTAAACTCGATTATCATCCCTATTTAGGGTCACCACGTTTGAATCGTCAGTAGCTAAGATTTGCCTCTCTCACCCTGCAAACACCGATGTATTATTGAGTGGACATGTGAGAGTCGATTCTTATCACACGATTGTGTCAACTTTTGACTATTCGCACTCTAGGGCATGAATTTTTGTATATATACCATGTGATACCTTCCAGCACAATGATTAGAAAACACTATACATTGGTGAATTGCACATTCTCGCTGGGGGTACTTCATGGCCTCCAGAAGCATTTTTGCTAATTCTCCATAACAGTAGGAGAGTGAGGATTGAACAATAGGAGAGAAACAGTGAACTTTCTCCAATTTGTTCATTGCACTGTGTGAAAATATTGTTGAAGCTAAGCTTCAGAAATAAAGTAGCAATGAATCACCACAGTACTTTCACCCTGTAATTCACACAGATCATTTGATCCCAGCCGAAACCTTCTAACCACTGCTTTGATATACTCCCATTCGTCACCTTTTGTCCACGAGTGACCGAATTTTGGATCTTAATTAGATACCTAATTCATTGTAGTTATTGGTTTAGTTGTAACATATGTTACATGGAATCCACTTGTAACCGAAAAGTTGCAACTGATACCTTTCTTAGTGGAAGATTGGAAAGGAAAAACTAGAATGGAATTTTTTGAAATCACTCTAGAGTGGATTTGAAGTGGGATTTATGAGAAATTGGTAGAACAATCCCAATTGAACACAGTACATTACATAATCTACAAGGTGAATCTGAGTATATGCTATACAATAAGAATAATCAGCTACAGGATGATAACCTCTAAAAGTTTCAATCCGGGTTATAAGTGAAAATAACACCACTCTTAGGCTTCAGAAGGCCCACATTCCGCACTCCAGTGCAATGAAATGGATAAGTTACCTCTGCTTTCTTCTCCCATTCTTCCTTTCCCCTACGGTTTGTTTTTTTTGGACAAACCGACGAAGGCAGTAAAATTTATTTCTGTTTACTTGAACACACGCATTTCGTCTGAGTATCCGTGAGTGTCTACACCAAAAATAAGAAATTTTATAAGGAAAGATAAAGTTGGCTGGAGATTCATGTGAGTTTCGACTAAAAAGTGATTTCTTTGGTGTACCTGGACCTGTTTCTGAAGGTCTTTAATGTACTCAACTGCCATATCTAACATATCTGCTGTATTTGTTTGCTGCCAATGGAAAAAAACGTGACTTTCTAACTATCTCTAGTAGAAGAAATGAATTTCAAAAATAGAGTCTAAAAACTACCTTGTCCATGTTTGGAAAAAGATCTTGCAGCTTTCTCATTCTTTCGCTTATCCGTGTTCTTCTCATCTGCAATTTGTAGAGCACAAATGAACACAATGGCAAGTTCATGCCGGTGCTTAATTCGTTTTGAGTAATATAGAAATATAATTTTTGTTTGATCTGAGTGAAATAAAAATAATTGGGATACAATAGGTAGAGCTTTACCCTTTCTGCAATGCTTCGTGGGTGAGTGGCGAAACCCCTTTTGGCTCGGATCTTACAAGGAATAGAATCTTGTTGAAACTGCAAAAACTTCTCTATGGCAGCCATCTCAGCAGAAGTTTTTGGCAAGCTCAAATGGTGAGTCAAACCAGGATTGTTATTTCTAGAGTTAACATTCTGATAAGAAAAGGTAACATCAATGACTGAAGAAACAGAAACAGAGGACATAAAATTTACTGATAATGAAGGAATGGTACCTCAAATTCCAATGAATTCAAACTAGGAAACATCTTCACATCACCATCCCTGTTTCTTTTTAAGCTCTTAAATGTAGAATCATTCCAAGAATCAGTTAAAATGCTGGGGGCATAACATCCATCGGTGTTGGTACCACTCCTCAAGTGTCCATTCTCATGGCTACCTGTCCCTATGCTTTCATTTACATTTCCAGCAATCTGATGCATGAACCTTGAGCAAGAAGATGGCCCGGATGAGAAGTTGTTACGATTATTCAGTCTGACAGTTGAACAACTGGTTTCTCCATAGGTTCCATTACTAGCTCCCGTCACAGAAAATCCTGAAATTGATAGAGGAATCTCAGCAACCCTAAATTAATCCAATGAGAAATGATCAATTACAAATCGCAAATTGCTTGAAACATTTATTAGATGCAAAACATGAGAGCTCCAATAGCTACACTAAATCAATTACTACAAGCTGAAGATTCAAGACTATGTAAAGCTTAAATTCTTAAAGACTTTGTAGCAAGGTGGTGCTGGCATGAACAGCCATTTTACACATAAGCAAACCAGTTACATGTATACCCAATTCGTTCATCCCTCCCATTCATTTTCAACTCACCAAAAAAAAGTGGGTAATGATCATTTTATCTCCCATGCCCAAAATGGAAAAAACAAAAGCATCATTTAGCAGTATTTTTACTCTTTCCCCACCTTTTCTGATCAGATCCAAAAGAGGCTAAAATTCAATTCTTTTTTTATTTTTCAGTCAGGCGAAGGGGACGACCCGCGACTTTAAAGTTCAACCGCAGGATGGCTAACCACTAACCTCAAAGTCAATTCTATTTACTGTACACAAATGGTAGAGATCTCTGCTGGTTTAACTTTTAAGCACATCCATTAAAGTACAAATTAAGAACTTTTTTTACTAAATTTGCAATTCAATTAATTTAAAGTAAATCGAAATTGTTAGTTAAAGCAAGAATAATGGAGTACCAGAGAAGAATTCAGCTGGAGAACTACTCTGCCTGATAAGATTGGAGCAATTAGCATTAGGAGTCCTCAGTTCTATCGGACTTTCCATCTTCACAGCAGAGTAAGACCCAACATCAGCTGCAGAGGCGGAGCTCACCGCTGGTAGAGGTGGTGGCGGAGGATTTGTTTCATAAATCATCTCCGAAGCAGAAGAGGAGAATCCATTATTAAGTTGTGAATCAGATAATTTATTTACTTGCTGATTAATCATGGACTTGGATAAGTTCAGATTTGAATCCAAATTGATTGGCGGCGTTGCGAACACAGAGTCAGATCCAGATTCAGGACTCGTCACCGATTGAGGGTTGAAATAATCACTACCACTACCATTGCCAAGAATTTCAGCAAAGAAGGAGCTCGGATCAGAGCGGCACCACATTAACTCCGAGCTCTGCTGTTGTTTCTGATAATCACCATGATACAGATCACAACTTATTAACTCTTTGCTCTTCAACGACTCTTCTTCCACAAACGAGTGCTTAAACCCAGAAGACGAAAACAAAAGACTACTACTAGTCCTGTCTCTCGGAATCGAGGCTGAGCTATACATAATCAAGAGAGAAAGAGCAGTCCTAAGAATTTCGATTGGGATCACAATACACAAGAAACTGCTTGCAATTTTCACTACTGTTGATTTTTTTTTTGGTCACTCTAACTTCAAACAAATCCTGATAAAAAATAAACCTCCAACGAAATGATTTGAACCCAATAGCTTAATATGAACTCAATAGCTTCAAATCCTGATTGATTTTCGCTTCTTTGCCATGAAAGGAGCTCTGGGTAGTAATATTTATGGCGAGAGGGAGAGAAGCAGAGGAGGAGGAGGAGGATGAGAGAGAGACAGAGATTTCTCTTTTCTATTGTTTTCACGTCTGTGAAACCGAAAAATGACACCAGTGAGAGGCAACTACCTTTAGACTGGTGACTCTATCCTGTATTTATTGACTATATTTCTTCAAATTGCCCTCATTCTTACTCTGTTATTACGATGCCTACCATTGTAGCTTAGGCCTATGTCTATGTCTATGTCCGTCCACGTCATCTTTTGAAGAATTATGTAAATAGTTGAGCAAAATTAATGAAATTTAAGCGGGTTTCTTACTAATACTCAATTGATAATAAATTATTAAAATATTAAAAGAGATCTAAATCTATTTACAAAAGTTTGTTATTATACTTCTTTTTATTTATTTATTTATTTTTAAAATATTAAAAGAGATATAGATCTATTTTCAAAATTTTGGTACTATAAATAGACTTCTTTTTATTTATTTATTAATTTATTTTATTTTGCTTGACGTTATCTAAAACTTTGAAGCATAAACGGCCTTTTGCTTTGCTTACGGGTTACCAAACCTGACCCTACCCTTTGGCGGCTCTAATGAGTGAATGGGTCAAAGAACGATACAACAAGCAACTTTACATGCTATGATTAATTTTTTAATTAACATCAAGTAATTATTAATTATCTCTCTAAACTAAAATCATCCCCCTTCCCATCTCTCTCTAAATAAATAATTCCCTCTCTAAGCACTTATTTGTTTCCATAGAAATGAGCAGTAAATTCGTCCGTTAAATTTTGACAATTTTTTGAGACCAGATCATGAGAAATTTATCCTTTATGAATACTCTAGTCCTTGCGTGCATGACCTGTTTTTGACCAAATCAAAGAGAAAATTAATCAAAATGTACAAAAACTGACTCAACACCTTCGCCAGATGAACCCAAAAAAAAAAAGAAAAACGAAAAAAATAAATCCCATTTCCTCTTTCAAAATTTCATCTCTCTCTCTCTCTCTCGACTTGACTTGACTTGGGATGTACGTCTTGACTTGTCAGCTCTTCGGTTTCATTTTTCATGATTCCATAATTCTAGGTAGGCAAGAAAAATGAAAGCAAGTTAGCTGAAAGAAAAGAACAAACAGAAAGTCTGCAGCACAAGGTGAGCAGAAGAAACGCAAAGCGTTAAAGAGAAGGCATTTGATCTAATAAGCATCGCAAATTACATCGAACATATCGTTTTGGAAAGCATATGCAAGTTTTTTTTTGTTTTTCTTTCAAATTATAGTTTTTTCATAGTAGTTCACTTTAAGGTGTCTTTAATATGATATATTTTCTCATAATTACATATGGTTTAAACTTTGGTAAGTGTTTGCATTGTTGAGAACTTACATGATGCAATTTCTCATTAATTTGACTAGTTAAATTAAAAAATTAGTCACCTTTTTCATCTTGGGATGCCCATAAATAATTGTCACGTTTATATAAATTTCCAAACTTGTATTTAATAATTGGCTTTGAAACATTTGAAAAAGTTATTGTCGACATGAATATTTATTTCTTAAAGGGTATTAATGAAATAATATATCTTTTTATTTGGTGTAGTGGCATTGATTACAAGTGATGCGATTTTGACCAAAAATAATTCAATAATTTTCCTGATCAATTCAATTGTTACCATGGTGTTCTTATGATAAATAAATTTTTTGTGTGACACCCCGATTCCTAGGGGTATCGTTTTACATTTTTTTATTTGTGGATACACTTATTAGGGGTGTCAACTGTTGTCAACTTAAGCAGGTTTGTATCGGGTCTAATCAAATTTGTGGAAGAATCTTTTAACACGTATATAATTCGTTTATTAAACGGATTATACGACACGATTAGTTCAACCCGTTTAATAATTTTTTTTATTATAATAAAAAAATAATTATTAAGCTGATCTAATTGTTAAACTATATATATTATTCTAATTAATTTTTTTAAAATAATTAATAATTTTTTTATATTAATTTTATTTTAACAAGTTGACATATTTCACCTAACACGACTTGTTTGTTAAAAAA
>CAUOFW020005779.1:0-26062 GCA_963454935.2 Ilex paraguariensis
AGGTGGTCTTAGTCATCCATTAGGTACATCTCTGCTTCCTCGTTTTTCCTAACTTCCCACATGAACCCAGTTGTTTTGTTTATATAGCTTATAGTGTATGGTGAATGTCACTCTCCCTCAAGCTCAATGCAAGAAATGGAGAAAATTGTGTATGGATGAACAAAAAATGTGTGTGTGTGTAAAATTGCTCCCTAAGCATAGAGAGTCTTACAATGTCGTGTTTACTTGGAATGATTATTTCAAAGTGTCTCCTCAGGGAAGGCAAGGTCGGGTGATCTTAAAAAGTGATTTATGAAAAAAGTGAAAAGTGAAAATTCTCCTGATTTGAAATTTGGTGGGTTGTGAATTGAGAAATATGCAAGAAAACAAGGTTGGATAACCCATGGAGGTCATTCCAATGGGATGCCAAATTGACTTATTTCATTCAACCAATGGTGTCTCGGTGTTTGATTGATTCGTAGGAAGTGAAATAGTAATGTATTTGTGTTGGACAAGAGCATACCCCATGACAAGTCTACGGTGTATCAAAAGCCCACAACCATGTCTACACTCAGCCTAGTCAAACCAAACATTTTACACTATGAGGGAGAAATAAAAAGAGTCGATTTCACATACCCAAGAGAAAATACATCTTGGATTAGCCAACTAAAGGTTTAGCTATCCATTGTAAAAGAAAGAACAAACATGAAGTACAGAAACATGGTAGTGAAATCAAACATGAACTTGTATTACTATAAGAAGGAGTTTAAACTAGAAGAAAAAAGGCATTCATTTCCAAAATGTAAAGCTTGAAAGGAACAAAATCCAAATGTAGAAATGAACCACAAGAAATTTAACTAAACTTAATTACAACTTGATTAAAAGAGATTAAAGTTCAAGCGGGAAAGATTACATTTAAATGGAGCTTACTATAATGAAAATGGTGAAGAAAAATGTAAAACTCAACTTTCTCTCTCTAAAATTTCATCTTTTTCCTTGGACCTTCTCTCTCTAAAAGTTTGATGATCTCAAATTGCATGTAAGAAATCTATATTTTTGCCCATCCCCCTCTCTCTTGTCATGAGCGGCTGAGTTGGTGTGATTGGAGAGAGGTCCACAAAAGCTTTCAAAATTAGTCAAAGTATGGTCCCCATGCTTTTTCCAACCATTGCCTCTCTTTATGTTGGCCACCCATTCCCCATGCTTAAAATCTAAATGTAAGGGTTAGGAGGTCATAATGGATTGTTAGAAAATGTCATAACATGGATTAGATAACAAAGATGGGCCCCTGTAGTTGGTGGAGTCGGTTGGAGAAGAATTAGAGTTTTTTGGGTAGCTAGTACTAGTAGCTCGTTGAACTGGTATCGGTAGCACGACATTTCTTATTGTTGAGTCAGTAAGGGACAGGTGAGACGTACCGGTAGATCAGGTAGGGAGGTACCAGTAGCTCATTTCCAATAGGGTCTAGTACTGATAGCTCATTTCAAGTAGGGTCTAGTACCGGTAGCTCATGCAGGGAGGTACCGATTGCTGCTTTCTAGTAACATTTCGGCCAGTTGAGTTCCAAGGACCAGGTACTGGTAGCTATATGAGTTGGTACTGGTATCTTGTTTCAAGAGAGCTTAGGTACTGGTAGCTCATCAGGCTAGTACCGATAGCTATTCTTCTTGTCTTGAGAATATTTTTTTCCTTGAGCTCCTGAGCCATCTGTCTGGAGATCCTTTCTTTCCCATTGACCTCGATCACTTAATGGGGTGTTTTGTGCTTGCCTTTCCATCCTATAACCTACAATCAAGTCATTCTCCATTAATTATCGATTTGAATTCATTTCCCAAAAATTTACTACAAAACAAGTTAAAATGGATGCAATGAAGATGTTTAATATGCACTGTTCCACACTTATCACACCCCCCAACTTGAGCTTTGCCAGTCCCTACATTGGTCATATTATTTGCCCCTTTTTGATTGTTACTATTATCCAAGAAATTTTTATTCTTGATGTTTTGATGCCATCCAACTACTCCTCCAGGAAACAACAAAGGGTACTGTAATGTATCGTAGCATCCAAAGTAATGTTTGACTCTATGGTTGTGGTTAGAGTGTGCAAGTACTATGATATTTCTTTCTAGAGGAGCATTAGAATTATTTACTTCAATCCACATACTTGTAACCTAGTCTACTAAAGGTGAGTTATAAAATCGTTGGTCTAATATGATATCCTTTGTAATATGGATTTCAGATTGATCCAAATAAGGAAAATCTTGAATCTTGCAACATCCATAAGAATTGAGCACAATGATTTGTTTCAAGAACTTTCGTCTACTTGTCAAGTATCCTCTCATTTAGATTAGTACCAGATATTAATCCCATTCTATTGTGAACTTCATTTAATGTATCATAGATGTATAACTAAAAGTAGCATGGGGAATTATGGTGTGGCATCAAAGCTAGAAGGGCATGATAACTTTGTCCTCACACAGAAGGTTAGTTTATCTAAAACATGTAATTTAAAACATATGGGATGGTATACTGTATGACCTATAGAATGACATTGGATAGTTGGTTAGTATAGAAATGATGATTGGATTTTCTTTTTTAAATAATAGTATTTTTTTCTAACCTTGAGATTTGTAGGAGTTCAATTGGGCTCTTAGTAACCAATCCACTCTGTCTTCTACTTTTATTAGAATTATTGGCATCATGTCCATGTCAAAGTTTTGCAGCAAAATTGAATGTTCTTCTCCTTTTCCTCACTCTTTCAATATTGTACACCACTCCCTCTTCTTGGGTTAATCGAGTAGACTGAGAAATTCTGCTTGTTTCTAATTTTTTTTTTTTTGATTATGTTAGAGATTCTAACATTTTATAAGGACATTAGAATAAACACATATAATTTCTCAAAACTGATTAATAAGGAACAAACTTTGGGTCGATGACATTTTTTTGAAATATTGTTGTCTTTCACTGTTTGAATGAACAACTTAATTTGCAACTATAAAATTGTGCCAACAACAAACTAAGTGTTTATCGAAACAATGATTACGTTACATATGCACTTCCAGAAGAAAGACAACTAAGAAATAACTACACAACATTATTATAAACTTATAACAACACAAAAGGGGAAAAATTGAACACCAAGAACAAATATCTCTGCTAAAAAAGAATAATAATGGCGTGGAAAATGATGGCAAACTAGTGCAAGCAGATAAGCTAAAAAACTAGTTGATGAATTTCTCTCCCACAGTAATAGATAAGCTATGTATAAAGTCTTCCAAAAAAGGAAATAATATCATATTAGGACATAGATCTCTTGAAAGTAACACCTTATGAGAATAAACAAATAAATAATATCAGTTAGAATCCATAAAGTGGTACATATATTTTGTTTCAATTTTTGTATTGAAGTTCCATCAAGTTATATATTCACCTATAAATAGCATGTGTTACATAAGTTTTTGGTATATCAACATTTTGTTCAACAAAACAACTAATAAGTACTTAGGAAAAAAATGAACTAATAAGTTGTTATTGTTCCAGACCACAATAAAAATAAAAATTAAAGATAATTTGATGTTAACTATATGTGTTCATGAACAAGGTAATTAGGACAAACTAAATAGTGTGGTAAATATCAAGTTTACATTAGATTGGTTGAAAAGGCCGAAAGAAGAAAAAAGAATTAGACTAACTGATTACTAAAAAAAAAAAAAGGAATTAGATTGCAAAATTTATGAGTTATTCTCTTTTTAAACGTGATAAATATCAAATGGAATTATTTTAATCTGGAGTAACTAATATTTTAACACTTGTTGATACTAACTTAGATGTGGTATACAATAATTTTATTTAGTAGCAACAATTTGGTTTGATTGAATGATTTACATAGGTTTTGATTTTGTACGACTTCTTCACATAGGTTGGTTACAACATCTTGTCAACTTGGCATCACATATCACACCCCAAATTGACACATCCACAAAAAATAGAAAAGATAGTAGCACTCTCAATGTATTATTTTTTATATTATACTCCTTTTTTTAACACTTTAACATGAAACTGAAATCCTAATTAAAGAAAATTTAGGCTTTTATTCAATAATTTATTGAAAAGATGGAATTACTTTTTGTTCGAACAACTTTTGTTGAGCCTTTGCACTATTCATATTTATGCTTTTTGAATGTTTGCTTTCAAACAATAGGATTTGGCTCAGGATTAGCAATTTTTCTTAGTTGCATGGTTTCTTGGAAGTTTAATATTGTCACTTAAACCTACAAGCAGAAGCTCCAGAAGTTTTCAAATACATTTTAATCTTTAACCGTTACATGGTATGGTGACTGAAAAAAAAAGTTTTTTGCATGTGTCAAAAATGTTTTGTTGAGTTTAGGATACAATTTAAGCACAAAACTATAGACTCATATCAAAATAAAATGTTGTCCAAAATGATTCATGTGTAATGGTTATCTATCTTAACCAATTTAGGGACCAAAACTCGCTCTCACAGGCTATAGAGCATAATTCAGACTTCATATTCAAGGTTTCTGCTCATAAGACATCACTGAGTGAGGTTTGGCATCTCTTCAGTGGCTGCATCGCCTAAACATTGATCTATGTCTCCTGGTTTATGTGGTGTTTTCATTATATTTTAAGTAGAAAATTGAAACTATTTGGGGAACAAAGATGAGGAAGATAAAAGGTGAGAAGAAGAAAATGAGAAGTTACGTAGAAAAAAAGAGAGAATTTAAAGGAGTGGGGAATTTGAGAAGTGAGTATATTAGAGTGCAGAAGAATTTGATTGAGGAAGGTTTACTTAAAAATAAAAATAGGAGAATAAAGTATTTATGGGTAAAAAGCTTATGATCCCTCCCACATAATTCGACTATTTTATATGTGCATATCTATTTGTATAATACACTTCTTTGGTGATTAGAAAGCTGGAAATGTGTGAAAAATGCATTGCTATCCAGCTATCCTTTTGGTAAAAATATTGTTAATAACTAATCATGTAAATACATCTCTTATGGCATTGCATAATTTCCTTTTTGTCACCAGAATTTCACAATTCTTGGTTTCTATGTTGATCAAGTACCTTAATTCCATTTGTAGACTCAATAGATTTGTAGCGAGTCAAAGAACAATACCATCAAAGAAGATTGGAATTTGTTTCACTTAGGGGTGGAATTTGTCAAGCTCTTGTCCGTAGTGATTACAGATTTTCTAAGAAAGAATTTAGAGGGCATGTTAATGACCAAGTAGCATGTTAAAGATTCTGATTTTTCAAAATTGCCTTGTGATATACTCATCATAACACCATTTTACCTCACTCTCACTACAACTTCACCTAAATTTCCTATCAGATGGAAGGATTCCAAGAGATTGAAGCTCAAAGTAAATATTAGTTTGATAAAGAAAAAGATTTGAATGTGGTGATGAGTTCCAAAAGGCTTCATGAGGTTATTGATCTATGACATCAACAATGGTAGCAAGTGGACCAATGATTTTCTACAATTATTCTCTTTTCAAGGTTCTAGACTGCATTCTTTCTACAATCCTGAGTAATCTCAAATGATGCTTGCATTTTTATCCGCGGAGATCTTCTCTGAGTTGATGGCTTGGCAGGCTACGACAAGCCTACCCAACAACCCCCCAAGCTCCCCCTTTCTCTATCATCCCCATAAATGCCATAACCTCCAAAGTCCAAGTCTAGGTGTTGGGAGGCATGGCTGTGTGTAAGGGATGTTAGGGGACAAGTGGGAGAATCAATGGTGGAACCCCCAAAGTGGCAAAGTTTGAGTTGCAAAAATTAGCGTTTCTCAGCAAAACCTACCGGTAGGTAGATGGCAAAGCCTACCGATAGGTTTTACTCTAGTAGCTAAAACCTTCCGGAAGGTTTCCGGTAGAACTAATTCTAGTAGCCAAAACCTACCGGTAGTTTTACGAACAAACCTACTAGTAGGTTTTTACTTGATTTGCTCAAATCTTGGTCTTTTCAACTTCCATGCTATCGCCAAGCCTCTCCTTCATCTCCACTGCCTTCAAGCACTATGATGGGGCTTCACTCATGCCATTTCCAACTATTTTCCTGCAAATATACCGAAACCTCATTAATTGTAGAAATTGTTGTCCGAATTCGATATTGACAATTTACGTGCAAGTATACATGATCAACAAGTAATAAAGTGATGAGTACAGTATCGTTTCCACGGAGAATTATTACTAATAAATTTAAAGTACTAACTTTATATCAATTCAATTTTATTTAAACAACTGGAATTAAACAATGAACTTACTAATTTAAAACTAAATCTAAAATTACTAAACAAGGATTGATTTTACCGGATAAAAGAATATAAGATAACAGTTTCCCCTAATACTTTATATAAATCTTTCTACTCTCTTTCCAGTTAATTGATCAAAATAAGTTGTTAACTGAGAATTCAAAATTATTTATCAAACCTCTTTTGATAGTTAGATAAAAAAATCTCTCCCAATTAACTTACTACATTCCTATGCAAAATAATTTGGAATAGATTTATTAATCTCAAACTCTCATAATAGTTACACGCGACATATAGGTATATCCCTATCATATACACAAACCCAGCTATTCAATCCTAATAAGAATTTACCAGACACATGTCATCATATTCAAATCTAAACCTAGAATTCATCTTTCAATTTCATCTAAGAAATCAAATTAATTGCTGATCACACAATCATATATTAAGCACAAAATATAATAAAGAACTTATATATGATCAATAAGAACTAGACACGAGAGTATATCAATTTAACTAAACATCAGGTTCCATTGCAATCTTAATAAAAATTAGTTCATAACGTAATTGAAAAAAATCATTCTCAAATTAATCAACATCTTAGAAAATCAAAAACTAAAATTAAGAGAAAAGCATTGTAAAACCCATTGTCATTACAGTACAGGTCGTAAACCTGAAATTTTCTAGAGCTTGGATGACGAAACAGACCTCACTGTTGGATTTGTCATGCGAAATCTAGTCTCCCCGTCAAATTTTATCAAATTCTGAGATAGTCAAATTTTTTGCGTTTTAAGAGGCGGTTGAGTCTCGGGAGACCCAAAAACGAAATTTTTTAATAAAAATACGAAATTTGGAAAAAAAATTTAAGGCAAATTAAAATAAAATTATTTTAAACTTCAACCGGGGTGAAATTTAATCGTTTCGGGATGAAAATGGACTCAGAAAACAAAGGGTCGTGTGGCGCATTGTGAACCAAGAGTTTAGGAAGTATAAATAGGGGGGCAAAATCAGATTTCACCCCTATTTTCTTTACCCAGTTTCAACGTGAGAAAAGAGGAGAGGGAAACGAGAAAAATCTCTGCTTTCTCTCTACGATGTACAAGATTCTAGTGTTTAAATCCGCTCGAGCCAAGAACAAAAGTCATTCTCCTTGTCAAGGGTTACGCCTATGTACCAAAAAACGAGGGTTTTCACCGAAGGTTGAAAATTGAGACTTTGGGAAGGCTTGGATTAGAGCTCGGGTTGGAGTCGTAGAGCTTTCCAATGTGTTATTTACGCTTGAAGAGGTATGGTTCCTTTCTACTTAGGTTTATTTACAACCTAGGGTGGTATATAAAATGAGTATGTTGATAGAAACTTATATCATTTACTTATGTTGTGAAAATTGATGAAATGGGTATAGAATGGACTAAAATAAATTCCTAACATGGAATTGATATGTGGTAATTACTCATGTAATTGCATGAAAATTTGTGTTATGTGGGCATGTTATGTATTTTTATTATGCCCTGTCAATAAAGTGCGTTATTGGCATATAATATGTAATAACATGTTTGTGATGTATGATTGGATATAAATATGTTGATTTATGCATAAAGATACATCAACATTGTGATGTAATTGGTAATTATATGCTTTGGATATAAATTACCATAAAATATGTTTAAATGTGGTTAATTTTGCTCATGTAACATTCTTTACATATGAGCATGACATTAATTAAACAATGGTGTATTACATTGCATTTGCGTGAGAAAAACGCATCCATAGCCATAAGTGTGGGTGTGTGTGTGCATGGTTGATATCAAACACCAGATAGGTAGATGATAGTGTGCTTGGGATAGTTGGATTGAAAATCCGAATGAGTCGTTCGGTGGTATAAATAAGAAATTGGGTCGGGGTTAGCAAGAAGGACTAGACTATCTCTCGGGTGAGAGACTTGGTGATTTGGATATGCACTCCGTTGGTATACGAGCCCATAAAGTGTGTCGGTGTATGCGGAACCGTTGGTGAAAGTCCATAAATTCTATGTCGGTTGGGTGCCGTTGGTGTAAGTCCATAAATACCCACCCCCAAGAAAGACCCAAAAATTTTACATAGTCATTGGGTGTGTAGCGCCAATGGCGGGGCTTGGAAAGCCAAATTTTAAAACCTGGCATTACATAGGGAAAAGGAGCCTGGAAGGGCTCGGGTTGAGTTGCATGATTGAGTCTCATCTCACTTTATGGCATGACATTGGTAAGATTCCAACATTGAATGATATATTCTTGTTTGGGTTGATGTTGGTTGTAAAGTGTTGCATGATCATTTATATGCACTTAGGTTGGGGAATAGCCTTGGTAGGAAATACTCTACTGGGCGTGGCTCACCCTATACGGAAAAATATTTCAGGTGCGGGATATACGCAGGAGAAAGGCTCTCGCATGAGACCTCAAGGATGAAGAAATGTCGACTTGTGGCATTGAATCTATTTTTGTAAAGTCATTGTAAATTATTTGTGAAAATCATATTTTGGGCATGTAATCGTATGAAATTATTTGCAATAGAACTTGTAAATAAAGAGTTTTATGTGAAAAACTTTTTTAAATGTGTTTTGGGTGGGTTTGAAATGAGATAGAAATAAAAAGCAGGTGGAATAGGCAAAATTGGGCAAGGAGTACTGGTACCACGAGGCCCAGTGGACAAAGCGTACCAGTACTGTGTACCGGTACCACAAAGACCAGTGGACAAAGCCTACCGGTACTGCGTGGTCCAAGGGGCAAAGCGTATCGGTACTCTTTCCAAAATTTTGAAATTTTAAAACTGTTTTGCCAAGCTTTTGGGCCATGGGTTATTTGGTTCCAAGGATACTAATGGACTATAATAGGGTATAAAATGTGGTGCATCGACCTCGGTTCAATTAAATGAGAAAACGTACACGGGTTACACGTGTGGATTACGACCTCGATTAAAGGGGATGTAATTGAGGTGATGTCGAGTAATGCGACAATCACGGGTATTTTCGCGGGTTGACGGGTGGTCAACGGTTGTTAAAGGACCCCGGTTTTATGGGCGTCACAAGAATGAAAACTTAGTTGCAATCTTCAATCTTTCTTTAGCCTTCAAGTCCAATCTTCTTCACGTCACTTCTTTCGATTCTTGCCTTCAATTCACCTTCAATCCTTGGTTTGCCCTTTATTAGCAGCCCATCATATCAGTATATCTTTTTCCTAACTCAAACCCTAGCATCTATGTAGCATTACAGTTCAATTTCTACTCAAAAATAAGTCAGAATTCGCGTCCCAAGCTACAACAACCGCTGCAGCCCCATAAATCAGCGCAGTTGCGCTGACTATCTACCCTTCTAGAGCTGTAGCACTGCATGTAAAGCTGCGGCGCTGATCCCCTTTTATGCCTACAACTGCCCTTGTTGCTTAGTCCTCAATTAATCCAACACTTAGGCTACCAACGACCTTGCTTCCTTCCAAATCATGATCCTTACAAAACAAAATTAAAACACACAAAATGAATAAAATGGAATATAAAATACTTGAAAACTTGCAATTTCACCAAACCAAGAATACTCAATTAGTTAGTATAAAACCTACTCATCAAATACTCCCAAACTTAAATCGTTGCTTATCCTCAAACAAAATACTAAGAACAAAAACCAAAAAATTAACCATAACAACCACCTACTCAAACAATGGATCAATATGAATATGAATAATAGCCCCAAAAGTTACGGCAAATAATAATTCACGGAAAACTTCAAAACAATACAAAGTCTAAAAATTCAACATACTCCTTAATTTTACCTTCGCTCATGACCCTTTAAATGCATATGTATATCCGAATCATCACCCAGATACATTTATGTAATCAAACACTCCATAGGAGATACTCAGTATCAACTCTATGAACTTACATTTCACATCAACCTCTGCTAATTATGGCAAACATATAACCAGAAAGTCCAAAGTTTTTTCTTTTTTTTTCTCTCTCTCTTGTTTTTTTTTCTATTTTCATTCATTTGGTGAGTGCATTTTATGCTCCATCTCACCTCCTATTGAGCGAGTGTGTTTTACACTCCATATAACCTTCTTTTGAACGAGTACATTTTATGCTCCATCTCATTCTTAACATGTGTCTATGAGTGAGTGTGTTTTATGCTCCATCTCTATTCATCACATGCACCTTTCTTTTCTTTTCTTTTTTCTAAATCATGAAAGTTCAAACCAAAATAATTTTCAAAAACTTCCTTTTCTTTTTCAAATAACCCATCATATCTAAGATGTCCCCCAAACTTATATGAATACCTCATTTTGCTTTGAATGACACTTAAATAAGTTTTCTAGAGTTTCAATGAAATCTCCCACAAACATTTAGCCAAATAAATTATCTAAATAATAACTAACCAAATTGATGTATATGTGCTCTTGAAAGAGAGGATCACAAACAGTGTAAAATTAACTAGTATGTCAAACTATAGACTCAACATATTCATCAATTTCCCTTGAATTAACAACTAATCACATTCATTATTGGCCATAATCAAATTTACTCAACCCATTGCTCAAGTTGTACCAAAATATGTTATCTAAGTGCAAAACATAATATCTAAATGCATACCTAATAATGCAAACAAGAATACACACCCAAACTTAAACTAAACATTGTCCTCAATGTATACAACAGGAAGAATTAAGATAGAGGACTTCCCTAAGAATACGCTAGTTAGCATCATCGTCAACGTCTTTGTCGTCCGCTGAGTCGGTAGTGTATTCAGGAAACATAGGTGGACTACAAAACTGCAGTGGAGGTGTGCCTGAGTTGAAATCTCAGTTATTAAACATCTAGACTAGCACGAAATTGAAATCCATTGAATACTCCATGAATGGGTTCAATCGATGTGCAAGTCGATCATTGCGTCTAGACTTGTATCAAGATTCCCTACGTAACTCTTGTGTTCTCGATGCTATCCATGCATCTCATCAACTAGATTCTCCATAGGTGATTGAGATGAGGCAGCAGTAGGCTGAGGAGTCTCTGATGGTTCCCCAGAATCCATACATTGCAAAATGTCGACACCGTGGAGATGATGGAGAACCCTTGCTGCTACTTGATACTAATTTAGGCACTTGAGATGGAAGATTCTTATATAAATATAAGAGATTGGGACTTCCAAGTTGATGATTCAATGGAATTACGAGTGATTGGGAGTTGGAGAGAATGGGTTGTAGACCTTTGAAATGTAGGAGTAGGAGGAAATTTTGTATGCCGAAATACCTTAGATGTGCTGCCCTTTTAATTGCTGGATTTGGTGGGCTGCTGCACTATGGACAGCGCTACTACACTGATTTTTGCAGTTGGAAAGCACTGCTGCGCAGATTTTTGTTGTGCAGTTGCGATGAGGGACCAACAGGCAGGCAGTAATGTTCTCTTCCCACAATGATAGAGTGCATCCCGGGCTAGAAGCTTAAACTAGTATTTAGAAGAAAGAATAAGCAATATAGGCTCAGATATTGGTGGGTAGTTTGGACTGGTTTCCCTCCATCCTTTTTCCCTAGATTACTAAGTTTGCCCCACTTTTTTGTTAAATATGACAGTTATTGATTGGGGCAATGTGAAATAGAATAGTTAGTTTAGGGTGCAATGTGGAAGCTCTAGTAGTTGAAGGGGCAAAGTAAAAAAAGTATGATAGTTTAGGGGATATAAATGTAATTTACCCAACAATCAACCATAAACTTTAGTGACATGTTGGGCACGGGCACACACTTATAAGGTCAAATATACGATAGTTTGCAACGTTGGCAACAATTTTAGAATCATGATTTCCTAAGAATTTGACTTAAAGTTTAATGGCTAAAAAAATAGTTGCAAAAAATTAAGATTTTGTTATCCTTCAAGTGCTAATGTCCCCGAATTATTAATACACCATACTTCCAATCAAGTTAAGGTTCAATCAAAAAATTTGTAATTATTGTTATTACATAAAAAGGAAACTATAAAAATTGAGCATCAAAGATTCAATACCTCGAAATATAAAAAGGATCGACAAGGGGAAAAACAAGCAGAAGAGAAGTGTTTCAAAGCATTCTTACATGTGTGCATCGAAGCTTCTGCAACAATCAAGAAATGCTGCCTGGCACCTATTCCGTTCTCTACCAGCCAGCTTTTCTATAACTTCAATGCAGAGCCATATCATGCAAGAAATCCGCAACAATGACATTTTTTTAGATCGCAAATTCAGCTCCAAGATGTTTATACCAATAGAGCTTCTATTGGATATTGTACAGAAAGTTCATTAGTGAGAATCAAAGTCATTTTTATTTCTCCATGGTTGCAGGAGATAATAGAGGTTGATGATGCACAAAAATGATTTTGCACACCACCTGTCAAGTGTAGGTAATAAATGCAGTGAAATCAATGAGAAAATTAAAGAAGACACGATTTATAGTGGTTCGGTCAATTCGACCTACGTCCACTCTTCAATGGCTTCAGTTGCTAGATATTTTATTAATTCAGAGGTATGGAGAATAGAGATACAAGCTTTGAGAGAATGGAGAATCAAAGAAGGAGTGGTCTCCGGTCGTCGATCTGTCCTCTGTAAGTGTTGGTGGGGCGTGCCATTTTTTCTCTCGTCTCCTCACAGATTGGGGCTATTTCATAGCAGTTAAGAGATCATTCTTGTGGAGATCATGACTTATCCTTAAAACTACTTTATCGCAGCTAAGAGATCATTCTGGTGGAGATCATGACTTATCCTCAAGGTTACTTTATCGCAGCTAAGAGATCATTTTGGTAGAGATCATGACTTATCCTCAACGGAAGGAGGAGGTTGGGGAGCTCTTCATGAAACGTGGTCAAGCTTGGACCGTTTCCTTCGGTGGTGCAAATAAGCTTCTCATGCTCTCCTCTTGATGACGTGCTAAGCAAAAAGTCTAACCGGTTTTGGACTGTCTTGGGCTTGGTAGATTCAAAATGAGGTTGGGCTCCTCAATTGGAGTTGGACTTTAACACATAAATTGGACTATTTGGGCTTAACCCATCAGAGGTGATCACCAGAGAGAAGGCAAGAGCACTGAGCCATGGGTCAAGGAGAGGAGTTAGCGTAGACAAAAAAAAAAAAAGAGCTTTTACCCCAACCCATAGGGGTTTTTAAAAAATATGCCCAAAGAGGATTGTTTTCAAAGTATTTCCCAAAATCACACATTTTTAAAAACGTTAGTTAGAATGACGTTTTATGCAAAAGATGTTAGTTGGAGTAATGTTTTTAGCATAAAAATGTCAAACTAACCGACTTTTTTGTTTGCACTGTAGGCCATTTACAGGACCTAAAAACATCAATACAATTGACATTTGCAAACGTCAGTTGTATTGATGTTTTTACGTAATCCGAAAGTCCATTTTCTTCTTTCCTTCTCTCTTATTTTCTTCCTTCTTTCCTCAATTCCTTATGAGCCCTAACCTCCTTCAGGCGACAAATCTACAGCACATCCTTTAGAAATCAACAGCACCACTAACTAGAACCACCAGCCAGCACCACCAACGAAATCTCCCCCAAAATTCCACCACCATCGCCTTTTTCCACCAAAATCTACAACCAACTCCACCACCCAAGGTGAATCTCCTCCATCAGAAATCTCATCCACCACCACCTGAAACCCATCACCACCTCCATCATAAATCCCCTCCACCAATAACTGAAACCCACTTCCACCAGCTTTCATTCCAAACCCATCTCCACTTACAACACATTGCCAAATTTCCACCACCATTATCATCCCAAATCAACTCCACCACATATGAAAACCACCATTTTCTAAAACCCAACTCCAATCGACAGGATCCACACCACACCGCTGCTGCTCTTCCACAACTGCTAGCTAGTAAGTCTGTGTATAATAATGTAATATTATTGTTATTAGTTATAATTGTGTTATTTGTTGTAAGTATCTGTTAATTTTTAATTTAAATTTTATTTAATGTTAATTTCAATTCTATGTTAATTTAAATTCTCTGTTAAAATTTATTTAATGTTAATTTAAATTCTCTGTAAATATAAATTAGTTGTTGGTGATGGTGTTGGGGCTGGTGGTTTGGTATGGTGGTGGTGTTGGTAGTTTCGAACGGTGGTGGTGCTGGGGCTGTGGAATAATGGTGGTCGTGGTGCTGGGGTTGTGGTGGTGGTGTGCTTTGTGGTGGTTAGGGATGGGGGTGCTAGATTTCAACTGTTGGGGGCTTGAAATTAGGGCTTGTTTCATAAGGTAATGCCTTGGAACTTTCTTTTCTTTTCTTTTTGCTTTTTTTTGGTAGGTATACCTTTCATATTTCTAAACAGCAGATTGATACAACTATGTCATTAGAGGAATAATTTTTGTAGCTATAAATGGTGTAAATAATCATTTTTCTTTAATGACTTTCCCCGCTAAAATGTTGGAATGCTTTTGCATGTGTTTTATACTTTATGATATTTCATTATTCAAATGGCTTACATATTTTCCATATCATGTGTGGCATCAGTTATCATAATCAATGTTTTTCATGTCAGCTATCTTAATATACATTTGAATTCAATTAATGAACAGGAAAAAAGCAAACAAAAAAAAATGTAAAAATTTGAAATGAATGTTGTGAAATAAATTTAGTTACTTACTTTATACATGTCATGGATCAAAATATCATTTCGAAACATCCAAAAAATTTCCATTTTCAAGGAGACTAAATAAATATAAGCAAATTCTTTTGATATTTTTCTTTGCATGTTACTTGGAAACCAACAATGCATTCATAGCTTTGATATCCATCTTTTTTAGTTTCCTATTAGTACACTTCATCCTCGTAGGTTTCTTATTAGTTATCAATGCTTCTAGGTCGCATGTGGTAGATTCACATGGGACTTTGATTAAATATCGATATGTTTTTTCTCAAGTATTAACCATTTTTATCCATCCTCGGGTTCTTTTGATTTCAATACTTATTGCACGACAGTAACTATTTGAAACGACAAGAAAATAAGTTATCATTTTGTTGTATTGGGGTGGACACATGCAATATGCATCAAAGGTTTATCATGCAATTGTCCTCCCAAAGGTGGAATTATTATGAATAGTGGCACAAAACTACCGGAGTTATTGAGTAAAATTTACACTATAATGGGGTTCGACAGGTCGCATAACAAGTTGAAGTTGACATGTAGATATCCATATACACTTGGAACAAGACCAAACGTAAATACATAAGGTGTTCTGGAAATTGTTAACGATGAACTTGTGACTTCTATGGTTAATGTGGTACTTGATAACCCCAGCATTGCTAGTATTGTTTTGTACATAGAGACAGAGAACATCAATACTGGCATAGGAGGTAGTCAAACCGGAGGGTGCCTAACAACCACTACCATATCTTACACTGATTTTCTTAGGTAAGAGATGGGTATACCGACATTTCCAACTTCAGGATTGATGGATGAATGTTCAACTCCCGTGGGGATGCAGGTAATGGATGAGTCTAGGCAGTACTCATACACCCACCAAATAACTAGATCTGCAACATATTGTGGGTACCCAACTAACAATTCACTGAGTCAGAATTTTTAAATGGGTGAGGCGGGAATTGAGTTGGGTGAAGAAGATGTTGTCCATCAACCAATAGTGCAACAAATCCCAATTGGGGAATATGCAAAAATGTGTGTCAATGATCATACAGATGTCTCTGATGATGAAGGTGAAGAAGAAGAGTTTGAAAAAGTAATGATTGTTGAGACGAATGACGAAGAAGTGAATGGTGACGACATTGAGGCTGGCCCGTCAGCTGTTCAGATGAATAAGCCTTCCTCCACCTCCTTCACAACCACTGAATTTGGTTAGCATTCTGAAGCAAATAGCTTTGTACCATCTTATGAAATAAATTGGTGGGATCTAGTGAAGATGGAGTTGGCAAATGGCATGATTTTTCAGGATAAAGCTTCTTTGATTAGGGCAGTTAAATGGTATTCCATCAAGTTGATTCAGAATTATGTGGTGGTCGAGACAAACACAACTATGTGGGCTGTACAGTGCACCATATACAAGCAGCCTAACTACGTGTGGAGACTATGTGCTTGTTTTAGGAAAAAATTAAAATATTTTAGACCAAAAAATATGATAGATCTCATACCTACTTCTACCCTCGAATGAGTCGTGACCAACACCAATTAGACTCTAATTTCATATGTCATAACATACTAGGACTGGTTGGTGATACACAACAAACAAAAATCTCAACAATTCAGAAGAATATAAAGGAGAAGCTTAAGTATGATATTTCCTACAAGAAAGCATAGATTGCGAGGAACCAAGTCATTGCTAAGATTTTTGGTGATTGGGACTCGTCGTATGACATGTTGCCTAGGTTTTTGGGTGCCATCAAGAAGTATAAACCTAGCTCAATTGTGGAATGGCAATATAACTATGAATCTCCTGAATATAATATTTTTTTACTATTATTTTGGGCATTTAAGGCCAATATTAAAGGGTTTAAATATTGTCAACCTATTGTCAATATTGATGAGACATTTCTACATGGGAAGTACAAGGGAAAGCTGTTAGTGGCGACTGATTTTGATGGTAATAAGAAGTTGTTTTTCATTACATTTGCTATTGTGGAAGAGGAGAATCAATCAAGTTGGGCTTTTTTCTTATATTACCTTCAGCGGATAGTTCTTAGACATCGACCAGAGATATGTTTAATTTTTGATAGGCACGTGGAGATCCTTTTTGCATGAACATGGAATATTCTGGGTGCCATCCACCGCATGCTTATCGTCAGTTTTGTCTTCAGCATGTTGTAGTAATTTAATACACAGTTTAAGGATGGACATTTTTACGATCTTATGTGGAGGGCTGGCAAGGCAACACAGGTTTGAAAGTTCGATGAGTTGATGACCCAGATAAGCAATGTCAAAGAGAAAATGACTAAGTACTTGAATGATATACCATTGGAGAAATGGACATAAACACATGATGGTGGACGACGATATGGCATAATGACTACCAACATTTCTGAGGTTTTTAATAATATTCTCCAAGGTGCTAGGTATGTGACCATAACTGCTTACGTGCAATCGATATTTTATCGGGTCCCTAAGTATCATTCTGAACGTTGAGATAATGTGGCAAAATGAAAAGAAAATGTGTTGGAGTTCCCTAAACGCGTTGTGGAATAAGTACAACATGCACAACAAATGAGCCGTGTCTACAAAGTGATGTCATTTCAAAGGGAACGTGGTCTTGCTGAAGTGGTGACTGGCGATGGTCAGAAGGAAGTTGTGTGTCTTGAAGATCATTCTTGCACATGCAAAAAATGGGCAATTTACAAAATCTCTTGCTCTCATGTATTGGCTATATGCTCTCATTTTCAATTCCATTTTCAGTTGTACATAGATCTCATATACATTATCTACACTTTGGCAAAAATTTGGGAGCCCAAAATGTATCCTATTAAGCATGAACATTATTGGGATGATCCTCCACATCCCAAATTACTCCATAATCTGAACCAACATCGAGACTTTGTTGGTCGGCCACAAACAATGCGCATACTGAATCAGATAGACTTCCCGCCAGAGGATCATCGGATATGCGGACTCCAACATCCCTTCACTAGATAGTGGGTCACAATTTTCAGAAGTGTTCATCCTTAAATATGCTAGCTCTAGTATCCCTTCACTAGATAGTCCCAAGTTATTTTGTGAGCTTGTTAAGTTGTCCTACGTTTTAATCAAGTGTATATTGAACCTTAAGATGTGGTTATATTGTAATAGATTTGTGCATGTTTTTTGAAATGATATCATTATGCAATGTTAGATGTTGAAAATGTAATATAACTCAATATATGATTGTTGATGTTTTCAATTGACGTCGTAATTGTATATTGGTTTTTGCAGATTAATTTAGTTCTGCATATGGACATTCCTTGTAGGCATTTAGTACATCTTGGTCCACATGACCACTCTATTCATTAGTTACAGGTAGAGCATCAATCAGAGGAAATATGGCAAGGCATAGATCCCCCTTCATTGCACTGCAGGCACAATGAGTGCACTGCAGGACAGTTACATATGACGAATGAGGGCGTTCTTTATTAATTGGATACTGTTGATTTTTACAGGGCACACAAGATTGCATCCAAGCGGTTGGACTGAGGTCTCATCACAACACTAGTTGAGAGATGGCGTGTGGAGACACACACATTCCATCTTCCTGTGGGAGAGGCCACTATCACCCTTTAGGATGTCATAGTGCATATAGACCTACCAATGGTATGGCGGTGTCTAGGAGGGATAGTTGTCCTGATGGCACGACATAACCAACACTATGCCATGGGGACTATAGACAGGTCGTTTCTCAAGCTTACTGCATTGCGCGGTCATTTAGATGGTGGTGTACCTGTAGATGTTGACGTTGCTTTCATAGTGTGTTATGCCATAGTGTACATCATGCTATTGATTGATTCATATATGTTCATACACAAATCATCTAGCAAGGTGAAGTTGATGTACCTTCCATTGATTATTGATTTTACCACTCTCGATCAGTACAATTGGGTAGAGCATCATTGTTCTGGCTATACCACGAGATGTGTGTCACTACTAGACGTAATGCTAAGGATATTGGCAGCTTGCTTGTTCTAGTTCAGATATAATTCAGACATATGTTTCATGTTTGTACTATTGTTGTTTTAAGTTTAATGTAATGTATAACATATGAGTTCCATTAAAAATTGTTTCATGTTTAGCTCACGTTTGGCCACAGAGATTAGTACCAAGTGCCCCATTACCTCATGCAATAGCCGATGGAGCAGATGCATGTGCTGATGACGGTATAACACATGGTCTTGCACCTGCGCCAGCACATGGTCAAGCACCACATGTCGCGACACATAATGATCTACTTGCAAGCACTCGTGGTTGTAGGTAAAACAATATTTGTGTTGTCTAATTCATTATTTATTACTACTATGTACTGCCAACTAATGTCATGTACAACTTTGCTTTTTTTTTTTTTTGCTATGCAGTTGGGATGTTGCATTTTTTAAGCAACACACGCCTACCCATGTTCTGAGACATTACAAAGATCAGCTTCGTTAGATGAGGGATGATTAGCACAAAACATTGCATATATTATGTGCTTTTACATCCCTATTATGTCTGCTTTTGTGGTTGAAATGAGCAGAACTGCATGGTTTGAGTTTTTAATGGAGTTTTGATTTGACTGGAGATAAAAGGGGTCATTTAGTGATGGGTAAACCCTCCCATGGTGTTTTTTGATGAATGGAGGTGTGAACGAGCCTTGATGATGGATTAAAGGAAGAAGGAAGCAAGAATTGAGCAAAACCAGAAAAAAACTACCGGTAGTATTAAGGATTTCTCAAAGGGTGAAGGAATCAGGGATTTTGCAGCACAAGAAAAACACCTACCTGTAGTCACTACCGGTAGGTGTTGGCTACTGGACCTGAAGCTACCGCACAACTATCGGTATTCGTTGGCTACTGGAGTCATGACTACCGGTAGTTATTCCACGATCTATCGGTAGTCATTACTAAAACAACCCAGATTCTGCAGACCTATCTCTGCTGCTTTGAAGGTCCCATCATCAAGTCTCCCACACTTCTCTGACACGCCCACAACATTATTCACCTCTTTCACACCTCTCTTTGAACTTTGGAAGCTTGGATGATAAATGAGGAGAGAGAAGAAGAATGGAGGTGTGTTTGTAGACAGGACCTACAACCACCCTATCCAGCCCATTCCTCCTACACCTCTATAGATGGAAATCACATCACTCAGCAGGAGAGAGGAGAATATGGACGTTTTGGGGGAAAAAATGACTGGAAGGAGGAGCATTCTACAATATACAGAGATATAGAGAGAGAGAGTCTGGGAGAAGAGGATGAATAGTGTCTAGTGAGAGAAAATTGGGATTTTTGCATTTCTTTCAATACATTGTCTTGTAATCTCTAGTATGAATCTGTAGAACTTCATTTTAATGTCATTAACGTTGTTTTCTTTCAAGTTCAATGATCTTTTAAAGATTTCACCATTAATGCATAAAGTTTCTTCATTTTCTTAGTTTTCAAATGGGTATTCAATATACTCTCTGATAGCTTATGTTTTCTTGTATCTAGTTACTCTAGAACTTCAAATCTTTGCAATGCATTCTCATTACATTGTCAATTTCGTTTTTAGCATGAGTAGTTAAATCTTTTAATTGGCAAAACCAAGGGGAACCTCCACATGGGTATACTATTTCAACTCATTCTCCTCATTTTTTTTAGAGTTCAATGGTTCGGTTTGACTGGGTTGAGGGTGGATAAGTGGTGATTCTTTGATATTCCGTAGGCCTAGTCACGGTTTATACATGGATACTCACCAATCTTATCCCTAGCTACCCTCGAATCTATCGTTCATTCATGCTCTATTGGAGGAGGGTTTTAAGTTGAGACGGTATTCCTATTGGAGTGACCTCTTGGATTTGCCAACATTTGTTTCTCATTTTATTTGCATCAAAACAAACTTCACCAAACAATTTCCAACAACCAAAGATTTTACACTTTCTTTTTACCAAAATCACCTTCCCCTCGGTTTACTTCCTTCCCCGTGGAAACGACCTTGGAATACCACCAAATAAGACATGACCTGCAAAAGTCTCCTTGCGCTTGGGGAGCACTTTTGTACACACACACACATTTGTTGTGCATTTACACATCACATTACCATCATCTCATTTACACACATCTCCTAGCCCTTTCTTTTGATATCACCCATAGGAGAATGACACTCCCCTTTATCCATATACTATACATGCTAAAAGGTGATGTTTAGAGGTTAGGAGACAACAAGGAATTTTTTCAAGTATTTTTGGCGCCGTTGCCGTGGAAGGCAAGTTTCAAACTAAGGTGGTTTTCGGACAATAGATGTAAGACCCATGATCTTCATCATGGGCTGAGGTACGTTGCTCCGTGTACATATTCTTGTTTGTCTATAATTTTTAGTGTGTATTAGTTTAATTTTATGTGGGGGCGGAATGACCAAAACCGACTTGTTAGACAAAACTTGGCCCCTACCAAGAACAACCCGAGGATGCATGTGACAATTTTGACAACATAGGCGCAAATCCAAATCTCCAAAGGGGTGCAAATCCAAATGTCCAAAGGGGTGGGGGGCACAAGAACCCCAAATACCTAATCCTAGAATGAATTTTTCCCCTCCCGTGAATGAGGGGAATAATTTCCAAATGGATCCTCCAGTGAGGTCAATGAGGGATTTCCTACAACCAACACGAAACACCACACCATCATGCATCCTCCTTCTAGTCCAAGCCCATCTTTTCATAGTTAACCCAAGGATGTTGCAACTACTTTCCACATTTAATGGACTTGAAAGTTAGAGTCCCTATTCACACATAAGGGATTTCTAGAAAATGGTTGCAACCTTCCTCACCAATCATGCGATGGAAGAGATAGCCAAAATGAAAATGTTTCCCTTTTCCCTGAGGGATAAAGCAAAAACGTGGCTTATTTCGTTGACGTCTCGAACCATCACATCTTGGAGCCAAATGATTTTTGAGTTTTTGAAAAAATTCTTTCTAGTGCATAAAACCACCAACTTAAAAAACAAATTCAGAATTTTTCGAAAAAGCCCAATGAACTATTTTATCAATGTTGGGATTGATATAAGGAGTTGCTCCAATCACTTCCACATCATGGCTTTGAAGCGTGGCAATTGGTGAGTTTCTTCTACGAAGGAATTATACCAGGCCATCGACAATTCATAGATATGATGTATAATGGTGAGTTCCTCAATAAAGAACCCGACGAGGCTTTAGACTATTTTGATACACTGGCCCAAAATGCACAATCATGGAACACCACTGAACCAACCGATGTACCAAGGTCTTTGCCTCAAGGGAGTGGCCAACCTCAAGGGGGAGGGATTTACGATTTGAAGGATAGTGAGGACTTACTTTCAAAATTTTCCAAACTGTCTAGGAAGGTGGAAACTCTTGAAGTCAACCGGAGACATGAGGTGTCTAAGGTATCTAACATTACGGAGGGATGTGCAATTTGCAAGAATGTTGAGCATTCCACATCAGAATGTCCTAACATCCTAGCCCTTATGGAAGCATATCATAAGCAAGTCCATGCATTCAACCAGTCAAGGCAACCATTTTCTCTCAATTCGAAAACCTTTAATCCATAGTGGAGTAATCACCCAAATTTCAGTTGGAGAAATGAGAACCCCATTGCTCATAGGTCAAGTGCATATTCATCTCCCATGCCTTCCAAGCAAAACCAATACCATGGCCAAGGGAAAACATCTAGCTCTCAATACCCAAGGACTAATCCACAAGGGTATTAGTCGAACCCACCACCAATAACCAAAACGTCACAACCATAAATGATATAAGAACCCAATTCACAAAGTTGACAAACTCTATAAAGGCATCTCAACAAGAAAAGGGGAAATTTTCCTCTCAATCACAAGAGAACCCTAGGGGTCAACACGTTGTTAAGTCATCGGAGCCATCGAGAGAGAGTTGCGAGCAACTCCAAGCTGTCACCATCCTTCGTAGTGGCAAAGAAATTGACAAAACCATTTTGTCAAAGGCCTCACCCAAGACCATATTGCCAAAAGGAAAAGAAACCTTGGGTGACATCGACAAGGGTGAAATGAGTGGAGCAAAAGAGAGAGAAGTAGTTGAGAAAGATAAATTGATTGATGAATGTTTGTTTGTTCCTCCCATGACTACCCCGTTTCCTAGTCGTTTAAAGCCACCTGTTAGGGTGGCTAATTATGCTGATATTTTAGAAAATTTTAAGCAGGTGAAGATTAACATTCCACTCCTCGATGCTATCAAGCAAATCCCATCTTATGCTAAAATTTTGAAGGATCTATGCACGGTGAAAAGGAGATTGAATATCCACAAGAAGGCATTCCTCATAGAACAAGTGAGCTCAATATTGAGGACCAACACTCCTCCCAAATTCAAAGACCCCAGTTGTCCAACCATACCCATCATCTTTGGAAATTGTCGAGTGGAGCAAGCACTCCTCGATTTGGGGGCAAGTGTGAATCTTCTTCTTTACTCGGTGTATCAAAAGCTTCAGCTTGAGGAGTTGAAGCCCACCTCAGTCACGCTTCAATTGGCGGATCGTAGTATCCGTACACCAAGGGGAGTAGTTGAGGATGTCTTAGTTCAAATTGATAAATTTTACTTCCCTATCGATTTTATTATGCTCGATTCACACCCTGTTGCAAACCTTAGCTCTGAAATCCCCGTTATACTAGGAAGACCTTTCCTTGCTACATCTAATGCTTTAATAAATTGCAAGAACGGTCTAATAAAATTGGCATTTGGGAATATGACAATGGAGCTCAATGTATTCAACTTGGCAAAGTAACTGGATGATGATGAGGAAGTAAGTGAGGTTAATAGAATTGACACATTGGTTGAAAAGCACTTGGAGCTAGAGGAGATGTTGAAATTGAAAGAAGAACCAATTGAGGATCTTGAGGAATTTGATAAGCAAGAAGGGGTAGAAGAGTTAAAAGGGGTGGAAAGGTGGATCCCTACATTCGAGGAGTTACCCCATCGAGAAAAGAAAATTTTTCCATCGCATGAACAAAAGCCCAACTTGGAGTTAAAGCCCTTGCCCTCCCATTTGAGGTATGCCTATCTTGGAGAAAGGGAAACATTTTCGATGGTCATTAGCTCAACATTGAACATGGAACAAGAAAAAGAACTCTTGGAGGTGTTGAGAAAGCATAAAGGAGCAATCGAATGGACTATTGCAGATATCAAGGGGATAAGCCCTCTCATTTGCACCCACCACATATATCTTGAGGAGAATTTCAAACCATCTCGACAACCACAAAGACAGTTGAATCCCATCATGAAGGAGGTGGTGAGGGATGAAGTTATGAAACTACTTGATGTGGGGATCATTTTTCCAATCGTCGATAGTAAGTGGGTTAGCCCCACAAAAGTAGTACCTAAGAAATCTGGAGTTACGGTGGTTGAGAATGACGAGAATAAGCTAATACCTACAAGAGTGATCACCGGATGGAGGGTGTGCATTGATTATCGAAAGTTGAACACTTGCACACGAAAAGATCATTTCCCAATGTTGTTCCTTGATCAAGTTTTGGAAAGAGTAACGGGGCACCTATTCTATTGTATTTTAGATGGGTACTCCGGCTATAATCAAATTGAGATCGCATCGGAGGACCAAGAGAAGGCTACCTTCACTTGCCCCTATGGTACCTTTGCTTACCGCCGCATGCCATTTGGACTATGCAATGCTTCGAGAACTTTTCAATGCTGCATGATAGGGATTTTCAGTGATATGGTAGAAAAGATAGTGGAGGTCTTCATGGACAAATTTTTGGTATTTGGGGATTCATTCGAGGGATGTTTGGCAAACTTGGAGAAAGTACTAACAAGATGTGGGGAAAAGAATCTAATCTTGAATTGGGAAAAGTGTCACTTTATGGTAACAGAAGGAATTGTGCTTGGCAACATAGTTTCGGCGAGGGGTATTGAAGTCAAAAAATCCAAGGTGGAGGCAATCTCAAACCTCCCCATACCTAGAACCATTAAAGGCATCCAGTCGTTTTTGGGCCATATAGGTTTTTATCGCCGATTCATTAAGAATTTTAGTACATTGGCCCGACCCTTGACCAACCTGCTGTCCAAGGAGGTCCAATTCGAGTGGTCGAATGATTGCGAGGCATCCTTTAAAAAACTTAAAAGCATGCTAGTCACACCTCTGGTCATGCGACCACCCAATTGGGACCTACCTTTTGAGCTCATATGCGACGCGAGTGATTACGCGGTCAGTGCAGTGCTTGGTCAAAGGGAGGGAAATAGACCGTATGTGATACACTATGCTAGCAAAACACTGAATGAGGCTCAGATGAATTACACTACCACCAAGAAAGAATTGCTAGCTGTAGTGTTTGCTTTAGATAAATTTCATTCGTACATCATTGGTTCGCCTATTATTGTCTTTACTGACCATTCTGCCTTGAAATACTAGTTGCCTAAACAGGATGCGAAACCAAGCCTCATTAGGTGGATACTCCTCCTACAAGAATTTGACTTGACGATCAAGGATAAGAAAGGAGTTGAGAACGTGGTGGATCACTTATCCCGGCTGGTGGTGCAAGAGGCTGATGAGCACATCCCTATCCCTGACTTTTTCCCTGACGAACACATACTTTCAATTCATTCTGTGTGTCCTTGGTATACTGATATACGTAATTACCTTGCAACAGGATAGATTCCACCGCAATGGAGTCCAAAAGATCGAAATGATTTATGGCGGATGTGAAGTATTTCTACTTCGACAACCAGTATTTGTTCAAAGTGTTGTCCCGATCAAATCATGAAGAGATGCGTACCTGAAAATGAACAGCGGAACGTTATTGCATTTTGTCATTCACAAGCTTGCGGTGGACATTTTTCAGCGAAAAAGACTTCAGTTAAAATTCTCCAATCAGGTTTCTGCTGGCCTCTCTTATCAAAGATTGTGTTTCTTTTGTAAGGCATGCGACAGATGCACGATTGGGTAGTGTGACCCGAGACACATGATGCCTCTCTTTCCTGTGCTTCATCATAGAAAAATTTGACTATTGGGGCATCGATTTTCATGGATCTGTTCCTATGTCATAAGGTATCTGTACATCCTCCTACCAGTTGGTCTATGTGTCCAAATGGGTGGAGGCCATCCGACCAAGACTAATGACCACCAGGTCCATAGTCAAATTCCTTAAGGAGAAC
>CAUOFW020005780.1:0-11094 GCA_963454935.2 Ilex paraguariensis
CTCTCTCTCTCTCTATCAGCTGTTGTATACATGGTTTAGCATTGACTTATTGCTAGTGTTCTTGTAAACATAGTCTCTCCCCTCCCTTCTCCTCTTTTTTCTTTGCAGAAGATTTAAAAATTCCAGTTTATCCTGGAGGACAATAATTCCATTGTGTTTTTTGTTGTGAAACATATTGATTCTAAGTTTATGGCTATCATTATGTCGACTTCTGAAGCCTTCTAATTTGTTACTTTTATATTGTTCTTGATTTCTGTAACTTAGTTTGAGAGTGTTACTAGAAAGTAGAAATTTTAAGGCTTAAGAGTTATAAAACCTTAAGTGTTTGGGGTTTTGGGTTAAGGTTTAGAGTTTATGGTTACGTGGTTAAGGGGTTAAGGTTTAAGGGTTAAGGGTTATGGGTTTAAGGGTGTGGGATTTGGGTTTATTGTTCTTTTGTTTCTTTTGCTCCACCCCCTCATTATTCTTTTCCTATTTTTTCCCTTTATTTTGTTATGTTTTAGATTTTTATTTTTATGTATGTAACTAATCTAATGTGTGCTTTGATTTCAGTTGTTAGTGGAATAGACGAGATAAGCTTAAAAGTGGAGTTTAGGAGTGAAAAGATAAGTATATTTATTTGTCTAAATTTGATTGGCTTNTGTGTTTCTTGCTTGTTATAATCATTGTTTCTATTGTTTTCAATCCTAAACACTCATTATCCCATTGTTTCTATTGTTTTCAATCCTAAACACTCTCATTATTCCATTGTTTCCTTTTCATTTTTTGTTGTTGTTTTCGTGTTTTACACAACCTATAATTGCATAGCATTTCTTTGATTATATGTGTTTTATTTGCTTTTCTATTAGATTTATGTTTTATTTCATTTTTTATTATCTTTCTATTGAAATTGTTAAATGTAGGAAACAAAATGTAACTACTTGGAGGGGGAGCAAATGGTTAAATCATGGAGGAATTATGTTTTATTATCTCACTATAATTGGATAGCATTTCTTTGATTATACGTGGTTTGTTTGCTTTTCTATTTGATTAATTATGTTTTATTTCAATTTNTTATGTTTTATTATCTCACTATAATTGGATAGCATTTCTTTGATTATACGTGGTTTGTTACGAAAAGATAAACTAATTAATACAAAATAAAGTTAAAAAACCGATGTCGGTTTGAAGTTAGGGGTTGGAATTTGGGTTTAGGGAGTTGGGAGTTGAGATTAGAAATTAAGGATTAGAGCTTTAGAAATTAGGGATTAGGGATTTGGGTTTATTGTTCTTTAGCTTCTTTTGCTCCACCTTCTCATCATTCTTATCCTATTTTTTACTTTTATTGTCTTTGTTATGTTTTGAATTTTTATTTTTATGTGCGTAACTAATCTAATGTGTACTTTGATTTCAGTTGTTAGCGAAATGGACGACATAAGCTTGAAAGTGGAGTTTAGGAGCGAAAAGATAAGTATATATATTTGTGCAAATTTGATTGACTTTCTTTTACATGTGAAATGTATTTTACACATAACTATTTCTGCATCCTCTTGTGTTTCTTGTTATGATCATTGTTTCTATTATTTTCAATTCTGGACACACTCATTAACCCACTATTTGCTTTTCATTTTACGTTATCATTTTCATGTTTTGCACAACCTATAATTGCATAATATTTCTTTGATTAATTGTGTTTTGTTTGCTTTTCTATTAAATAAATTATGTATTATTTCTATTTTTTGGGTTGTTGGTTTGTAGTTAGTGGTTAAAGATTAGGGCTAAGGGAGTAGGATTTGGGATTAGAAATTCAGGATTAGAGATTAGTGATTAAGAATTAGGACTTTAGAGATTAGGGATTAGGGATTAGGGGTTAGGGATTTGGGTTTATTGTTCTTTTGCTCCATCTCCTAACCATTCTTATCCTATTTTTTTATTTTATTGTTTTTGTTATGTTTTGGATTTTCATTTTTATGTGCATAATTAATCTAATTTGGATTTTTTATTTCAGTTGTCAGTGGAATGGACAAGATAAGCTTGAAAACGGAGTTTAAGAGCGAAAAGATAAGTATATCTATTTGTACAAATTTGATTGACTTTCTTTTATATGTGAAATGTGTCTTACAAATGATTATTTCTACATCTTCTTGTATTTATTACTTGTTATGATCATTGTTTCTATTATTTTCAATTCTCAACACTCTCATTATTTCACTATAATTGCATATCATTTCTCTGATTATATGTGGTTTGTTTGTTTTTCTATTAGATTAATTAAGTTTTATTTCGATTTTTTGGCTTGTCGGTTTATAGTTAGGGGTTGAAAATTTGGGCTTTGGGAGTAGGGATTTGAGATTAGGGATTAAGGATTAGGGCTTTAGAAATTAGGGATTAGAGATTAGGGATTTGGGGTTAGGGATTAGGGATTTTGGTTTATTGTTCTTTTGCTTCTTTTGCTCCACCTCCTCATCATTCTTATCCTATTTTTTACTTTTATTGTCTTTGCTATGTTTTGGATTTTTATTTTTATGTGCGTAACTAATCTAATGTGTACTTTGATTTCAGTTGTTAGCGAAATGGACGAGATAAGTTTGAAAGCGGAGTTTAGGAGCGAAAAGATAAGTATATATATTTGTGCAAATTTGATTGGCTTTCTTTTACATGTGAAATGTATTTTACACATAACTATTTTTACATCCTCTTGTGTTTCTTGTTATGATCATTGTTTTTATTATTTTCAATTTCGAACACTCTCATTAACCCACTATTTGCTCTTCATTTTTTGTTATTGTTTTCATATTTTGAACAACCTATAATTGCATGACATTTCTTTGATTATTTGTGCTTTGTTTGCTTTTCTATTAGATAAATTATGTTTTATTTACGTTTTTTTTTGTGGTTGGTTTATAGTTAGGGGTTGAGGATTAGGGCTTAGGGAGTAGGATTTGGGATTAGGGATTCGAGATTAGGCATTAGGGATTAGGAATTAGGACTTTAGAGATTAGGGATTAGGGATTACAGATTAGGGGTTAGGGATTTGAATTTATTGTTCTTTTACTTCTTTTGCTCCACCTCTTCATCATTCTTATCCTTTTTATTTTATTTTATTGTTTTTGTTATGTTTTGGATTTTCATTTTTATGTGTGTAACTAATCTAATTTGGATTTTTTATTTCAGTTGTTAATGGAATGTACGAGATAAGCTTGAAAAGGGAGTTTAGGAGCAACAAGATAAGTATATCTATTTGTGCAAATTTGATTGACTTTCTTTTACATGTGAAATGTGTTTTACAAATGACTATTTCTACATCTTCTTGTGTTTCTTACTTGTTATGATCATTGTTTCTATTATTTTCAATTCACAACACTCTCATTATCTCACTATAATTGGATAGCATTTCTTTGATTATATGTGGTTTGTTTGCTTTTCTATTTGATTAATTATGTTTTATTTCAATTTTTTGGCTTGTCGGTTTGTAGTTAGGGGTTGGAATTTGGGTTTAGGGAGTTGGGACTTGAGATTAGGAATTAAGGATTAGAGCTTTAGAAATTAGGGATTAGGGATTTGGGTTTATTGTTCTTTAGCTTCTTTTGCTCCGCCTTCTCATCATTCTTATCCTATTTTTTACTTTTATTGTCTTTGTTATGTTTTGAATTTTTATTTTTATGTGCGTAACTAATCTAATGTGTACTTTGATTTCAGTTGTTAGCGAAATGGACGACATAAGCTTGAAAGTGGAGTTTAGGAGCGAAAAGATAAGTATATATATTTGTGCAAATTTGATTGACTTTCTTTTACATGTGAAATGTATTTTACACATAACTATTTCTGCATCCTCTTGTGTTTCTTGTTATGATCATTGTTTCTATTATTTTCAATTCTGGACACACTCATTAACCCACTATTTGCTTTTCATTTTACGTTATTATTTTCATGTTTTGCACAACCTATAATTGCATAACATTTCTTTGATTAATTGTGTTTTGTTTGCTTTTCTATTAAATAAATTATGTTTTATTACTATTTTTTGGGTTGTTGGTTTGTAGTTAGAGGTTAAAGATTAGGGCTAAGGGAGTAGGATTTGGGATTAGGAATTCGGGATTAGAGATTAGGAATTAAGAATTAGGACTTTAGAGATTAGGGATTAGGGATTACAGATTAGGGGTTAGGGATTTGAATTTATTGTTCTTTTACTTCTTTTGCTCCACCTCTTCATCATTCTTATCCTTTTTATTTTATTTTATTGTTTTTGTTATGTTTTGGATTTTCATTTTTATGTGTGTAACTAATCTAATTTGGATTTTTTATTTCAGTTGTTAATGGAATGTACGAGATAAGCTTGAAAAGGGAGTTTAGGAGCAACAAGATAAGTATATCTATTTGTGCAAATTTGATTGACTTTCTTTTACATGTGAAATGTGTTTTACAAATGACTATTTCTACATCTTCTTGTGTTTCTTACTTGTTATGATCATTGTTTCTATTATTTTCAATTCACATCACCCTCATTATCTCACTATAATTGCATAGCATTTCTTTGATTATATGTGGTTTGTTTGCTTTTCTATTTGACTAATTATGTTTTATTTCAATTTTTTGGCTTGTCGGTTTTTAGTTAGGAGTTGAAAATTTGGGCTTTGGGAGTAGGGATTTGAGATTAGGGATTAAGGATTAGGGCTTTAGAAATTAGGGATTAGAGATTAGGGATTTGGGGTTAGGGATTAGGGATTTTGGTTTATTGTTCTTTTGCTTCTTTTGCTCCACCTCCTCATCATTCTTATCCTATTTTTTACTTTTATTGTCTTTGCTATGTTTTGGATTTTTATTTTTATGTGCGTAACTAATCTAATGTGTACTTTGATTTCAGTTGTTAGCGAAATGGACGAGATAAGTTTGAAAGCGGAGTTTAGGAGCGAAAAGATAAGTATATATATTTGTGCAAATTTGATTGGCTTTCTTTTACATGTGAAATGTATTTTACACATAACTATTTTTACATCCTCTTGTGTTTCTTGTTATGATCATTGTTTTTATTATTTTCAATTTCGAACACTCTCATTAACCCACTATTTGCTGTTCATTTTTTGTTATTGTTTTCATATTTTGAACAACCTATAATTGCATGACATTTCTTTGATTATTTGTGCTTTGTTTGCTTTTCTATTAGATAAATTATGTTTTATTTACGTTTTTTTTTGTGGTTGGTTTATAGTTAGGGGTTGAGGATTAGGGCTTAGGGAGTAGGATTTGGGATTAGGGATTCGAGATTAGGCATTAGGGATTAGGAATTAGGACTTTAGAGATTAGGGATTAGGGATTACAGATTAGGGGTTAGGGATTTGAATTTATTGTTCTTTTACTTCTTTTGCTCCACCTCTTCATCATTCTTATCCTTTTTATTTTATTTTATTGTTTTTGTTATGTTTTGGATTTTCATTTTTATGTGTGTAACTAATCTAATTTGGATTTTTTATTTCAGTTGTTAATGGAATGTACGAGATAAGCTTGAAAAGGGAGTTTAGGAGCAACAAGATAAGTATATCTATTTGTGCAAATTTGATTGACTTTCTTTTACATGTGAAATGTGTTTTACAAATGACTATTTCTACATCTTCTTGTGTTTCTTACTTGTTATGATCATTGTTTCTATTATTTTCAATTCACATCACTCTCATTATCTCACTATAATTGGATAGCATTTCTTTGATTATATGTGGTTTGTTTGCTTTTCTATTTGATTAATTATGTTTTATTTCAATTTTTTGGCTTGTCGGTTTGTAGTTAGGGGTTGGAATTTGGGTTTAGGGAGTTGGGACTTGAGATTAGGAATTAAGGATTAGAGCTTTAGAAATTAGGGATTAGGGATTTGGGTTTATTGTTCTTTAGCTTCTTTTGCTCCACCTTCTCATCATTCTTATCCTATTTTTTACTTTTATTGTCTTTGTTATGTTTTGAATTTTTATTTTTATGTGCGTAACTAATCTAATGTGTACTTTGATTTCAGTTGTTAGCGAAATGGACGACATAAGCTTGAAAGTGGAGTTTAGGAGCGAAAAGATAAGTATATATATTTGTGCAAATTTGATTGACTTTCTTTTACATGTGAAATGTATTTTACACATAACTATTTCTGCATCCTCTTGTGTTTCTTGTTATGATCATTGTTTCTATTATTTTCAATTCTGGACACACTCATTAACCCACTATTTGCTTTTCATTTTACGTTATTATTTTCATGTTTTGCACAACCTATAATTGCATAACATTTCTTTGATTAATTGTGTTTTGTTTGCTTTTCTATTAAATAAATTATGTTTTATTTCTATTTTTTGGGTTGTTGGTTTGTAGTTAGGGGTTAAAGATTAGGGCTAAGGGAGTTGGATTTGGGATTAGGAATTCGGGATTAGAGATTAGGGATTAAGAATTAGGACTATAGAGATTAGGGATTAGGGATTAGAGATTAGAGATTTGGGTTTATTGTTCTTTAGCTTCTTTTGCTCCACCTTCTCATCATTCTTATCCTATTTTTTACTTTTATTGTCTTTGTTATGTTTTGAATTTTTATTTTTATGTGCGTAACTAATCTAATGTGTACTTTGATTTCAGTTGTTAGCGAAATGGACGACATAAGCTTGAAAGTGGAGTTTAGGAGCGAAAAGATAAGTATATATATTTGTGCAAATTTGACTGACTTTCTTTTACATGTGAAATGTGTTTTACAAATGACTATTTCTACATCTTCTTGTGTTTCTTACTTGTTATGATCATTGTTTCTATTATTTTCAATTCACATCACCCTCATTATCTCACTATAATTGCATAGCATTTCTTTGATTATATGTGGTTTGTTTGCTTTTCTATTTGACTAATTATGTTTTATTTCAATTTTTTGGCTTGTCGGTTTTTAGTTAGGAGTTGAAAATTTGGGCTTTGGGAGTAGGGATTTGAGATTAGGGATTAAGGATTAGGGCTTTAGAAATTAGGGATTAGAGATTAGGGATTTGGGGTTAGGGATTAGGGATTTTGGTTTATTGTTCTTTTGCTTCTTTTGCTCCACCTCCTCATCATTCTTATCCTATTTTTTACTTTTATTGTCTTTGCTATGTTTTGGATTTTTATTTTTATGTGCGTAACTAATCTAATGTGTACTTTGATTTCAGTTGTTAGCGAAATGGACGAGATAAGTTTGAAAGCGGAGTTTAGGAGCGAAAAGATAAGTATATATATTTGTGCAAATTTGATTGGCTTTCTTTTACATGTGAAATGTATTTTACACATAACTATTTTTACATCCTCTTGTGTTTCTTGTTATGATCATTGTTTTTATTATTTTCAATTTCGAACACTCTCATTAACCCACTATTTGCTCTTCATTTTTTGTTATTGTTTTCATATTTTGAACAACCTATAATTGCATGACATTTCTTTGATTATTTGTGCTTTGTTTGCTTTTCTATTAGATAAATTATGTTTTATTTACGTTTTTTTTTGTGGTTGGTTTATAGTTAGGGGTTGAGGATTAGGGCTTAGGGAGTAGGATTTGGGATTAGGGATTCGAGATTAGGCATTAGGGATTAGGAATTAGGACTTTAGAGATTAGGGATTAGGGATTACAGATTAGGGGTTAGGGATTTGAATTTATTGTTCTTTTACTTCTTTTGCTCCACCTCTTCATCATTCTTATCCTTTTTATTTTATTTTATTGTTTTTGTTATGTTTTGGATTTTCATTTTTATGTGTGTAACTAATCTAATTTGGATTTTTTATTTCAGTTGTTAATGGAATGTACGAGATAAGCTTGAAAAGGGAGTTTAGGAGCAACAAGATAAGTATATCTATTTGTGCAAATTTGATTGACTTTCTTTTACATGTGAAATGTGTTTTACAAATGACTATTTCTACATCTTCTTGTGTTTCTTACTTGTTATGATCATTGTTTCTATTATTTTCAATTCACATCACCCTCATTATCTCACTATAATTGCATAGCATTTCTTTGATTATATGTGGTTTGTTTGCTTTTCTATTTGACTAATTATGTTTTATTTCAATTTTTTGGCTTGTCGGTTTTTAGTTAGGAGTTGAAAATTTGGGCTTTGGGAGTAGGGATTTGAGATTAGGGATTAAGGATTAGGGCTTTAGAAATTAGGGATTAGAGATTAGGGATTTGGGGTTAGGGATTAGGGATTTTGGTTTATTGTTCTTTTGCTTCTTTTGCTCCACCTCCTCATCATTCTTATCCTATTTTTTACTTTTATTGTCTTTGCTATGTTTTGGATTTTTATTTTTATGTGCGTAACTAATCTAATGTGTACTTTGATTTCAGTTGTTAGCGAAATGGACGAGATAAGTTTGAAAGCGGAGTTTAGGAGCGAAAAGATAAGTATATATATTTGTGCAAATTTGATTGGCTTTCTTTTACATGTGAAATGTATTTTACACATAACTATTTTTACATCCTCTTGTGTTTCTTGTTATGATCATTGTTTTTATTATTTTCAATTTCGAACACTCTCATTAACCCACTATTTGCTCTTCATTTTTTGTTATTGTTTTCATATTTTGAACAACCTATAATTGCATGACATTTCTTTGATTATTTGTGCTTTGTTTGCTTTTCTATTAGATAAATTATGTTTTATTTACGTTTTTTTTTGTGGTTGGTTTATAGTTAGGGGTTGAGGATTAGGGCTTAGGGAGTAGGATTTGGGATTAGGGATTCGAGATTAGGCATTAGGGATTAGGAATTAGGACTTTAGAGATTAGGGATTAGGGATTACAGATTAGGGGTTAGGGATTTGAATTTATTGTTCTTTTACTTCTTTTGCTCCACCTCTTCATCATTCTTATCCTTTTTATTTTATTTTATTGTTTTTGTTATGTTTTGGATTTTCATTTTTATGTGTGTAACTAATCTAATTTGGATTTTTTATTTCAGTTGTTAATGGAATGTACGAGATAAGCTTGAAAAGGGAGTTTAGGAGCAACAAGATAAGTATATCTATTTGTGCAAATTTGATTGACTTTCTTTTACATGTGAAATGTGTTTTACAAATGACTATTTCTACATCTTCTTGTGTTTCTTACTTGTTATGATCATTGTTTCTATTATTTTCAATTCACATCACCCTCATTATCTCACTATAATTGCATAGCATTTCTTTGATTATATGTGGTTTGTTTGCTTTTCTATTTGACTAATTATGTTTTATTTCAATTTTTTGGCTTGTCGGTTTTTAGTTAGGAGTTGAAAATTTGGGCTTTGGGAGTAGGGATTTGAGATTAGGGATTAAGGATTAGGGCTTTAGAAATTAGGGATTAGAGATTAGGGATTTGGGGTTAGGGATTAGGGATTTTGGTTTATTGTTCTTTTGCTTCTTTTGCTCCACCTCCTCATCATTCTTATCCTATTTTTTACTTTTATTGTCTTTGCTATGTTTTGGATTTTTATTTTTATGTGCGTAACTAATCTAATGTGTACTTTGATTTCAGTTGTTAGCGAAATGGACGAGATAAGTTTGAAAGCGGAGTTTAGGAGCGAAAAGATAAGTATATATATTTGTGCAAATTTGATTGGCTTTCTTTTACATGTGAAATGTATTTTACACATAACTATTTTTACATCCTCTTGTGTTTCTTGTTATGATCATTGTTTTTATTATTTTCAATTTCGAACACTCTCATTAACCCACTATTTGCTCTTCATTTTTTGTTATTGTTTTCATATTTTGAACAACCTATAATTGCATGACATTTCTTTGATTATTTGTGCTTTGTTTGCTTTTCTATTAGATAAATTATGTTTTATTTACGTTTTTTTTTGTGGTTGGTTTATAGTTAGGGGTTGAGGATTAGGGCTTAGGGAGTAGGATTTGGGATTAGGGATTCGAGATTAGGCATTAGGGATTAGGAATTAGGACTTTAGAGATTAGGGATTAGGGATTACAGATTAGGGGTTAGGGATTTGAATTTATTGTTCTTTTACTTCTTTTGCTCCACCTCTTCATCATTCTTATCCTTTTTATTTTATTTTATTGTTTTTGTTATGTTTTGGATTTTCATTTTTATGTGTGTAACTAATCTAATTTGGATTTTTTATTTCAGTTGTTAATGGAATGTACGAGATAAGCTTGAAAAGGGAGTTTAGGAGCAACAAGATAAGTATATCTATTTGTGCAAATTTGATTGACTTTCTTTTACATGTGAAATGTGTTTTACAAATGACTATTTCTACATCTTCTTGTGTTTCTTACTTGTTATGATCATTGTTTCTATTATTTTCAATTCACAACACTCTCATTATCTCACTATAATTGGATAGCATTTCTTTGATTATATGTGGTTTGTTTGCTTTTCTATTTGATTAATTATGTTTTATTTCAATTTTTTGGCTTGTCGGTTTGTAGTTAGGGGTTGGAATTTGGGTTTAGGGAGTTGGGACTTGAGATTAGGAATTAAGGATTAGAGCTTTAGAAATTAGGGATTAGGGATTTGGGTTTATTGTTCTTTAGCTTCTTTTGCTCCACCTCCTCATCATTCTTATCCTATTTTTTACTTTTATTGTCTTTGTTATGTTTTGAATTTTTATTTTTATGTGCGTAACTAATCTAATGTGTACTTTGATTTCAGTTGTTAGCGAAATGGACGACATAAGCTTGAAAGTGGAGTTTAGGAGCGAAAAGATAAGTATATATATTTGTGCAAATTTGATTGACTTTCTTTTACATGTGAAATGTATTTTACACATAATTATTTCTGCATCCTCTTGTGTTTCTTGTTATGATCATTGTTTCTATTATTTTCAATTCTGGACACACTCATTAACCCACTATTTGCTTTTCATTTTACGTTATTATTTTCATGTTTTGCACAACCTATAATTGCATAACATTTCTTTGATTAATTGTGTTTTGTTTGCTTTTCTATTAAATAAATTATGTTTTATTTCTATTTTTTGGGTTGTTGGTTTGTAGTTAGGGGTTAAAGATTAGGGCTAAGGGAGTAGGATTTGGGATTAGGAATTCGGGATTAGAGATTAGGGATTAAAAATTAGGACTTTAGAGATTAGAGATTAGGGATTTGGGTTTATTGTTCTAGATTTGTTGTTCTTTTGCTCCA
>CAUOFW020005780.1:32570-66866 GCA_963454935.2 Ilex paraguariensis
TTTTTTTTTTTATTATTGTTTTTTATGTTTTGGATTTTTATTTTTATGTGCGTAACTAATTTAACGTGTGATTTGATTTCAGTTGTTAGTGGAATGGACGAGATAAGTTTGAAATCGGAGTTTGAAATCGGAGTTTAAAAGTGAAAAGATAAGTATATCTATTTGTCCAAATTTGATTGATTTTCTTTTACATATAAAATGTGTTTTACACATGACTATTTCTACTTCATTTTGTGTTTCTTACTTGTTATGATCATTGTTTATATTATTTTCAATCTCCAACACTCTTATTATCCCACTATTTCCTTTTCATTTTTCGTTGTTGTTTTCGTGTTTTACCCAATCTATAATTGCATAGCATTTTTTTGATTATATGTGTTTTGTTTGCATTTCTATNATTCTTGTGTTTCTTACTTGTTATGATCGTTGTTTCTATTATTTTTAATGTCAACACTCTCATTATCTCACTATAATTGCATAGCATTTCTTTGATTATATGTGCTTTGTTTGCTTTTCTATTAGATTAATTATATTTTATTTTAATTTTTTGGCTTGTCGGTTTATAGTTAGGGGTTGAGAATTTGGGCTTAAGGAGTAGGGATTTGAGATTAGCAATTAAGGGTTAGGGCTTTAGAAATTAGGGATTAGGGAGTAGGGATTTGGGGTTAGGGATTTGGGTTTATTGTTATTTAGCTTCTTTTGCTCCACCTCCTCATCTTTTTTATCCTATTTTTCACTTTTATTGTCTTTGTTATGTTTTGAATTTTTACTTTTATATGCGTAACTAGTCTAATGTGTACTTTGATTTCGGTTGTTAGCGGAACGGACGAGATAAGCTTGAAAGCGGGGTTTAGGAGCGAAAAGATAAGTATATCTATTTGTGCAAATTTGATTGACTTTCTTTTACATGTGAAATGTATTTTACAAATGACTATTTCTACATCTTCTTGTGTTTCTTACTTGTTATGATCATTGTTTCTATTATTTTCAATTCNACATAACTATTTCTACGTCCTCTTGTGTTTCCTTTTATGATCATTGTTTCTATTATTTTCAATTTCGGACACTCTCATTATCCCACTATTTGCTTTTCATTTTTCGTTATTGTTTTCATGTTTTGTACAACCTATAATTGCATAACATTTCTTTGATTATTTGTGCTTTGTTTGCTTTTTTATTTGATAAATTATGTTTTATTTCTCTATTTTTGGCTTGTCGGTTTATAGTTAGAGGTTGAGAATTAGGACTTATGGAGTAGGGACTTGAGATTAGGGATTAGAGATTAGGGCTTTTGAGATTAGGGATTAGGGATTTGGGTTTATTGTTCTTTTGCTTCTTTTGCTCCACTTCCTCATCATTCTTATCCTATATTTTTCTTTTATAATTTTTGTTATGTTTTTGAATTTTCATTTTTATGTGTGTAACTAATTTATTGTGTACTTTGATTGCAGTTGTTAGTGAAATGGACGAGATAAGCTTGAAAGCGGAGTTTAGGAGCGAAAAGATAAGTATATCTATTTATGCAAATTTGATTGGCTTTCTTTTACATGTGAAATTTGTTTTACACATGACTATTTCTACATCTTCTTTTTGATTCTTACTTGTTATGATCATTTTTTCTATTATTTTCAATTCCCAACACTCTCATTATCTCACTATTTGCTTTTTATTTTTCGTTATTCTTTTCATGTTTTACACAACCTATAATTGCATAGCATTTCTTTGTTTCTATGTGCTTTATTTGCTTTTCTATTAGATTAATTATGTTTTATTTCCTTTTTTTGGCTTGTCAGTTTATAGCCAAAAGAAATACTAATAGGATATAGAATTCAAATAGGGTTTAGGGCTTAGGGCTTTGTAGGCTTGGGGCTTACGGGCTATTAGACTTACGGAGTTTTGGGGTTTTGGGTTAATAATTAGGGATTAGGGCTTTGAGAGTAGGGAGTAAAGATTACGGNGTTTAAATCTACCCGGATTTTACATTATGTAAATTATATTTTATTTCTTTTTTGATCATCTTTCTATTAAAATTGTTAAATATTTGAAACAAAATTCAATTACTTGGAGAGGGAGTAAAAGGTTAAAGCATGAAAGAAAATTAGGAGTTTGTAGCATTAGAAGATATTAATAGGTTCTAGAATTCAAATAGGGTTTTAGGGCTTACGTACTTTTGGGGTTAGGGGTTATTGTTCTTTTACTTCTTTTACTCCACTTCTTTATCATTCTTCTCCTATTTTTTCCCCTATTGGTATTTGTTATCATTTATTCTTTCATTTTTATGTGCGTAACTAATCTAATATGTGTTTTCTTTTCAGTTGTTGAGGAATGGATGCTTGCTTAAAGGGTGGTCCATTGCTGAGCAGGGTGGATGGGGTGCCTCAAAGTTTTCCCAACGTAGCTGAGTTGTTTTTGAATTCTCATCGGCAGTTAGAGGGAGTGGATGAGTATCTTAATGACCAGTTAAGGGATGAAGTTTTGAGTTCTAGAGTTGTTTTAAGTAATATGATGGATAGGTTGGTATGGCAGAAAACTTCTTCCGGATTGTTTTCTGTTAAGGCAGCCTGGCAGTTGATTAGGCAGCAGGGAGTGAGGAATGAAACTGCTTCTATAATTTGGTGGTTGAGCACAGCACCTAGTGCTCAGTTGGTGGGTTGGAAAATACTGATGGAGGCTCTTTCTTTGGATGCAAGAGTTCAGAAGTTGGGCTATCCAGTGCTCAGTAGGTGTTATATGTATTTTAATAATGTGGAGAATGATGAGCATATTATTGTGGGTTGTGAATATGCTAGTGCTATTTGGAATAAGTTGGCTGACATGGTTGGTTTTCTGCTGATCAATAATGAACATCCAATGGTAAGGTTGAGAAGGCTATGCAGAATCTTTAGAAAGAGGTATGTGGGGAATGGTTTGGTTAGGAGTATTCCCTTGCTTGTTTAGTGGGTAATGAAGGCTCTTCCTTTGGATTCCAGAATTAGGATGTGTGGAATTCCTTTGGCAAGTAGGTGTGTTTTGTGTTATAAGGAGGGCGAGGATGCTGTTCATTTATTTGTGGAATGTGAATATGTTAAGGCCATTTGGGAAAGGTTTGCTGCCATGTGTGGTTTTCAATTGATTGGTGGTGAATTAACTCTGGTCAGATTGCAAAGACTTTGCAGGGTTTTTAAAAGAAAGCCTGTTTGTTGTAGTTTGATAAGTAAGTCTTGCCTTGTTGATTTTTTGGCAAGTATGGAAGGAGAGATGTAGGAGGGCTGGTAAAGGCAAACTTAATTCTTAATTCTAATTTTCTGAAGGTATGTAGTCTTTTACGGTTTCCGGTGAGGAATATCAGGCCCAAGGTTTTGGATAATAATAGTGGCAGAATGGTGTTGCAGTTGTTAGGCATTGTTATGCCATACGTGGTGTCCACTAGGGCCATGTGGGTGTGTTGGACTTATCCAGTTGCTGGGGTTTTAAAACTCAATGTTGATGGAGTTGCTAAGTGAATCCTCGTGTTGCTGGAGGAGGGGCAATACCGAGGAATGAGTGGGGAGGTATGGCCTTAGCAGCATCTTTTTATTATGGTATAAGTTTAATATGGGTGCTGAGTTCAGGGCATTGCTTGATGGGCTTGTTCTGGTTGATGGGTATGGATTGCAAGTGTATAAAGTATTGATTGAATCTGACTCGTTGGTCTTGGTGAATTCTGTTAAGGGTATAGTGGACTGTGCTTGGCCTTTGTTGGGCATTTTAGCTCAAATAAAGCTTCTTTTGAGCAGAATGCAATATTCGTTGGAACATGTGTACAGAGGCAAATTTTGTTGCTGATGCCTTGGCAAATAAAGCAGTTCAAGATGGATACTCTTCTGAGTTTTCTGGGTCTGATCAGTTGTTTGCTGCTGTGAGCCTAAGATTGGTTCAGGATCAGAGATGCTTGCCTGTTTTACGAACCAAGAATATACTGGTTTTTGATGATAATGGTTGAAAAAGTAGCAAGGGTGCTGGGCAGAGGAGGCAGACTTGGAGGTTTCTGTTACAAGCTGTGACGAATTGGCAGGTGAAATTGCTGTTGGTTGCTGGGATTTTTTCCAAGCATTAGGAGAAGCATATTGCCTCTTTTGTGGATCAGATTTTTGGGAGAGGAGGTCTGGTGCCTTGGCAGGAATACTACTATGTAATGACGAGATCTTGATAGCATTTTCATTATGTAGGTTGTGCAAAACACAAGGAGCAAAAGTCAGATGGGTGAGACCATTAATGACGATTTATACAAGATTTTTCAACAGGACTACCGACCTGTAGGTTCTCCCTGTTTCGAAGGTGCTTGTGAGAATTTCATCATTAGCAGTGCTGGGTATGCAATTGCTAGCCTGTTGCTTTAACCAAAGGATATCCGTAATCGGGATATTTTGTTCACAAGTAGCCTCTATTAGATACGACCCGGTGCTTGCAGGTCTGACTGTTGCCTTCTCTCCAACAGCTGCTTCAATCAGTATGAAGTCTGACTACAAGACTTCTTAGCCGGCAACTGACTACTTATTGAAAGACCGAACAGGAATTGAAAAAAAAGTCGTACTACAATAGCTGTAAACATTCACTCCCTGTTCTAACTTTGATCATCTTGCTAGAATAATTTAAGAGTTGGGCGTCAACCAACTCTACACACATTTCATCGTGGAGGTATTTAATTGAAAAGAACTGTTGATTGTACACTTGTGCTTGTACATTGCATAGAAATATAGTAACATCTTGCATATTTGATTCTGCTAAGTAATGTTGAAAAGTTGAACACACACAAATGTAAGTCAATTCAGCCTAGGTAGGCTTGTCCATATTGATTCTGGTTTCATTTGTAAAATTCATGAGATGACTCAATCACTTGACATGTCTGTCTTGATGAAAACTGAAACTTGGTGCCTGTTTGTGCGTGTGACAACTGGATGGGTAAAGCCTATGGTGTTCTTCTACTTGTGGTAATGACCAATATGGAGCCTTACTTTTTGGTTAGCTATTAAAGGCAGGTCGAGTACAACAGATAGATCAAAATCATAAGTACCTTCCCTGGATGAGCATTGCATATTATTTAATGATAGACCTGAAAATCATGATGATTTATTCTTCAAATGCCCATACTCCAATAGAATGTGGAGATCCATCGTGAACAAACTAATTCTGGAACTTAACATTTCTGTGTTTATTCCAAATGTGGAAGGAAAGAAANACCATCATGAACAAACTAATTCTAGAACTTAACATTTCTGTGTTTATTCCAAATGTGGAAGGAAAGAAATCCTCAAATATACTACAACTTTTACTCCAAGGATTTTCGGTACTGTATTGGAATGAAATGAGGGAATTGATAAGGTGCAGATAATGGGCCATAGAAGTCCAAAACTCTTCTGCAAAAGAGGTAGCTGATTTTACGTTGGAATCTTCTTAATGAATGGAGTGCTGGAACTTATCATGCTATGATGCAATATCGCTCTAACCCGGCCCTTTACACCCCCTCCTCCTCCTCCGTCCAATCCAACCCATAAAGAAATTAATAACATCAGAACACAAAAAAGAAGGTGGAGGTGTTAGCCACACAAAAAGTGCAGCACCAACCTTCGTCGATGTCTTTTAATATCACTTTTAAAGGATGCAATTTTTTTTTTTGGATAAAGAAATTAAAATTTACTGATTGTAATTGAAGCTCTATTACAAGAGAGAGAAAATAAAATGAAAATCGATAAATAATTGGCAAAGAATATTATGCATTCGATTACTCCAAAGCATAGGAGGAATAAATAGATTAACGTATAAAAAAAATAGACAAAATAAAATAAAAGAAGCACAGCAGAACACATTGACCAACCGAGTACACAAACAAAAGAATCGAAGAGAGCCAATCAGAAGATGAGCTAATGATATTCCGTTTGTCAGTGGGACCTGCCACAGCGCACGATAACGAACGACATTCCAATACTTGTGCTAGGCAAAGGCAACCTCACACGAGCGAAACCACGGAATTTAGTTTAGTGTGTCTCAATAACTCATTTGGCCGAAACAAGGACAAATAACACAAAATAATTTTTTAATTTAAAAAAAAAAAATTGATGACAAAACCCTCCCATTCGTTCGCCCGTTTCTCACCTCAAATCACAAGTAGCTGCTCCAAATGTAAACAAAAAAGCGGGAGCGGGCTTCTGTGCCAGAAATAAAGAATAAAAAAGATAAATATTACAGAAAATATATTTCATAAGGCATATTTTTCCAGTCGTTGGTTGAATGAGCTGCTTGGGGCTTCTTGCATTGGCGGATTAACGAAATGAATANTCAATACTTGTGCAAGGCAAAGGCAACCTCACGCGAGTGAAACCACGGAATTTAGTTTAGTGTGTCTCAATAACTCATTTGGCCAGAAACAAGGACAAATAACACAAAATATTTTTTTAATTTAAAAAAAAAAAAAATTTGATGACAAAACCCTCCCATTCGTTCGCCCATTTCTCACCTCAAATCACAAGTAGCTGCTCCAAATGTAAACAAAAAAGCGGGAGCGGCTTCTGTGCCAGAAATAAANCACGTATAAAAAAAATAGAAAAAATAAAATAAAAGAAGCACAACAGAACACATTGACCAACCGAGTACACAAACAAAAGAATCGAAGAGAGCCAATCAGAAGATGAGCTAATGATATTCCGTTTGCCAGTGGGACCTGCCACAGCGCACGATAACGAACGACATTCCAATACTTGTGCTAGGCAAAGGCAACCTCACGCGAGCGAAACCACGGAATTTAGTTTAGTGTGTCTCAATAACTCATTTGGCCAGAAACAAGGACAAATAACACAAAATAATTTTTTAATTTAAAAAAAAAAAAAAATTGATGACAAAACCCTCCCATTCGTTCGCCCATTTCTCACCTCAAATCACAAGTAGCTGCTCCAAATGTAAACAAAATAAGGTTGTTTATTGGTGAGTCTTTCTTTCGTCTGACACCGAGGGCTGGGCTGGGGCTTGACTGGCAGACTAAATAAAGAAACAAAGATGGAAGCGTCTTGTGTTTTCTGCGGCGGAGGCGGGGTCTCCACCTTGGCTTTGAAGTCCCCAAGCTGCCTCAATTTCCGTTTTTTGCGCCACAATGAGTTGAATTTATCTTTGAGATCCATTTCCGTGTTGAGCAGCGACAAGCGCTTCTTATATGCAGCTACTCTCTCATCTACATTCCGATTCCGACTACGAATCCGGAACAACTCAGATCACGTATCCAAGGCCGCCATTAGTAGTACTAGTAGTAGTACCAAGAGAAGAAGCCGCGGCCGCAACAACAGAGGAGGTGATGGTGCCAACAACGAGGACCGTAAGAAGAATCCTGGCCGGACGACTATTACCATTACTACTGTTGTTGGGTCCTCGTCTACATCGGTGGTGGACGAAAACTCGGAGGATGCGAAGCAAAAACGACAGAAGCAGCAGCAGCAGCCACGTGCGACGAAACCAGTTAACGTGCGCTCTCTGTATCAGAACGGAGACCCATTAGGGCGGAGGGATTTGGGCAAATGCGTGGTGAGGTGGATATGCCAAGGAATGAAGGCAATGGCCTCGGATTTCGCCACCGCGGAGGTGCAAGGGGAGTTCTCCGAGGTGAGGCAGCGAATGGGGCCGGGTCTCCCTTTCGTGATCCAGGCTCAGCCTTATCTCAACGCTATCCCGATGCCCCTTGGTTTCGAGGCCGTGTGCTTGAAGGCCTGCACCCATTATCCCACTCTCTTCGACCACTTCCAGAGGGAACTGAGAGACGTCCTCCAGCACCTCCAGCGCAGGTCACTGGTCGACAATTGGCGCGAAACTGAGTCATGGAAGCTGCTCAAGGATCTCGCCAATTCAGGTTCCTTCTCCTCGTTTTGCATTCTTCTTTCTAATTTTCAACTACCTCTGCTTCTTAAAAGGTGGTACCTTGGCCCGCATGGTGTCATTTGCAGCTCAGCATAGAGCAATTGCAAGGAAAGTTTCCCAACCAAAGACCGTTCACAGTGGTTTAGGAATGGACCTTGAGAAGGCCAGGGCTATTCAGAGCAGGATTGACGATTTCACCAAGTTCATGTCTGATCTACTTCTCATTGAAAGGGATGCTGAATTAGAATTCACTCAGGAGGAGTTAAATGCTGTTCCTACGCCGGATGAGAGTTCTGATTCGCCAAAACCAATTGAATTTTTGGTCAGCCATGGCCAGGCTGAGCAGGAACTCTGCGATACTATCTGCAATCTAAATGCAGTTAGGACTTCTACAGGTCACAAAACTAACTTTTACCATGAACATCTGTAACTCTAATCTTATGTATGTGGAGCATTCCAAATCGTTCTGGGTCTTGTCTCTTTCTGTAACCACTCCAGTGCATTTTCATATTGCTTATGTTATGAACGGGGTTTTGTGCACAGGATTAGGTGGAATGCATTTGGTATTGTTCAGGGTGGAGGGGAATCATAGATTACCGCCTACTACTCTTTCTCCCGGAGACATGGTTTGCGTGAGGACCTGTGATAGCAGGGGTGCTGGAGCAACTTCTTGCATGCAAGGTTTTGTTAACAACCTAGGGGAGGATGGCTGTAGCATCATTGTGGCTCTGGAGTCCCGTTATGGTGATCCCACCTTTTCTAAGCTCTTTGGCAAGAGTGTGCGCATTGATCGCATTCATGGCTTGGCTGATGCGCTAACATATGAGGTATTGAAAACTCATCATTTGCACTCTGTGTATGTGCATTGAGGCTGAAACATTTTTAAAACCCAAAGGCATTTGAGTTGTTCCAATTACCCCTGTAGCCAAAGCATAGAAACACTCTGGAAAATTATGTGGGATAAGCATTTGCGTGCCTTAGGTTAGCCACCTATTTTAGCAGTGGGGTGCAACAAGATCTACCATATTAATCCCAACAACTCTCTTCCCGTGTGCTTAGTTATATCACCATTTTCACCCTTCGCTGGCTTAAAACAATTACAAGGATGTATCAGAAACTTGTTAGCATTCCTGTTTCTTACCATTTTGACTGCTACCCCTGTGTCTTCAAGATGGCTAGGCTTGTGCTCGCAAATTGTGCCTGAGTTAAGCATCTGCAGCATGAAACTTTGTTTTTATGGGCATGCACCCAGTTCTCAGATTGCTCTGTATTCTATTCCAGAGCCAAGACTCCAGCCCCTTCCTTTTCAGCCTTCAGCCAGAAACTAAAACAGTTGCTCCCATTGTTGGTTGTCAGGAGGATTTCAACTGTATACATGCTGGTCAATAACTTTGAGTCATTCTTAATGGGAGTATTTGGATATATTTTATCATTTCTTCTTTTAAATTCTCTCTCTATAACAAAATTATTATGTTTCTTATTCCCATAAGCTTTCAGGTACCTTCAGCAATTAACAGATGGGGTTTCTCTTGTTCTTTCTCGTACTTCTGCTCCTCAACCCCTCTATTTTATTTATGCATTTCTTTCTTCTTAACATGCTTTAAGAATCTATGTCGGAAATTTCTATTTGAAGTGTCATTCTTGAAGTGAGGATGGTAATGTCAAATTGTTAATTTATCAGTGTATATATATATATATATATATATATATGTGCATTGGCAACGGGTTATTGTACCCCAGAGAAAGGAGCAGCATGCTTATGTGCCAGTGTTACTAAACATGCATGATACCCTTCTATTTAAAATGAAATTCTTCCACGGAGGGAGCATAAGTGGCTTGTTTTTTGCTTACCTAACTAGTTGGTGATCATGGAAATTACCACTAATGGCTCTCCTAAATGGATGGGATATGAAATGCACTTCATGTTTCTCTTTTTGTTGAAAGTCATTTCAAAAGCTAGGTAACCTATATTCCGGTGATATTTTTAACAATGAGGTATTCAGGCCTTCCTAAAGCACCTGCCTTATGAACTCTTAGCCATTTGTTCTATGTTCAAGTAACCCTGTTTTATAAGAAAAAAAAGATGCAGAGAGTTGAATAAAATAATTGTCTCCCTTTTTGTGAAGAGGAATTCTAAGTAATGTCCTCTTCCTTGAACCTCTTGTTTGCTTGATTTAGAACACTTCAAAAAAAACTTGAGAGCCATGAATTCTTTAGCAGCGGCATCACAATATTTGTTCACAGATATGACTCAAGTAATGCATGGTCATGGCAAAGCGACAGGATCAGCAATTAATTGACAGCTGAAAGTGGGGTGGGTAGTGTTGCTAGGGAGTGAGGATTTATCTTTTCTGCTGTAATTTATACTTTAATTTACTAATGGACTTTGGCTCCTCACTGGATCTCCAGTAGACATAGTCCAAGTTGACGCACCTTGTGATTTTCAGTTAAATGGTTTTCGTTGATATCTTGTCGGTTCCATAGTGATCACTTGCACAAGATTTTTGAGTTCCTTGTATTGTGCTAGAATAAGAACATGCTAGCTAATCTGAAGACCTCTCTTGTGATAAGTAGTGTATGTATTTGCCACTAGAACTTAAAGGTGCAATGCTTTTGATGGATTGATTATGGAAGCAACTGGACTTTGTTTAAGCATTTTGGGGCCTTGTTTAAAATTTGGGGCAGTGTACCATGTGGTTGTGTCACTTTATTTAAAAGAAAAAAAAACAATGGATAACTGTGGGGTATTTGGTGGAAGGCAGAGAAGCTTTGGGGAACAGGGTGGTGCTATGTGTTTCATGAGGTACCAGGGCAAAGTGCACCCTCTGCTAACTATGAAACCAAACTTCACCCTCGACTCCAAAGCCTGAGAGGCCAAAACAAAAACTAATAACCAATTCTCTAACCAAAAATAAACATTAGATCAGAGTCTACGAAAATTAAAACTTGACTACACAGGGTCTTTTTGGAACCCAAATTGAGATATAAAGTTTATTCCTTCTGCAAGTTTGCTTTTCCTTGAGCTTCTTATGTTTGCATGAGTGAAGTGGTAGGTTGAGGACTTCAATATATTTTAAACTTAAAGAATGGGATGTCTCGGACACCCATACATTGATAGGTTCTAGTAAATTGACTTAAATAAGATATACTGCAACACATTGCAAGTTACACTGCAACATAGCTTGGGAACATGTGTACCTCTATATTGGATCCTTATTAATGTCCGTATAACTTGATACTACTATTGTATCGATTATTGTTCTTTGCATCTAGAGCGGCTTGTCACTTCCTGCCTTCCTGAATCCTCCTGGCTGCTGCATGAGGGCTTGAAAAGTGCAAGCCCATGACAAGCTGCATTTTTCATACGCTACAACCCCCTGTACTCTGCAGTTATGATTTATATATTTTATTTGCATTATACTGATACAAAGTGGTGTGAATATGATTCTTGTTGGCATAGAGTCAAATAATTCTCATTGTCTTGTCTAATTGACCTGACCACCAATATAACAATCTTAAAATTTTACATGTATCTAGCAGACAAGTAGAATCAGGTTGTTAAGTCTTGAATCAACACCAATCCCTTTGCTTTAAATACCTTAGTCAAAATACAACTGAATAGAAGTCATTGTGTCAAAACTGCAACAAGCAACAACAAAACGTTCACACCGATCAAAAAATAAGCAAAGCAATCCCACAATGTCTACTTTTTGAGGAGTTTAATATATTCAGTGTAATGTAATGGTATGATTAGAACATGACCTTCATAAATTGGGTTCAAATATCTTTTAAATGATCTCTTTTGCAGCGCAATTGTGAAGCCTTGATGATGCTTCAAAAGAAAGGTTTGCAGAAGAGAAATCCTTCAATTGCTGTTGTGGCTACACTTTTTGGAGAGAAAGACGATGTTTCATGGCTGGAGGATAATCATTTGGCAGATTGGACTGAGGGAGAACCGGATGGATTGTTATACAGTGAAACTTTTGATGAGTCCCAGCGAAGAGCAATAGCATTAGGTTTGAACAAGAAGCGACCTATATTGATAGTGCAAGGGCCTCCTGGTACCGGAAAGACGGGTTTGCTTAAGGAACTGATCTTACTTGCTGTCAAACAAGGTGAAAGGGTACTTGTCTCAGCACCTACCAATGCAGCTGTGGACAACATGGTTGAAAAACTTTCTGGTATTGGGGTTGACATTGTTCGGGTTGGCAATCCAGCACGAATATCCCCTGCAGTAGCTTCAAAATCTCTGGCTGAGATTGTGAATACGAAGCTTGCGAATTTTCAAGCAGAGTTTGAGAGGAAGAAGTCAGATTTAAGAATGGACCTGAGACATTGTTTAAAAGATGACTCTCTAGCTGCTGGAATACGCCAGCTTCTGAAACAACTTGGAAAAACATTGAAGAAGAAGGAAAAGGAAACCGTGAGGGAAATATTATCAGGTGCTCAAGTTGTACTCACAACAAACACTGGAGCAGCCGATCCACTGATTAGAAGGTTGGATACCTTTGATCTGGTTGTTATAGATGAAGCAGGGCAAGCAATTGAACCTTCTTGCTGGATCCCAATCTTGCAGGGTAAGCGCTGTATTCTTGCAGGCGATCAATGCCAGCTTGCTCCAGTTATTCTGTCTAGAAAAGCCTTGGAAGGTGGTCTTGGAATCTCTCTCCTGGAGAGAGCTGCAGCTTTGCATGAAGGGGTTCTTGCCACCAAGTTAATGACACAGTACCGGATGAATGATGCAATAGCCAGCTGGGCTTCAAAGGAGATGTATGGGGGAACACTGAAATCCTCTTTGACTGTCTCCTCTCATCTTCTTGTAGATTCTCCATTTGTCAAGGTACTATCTATGTTGAAAGTTCTTTATTAACCAGGGATTGTTATTTGACTTTTTCTGCACATGCTAACTTACCGCGGGATGTATTGAATCTTGCTTTTTAAGTCAATTTTGAATCACTTCCACCTTGCATTTTGTTATTGGTGATTGGTGCCCAAATCAAATTTTTAATATTGAGTATATCTCTTCTTTCATTGGTTTTGATCTGTTATAGCAAGCAAATACGTTTCTCAAGTTGCTGGAGAAAGAAATAAAGCATTCTAGAACGTTCCCCTGTGGAGAACTTGTGTTTCCCCCTCTGGATTTGCTTTTATGTTCAGAAAGCATTTACACTTCCATTATTCATTTCACTTTTATATCTTTTTCTTTGTACTTTACTCGAAGCCGAATATTGGTTTCTAATAAAGGATTCAATTGGCATGCTATGATCTCTTGTATTCCATGTACGACAAATGGAATGAGATAGAATTACAAAAAGAAGGTTGTTGAAATTTTAAAATTTTGAAATTATCTCAACACGAGTAATAAGTAATAATAAGCAAATACATTTACCAAGTTTCAGTAAAGTTGATAGTGCTACATGGATTTGTTACAACTAATAACAAGACATACTCAAACTGGAAAGGTTAGCTAAATGAATTCCTAATCTGTGGACACATAAGGCATCAGCTCAATGCTCAACATTGCAACGAATTTCTTCACCATCACATAAGTTTTTCTGTAATTGCTACAGTTTTGAGTGATGCATTTGATGTCAACGCCTCAAACTAAAACAGGGTTACCATAAATTGGATAGATATAACATTCCGGGCCTTAAATACAGACTCTTTTTAATTCATTGACCTTTGTATAGTTGTATATCAGTATACTTCTGACCTTTATCACACGTAACATGCTAAAAATCTTTACTTTGTTCCAACTTCCACTCTTCTCATCCTTTTTTTCCCTAGTAACTAACAATTAGGTCACAAAATATTTCTTAATAATATTAGTTGAGTGAGACACCTTAGATCTTGTAATTGAACGTTGAATTCTTTCTTTTTTATATTTTATCTAGTCTCCACGGTTTGAAATTTTTCATTCTACTGTGATGGTTCTTTTCTTTTGCTTATTATCCAGTTTGGTCATCATTAAGCAAGAACGTTGGAAGCATAGACGGGGTACAGATCTAACCTTTACTATAACATGCAAAAAGTAGTAACCTCATATTCAGATGCACAACCTTTTAGTTGTTAGACTAAGTATTTTACAATTGCAATAGGCAATGTCCCCTTATTCTTTAAATAGATTAAGTGTTGACTTATCTTGCTTAGGCTTCTTGATGAAATGTTCATTATGGCCACAGTTTCTTATAGAATCGAATTTTTTAATTAATTTGCTCCTATTCAAAATCGGACAAGGTGATGGCCATCTTATCTTAGATATTTAATGTGATAAAATTTATATACTCATTCAATAAAAATGAATTCTCTAAGAAGCCAAGAAATTTGGGGGCATGTTGTGGTCTAATGGTAAGTTATGTTCTGTAATTGGAATTTTTACATCTCAAGTTGTCTGCTAGCTTGCTATGAATTTTGCAGTGTTGCCATTGTAGATAAATTTATCATGTTCAAATAGCCTTCTTTTTGACATCAAATTTTGGCAACATGCCATGATGAAGGACAAAGCGTCATGGAAATTAAGGCTGCTTAGAATCAGATAACGGTGAGCTAAGGCTTTGGTTGCCATTTGTTTGCTTGTGCATATGGATTATGGTTTTGCTGATGTAAACCCATATAGCATGATTTGACGTAAAAGATCGTAAATTCATGTTGACTGATGATTCTTATTTACTTGGACAGTAAAAGATTCAAAATTGCAGAAGCAATTTGGTTTAACGGTTTGGATACCCATATAGACTGAATGTGAAGATATGCTCAACATAGACTCAATTATTCCGCAAATACAGTTTAGAAACATATTATGTACAAAGGACTTCTAAATTTACATACTAATTCCAAACAAATAAACAACTANTGGTTTGGATACCCATATAGACTGAATGTGAAGATATGCTCAACATAGACTCAATTATTCCGCAAATACAGTTTAGAAACTTATTATGTACAAAGGACTTCTAAATTTACATACTAATTCCAAACAAATAAACAACTAACTAAAACTAGCTTCTTCCTTTTTTCTTATAGTATTTGAACTCCAACTAATTGTTGTCTTGCTATCCTCATAAGTATAATCTCATGTTTTACTGCCCAATCCTTGAGCAACTGTTTGAACTTTCACTCTGTTGGATTCTTTACATGCAATAGCTCTAGAAAAATTCTTATGTCAAATCGTTTGCTTTATAACTTTTCAGACACAGTAATTTAGTTTTACAATGTGATGTCGTGGATTTGCGTAAGAACTATCTCTAAGCAATTAAGGTTTTGAACATTTTGAGAACATTTGCTAATGCACGAGAAATTGCCAAAAATATAGATTTGGAAGCTCATCGATTTGTAGTTGGCTTTTCTTCTTTTAAACTTATCCTAGTGATTGCATCGAGCACTTGTGACGTTTTCTGTAATTTGCTGCAGCGCACTTGGATAACACTGTGCCCGTTATTATTGCTGGATACAAGGATGCCATATGGAAGTTTATCAGTTGGCTGTGAGGAGCATTTGGACCCAGCTGGCACGGGCTCCTTTTATAACGAAGGGGAGGCAGATATTGTTGTCCAACATATATTTTCTTTGATCTATGCTGGTACACTTCCTGGGCTCTTCAATTAGATTAATGATAATGCTTAGCTTAGGTCTCAACCAAGGGCACCATTACCAGTATCCTCAACTAAAGTGGGTCATACTAATCAGTGGCCTATGTTCCTGTGTTTTCCTGATTATCTTGAAACAAAGTTTGATGATGAACCCGCTTAAAAGGTTTAGAACCCAAACAATAAGAATACGTTCTTAGAGAGGCTAAAATTTAGAAAACCTAAGGTTCATAGCTCAGTCTGCACCCCTTTGGAAAATATGGGATATTTTTTATGTGGCACAACATGAATTAGCATAGATTTTTCTGGATCTATGTTGATGGCTTGAATGAAAATTAAGCCTATTTTGCACAAAGCACATGCTTTATTCATCACATGAGAAAGAATACACCAAATAAATAATGAGTTCAACGCATTCCACAATTGATGCTGTACATCGCGAGAACTTCAGCATCTAGGTCTATCATGGTCAATGTTGTTTGAACAAAGGCTGATTCGACAAGTCATTTGGAAGGCTGTCATTTTTTTGGTGATTTTAGGGGTTTCTAATTTACTTTATTTTTCAGGTTTATTTAGTTTTCAAGTCTATTAGGAATCTAGCCTATTTCCAAATTTAATTAGGCTTGTGGTTTGATTAGGGTTTATCAATTATAAATAGCCAACTTTGTAACCTTCTAGGAGGAGCTTTTGATTATTTGCAATAGAATTATCAAAGAATTGTTTTGGTATTCTATAAATCAGCCGTGTCGTTGTAAAACTTTAGTCTGGTGTTGCCGGGGATAATCAACAAACATATAGTTACTGTGTTATTCCGGTTTTATTCAGTCACACTCTTTGCATCAGACCTTTTGAGGCCATATTTGATAATCATGTGCTTGAAGGGCCTCAACAGATTCCTTCTAAAATCATGCTTCTTTCTAAAATAAAGTTCACACCTGAAAATATTAATGATATAGATATTAATTTCCGTATTGTTATTGGTAATAATCGAATATTAAATAGAAGATTATCATGGCAATTAAAACCTGAGTATCCCTTTGCTAGGAATGAGATACCCATTCCCGATTAAGATAACTTTTTTTCTTCAAAAGGTAAATTAATGGTACTTCATCCAAAAGATGCTTGAGGGGTATTATAGGTTGAATATGTGAATCTCATTTTGCTAGACCAAAGTTTTTCTTTTAGGTTTCATAAAGAATAAGGAATAAGGGTTGCAAGTTGGTTCAAATGCAACCCAATAACTAGATGATCTTTACTGCCCCAGTTGTCTAGCTCGAGAATTTTCGCTAATAGATTTAGTGCATAAATTCAATTTGACTGCAAAATATCAATTACTTGGACATAGATACATGAAACCTTTACTGGCTTTCAACTTTTTCAAGAGCCAATTTGGTAATTTGTAGAAATCGTGCTTTAAAATATGTTCATAGAAGTTAAATAAATGACGTATTATGTGTGCTCTAGTACGACATTTTTATAGAGGAGCATAACTATCAAAATATAACATGATTTTAGAAACCTATCTGGCTCTTGTTCACTCCTAGAACATGATTATATTACACAAACACTTCGTCATAAGAGCCTTGTCTAACATTTGAAGGGAGAGGATAGACCTAACATGAAGCATCATATTGTAGGTCTGGATAACATCTCTTTTTTTATATAAGGAAAATATACGAGACAAATCACTATTTTGTCATTCATTACCTGTATGTATATTGTAGGCAACCGATTGTTCTATATGGCCAAACAAATAGAGAAAGGTTAACAAATGTAATTATGTACATTTCATTTCTTCTCTCCTTCAATGCATCTAGTATCTAGTTACTTTGCCCAGCATTTACACACTAGACTGAAAAACATTTACCTTCGCTTGAAGCAATGGCAAATTACACATGTGTCCTTAGGGAAATCATTTGTGCCAATAGTTTATTACCAGCAGCAAGCTTTGATGGAAAACGAAAGTTTTCGTCAATTTACACTGTTTTTGGTCCTTTGGGTCAGTCTAGCGTTAACATGATTTTTCTAAAGACATTTAGTACCGAGAATGTGGTTAGTTAGCATGTGCTCGTGGAAAGAAGATGCTACATCTAATCAAGGAAAAATATGTTAACAAGAATCCAAATGTATCCTGGAATTTTAAGCTATTCAGGGCACATAGGAAAGTCACGTTTGTGTAGAGGGTGGACAAATTGCACTCTTTTTTTGAGAACCTTAACCGAAGCAGTTGTTAGCTTTACTTTCTACAACATAATGGGCAAATCTAGCATATGTTGTATGGCTTCCATGGACCCTGTTTAATTGTATGCATAATAAGCAGGTGTGAGCCCCACAGCCATTGCAGTGCAGTCTCCTTATGTCGCTCAAGTGCAATTATTGAGGGACAAACTTGATGAGCTCCCAGAGGCCGCAGGCGTTGAGGTTGCAACCATTGATAGCTTTCAAGGCCGGGAAGCTGATGCGGTGATTATATCAATGGTAAGCTCTTAGTATGGATAGTTAGTCAGCCACGATTCAATAATTTGTGGTGTTGATCTTTGGAGCATAACACTATATATTCTCTGTTCTTAAACAACCTACATCTTAGACAGTTAACCAGCATTTAATAGACTATCCAACCCCGAGCAACCATAGTTATTGGTTGGGGTTTGGTCTGTTAGCTAGTATTTTTTTAGCCGTTTAGATAGTGACTGGTGTTTTTTTAAGCAATGAATCACACACCTCATGTGGATCTAGTTTTTTACATTTTTCATTACATAGTTATCCAGAAAAATTCATCACATTTTAGGTATCTATCCAATAAAGAAATTGGATGACTTTTCATCCTTTTTTTTTCAAGGTCCGGTCAAACACCCTGGGAGCAGTTGGATTTTTGGGGGATAGTCGACGAATGAATGTTGCCATAACAAGAGCACGCAAACATGTAGCAGTGGTGTGTGATAGCTCAACGATATGCCACAACACCTTCTTGGCCAGGCTGCTGCGTCATATCAGATATTTTGGTAGAGTGAAGCATGCTGAGCCAGGTACTTTTGGGGGATCTGGCTTTGGCATGAATCCTATGTTGCCTTCGATAAGTTAACATTGCAGGAGTGGATGGAGACACAAGTATTCCACTTACGTTAGTTCGTGATTTTTTGAAAAGGCAGCTGAGGGTATAGATTCTTGTTCTCATTGTCACTGCCTCATTTCTCTCATGTACAGTGTTCCCTTCAATTTATTCACAGAAAGAAAGTGAATGTTTCATGCAAACTCACTACTGAATCTTGTAAATAAACAGCAAACTAGGTATTTTTGACATATATACAATTCAAAGAGCATGGTTGGAATAGGTAAACAGGTGGTTTAATCCACGCTCCACTGTAACTGTAATATCCTCTTAGGAATAGGATGGCTTGTAAAAACTGTTACAAATCCATGCATGGCATTCTCTTTACATTTTCACTACTTTATACTGAAAAATTAGTCTGGGCTCATTAAAAAGTAACTGAAATCAACAGCTGAGCAAGCATATAATAAGGTGCACCCGACATGATGCAATGTGCTATTAGCAGAAATATCGAAACAGAACCGAATTAGTCAGTCTAGCCTAAAAATTAACTAGGGCGTTTCCACCCAACAGGCATATTAAGATTCCAAAGTGTTCAAAGTTCCCCAACCACTCAATCAGATGGGCTACCCTAGTGCTGTCTATGCCAAAGATACGTCACAAAGAAAATGTGGTACTGCTTATGAATAAGAAATAACATGATTAGAAAGATATGCAGTGCTTGGCTATAAAGACCTATGAGGCGGAAAATTGTGTTTATCTGGTCCTATAGTTCAGCCAAGAGTAGGTTCTTCAGTTAAACAATATATGACAAAGTTCAAGATTACATGCAGAATAGGTCTTAACACAAAACATGCAGTAAAGGAATTCATTGGATGGACTTTTTTGTTTTGCTATATTGCTTCTCTGAAGCTGCTTCTGTGGGGGTCCTGGTGGTCATTTGGTCCACCGCATGCACANCATGCAGTAAAGGAATTCATTGGATGGACTTTTTTGTTTTGCTATATTATTTCTCTGAAGCTGCTTCTGTGGGGGTCCTGGTGGTCATTTGGTCCACCGCATGCACAGTGTTTTGAAGCTCTTCCCATATGGCTTTGTATACCATTCTCTGCCTATTCACAACCGATTGTCCATCAAAAGATGAAGAGATAACATCAATGCTGCAAGCACACAACAGAGTTAAACTTAAAATAGAAACCCGTCAAATTAAAAGTTTGGCTCTTTATGCACAAATGGAGTAAAAGACATTAAGCAGAATGTCGCTATGAGAAATATCACCTGTCAATAAAAGTTAAAATGCATGATTCAATCCAAAGCACCAGGTGTAAAAGATAAATTCTATGATTGATGTCGTGGATGGTAGGTATCCCAGNATGTCGCTATGAGAAATATCACCTGTCAATAAAAGTTAAAATGCATGATTCAATCCAACGCACCAGGTGTAAAAGATAAATTCTATGATTGATGTCGTGGATGGTAGGTATCCCAGCACATGTGATGACAGTTAGAGAATAAACTTGCAGTACATTTCCAGTCAGTTGGCGAATCTTTCAGTACGATATTGCTTCTTTGACTGGAAAAATCATTGGCAGAAATATTTAATGCAACTTAGTGGGTTGTACCAACGTTTCAAATGAGAAATTTCTTCATGAGAATCCCACAACACAGGATTTGTTACGAAAGTATACACGCAAGCCCAAGGTCACAGAAGACCAACGTAGATGTACACTTTAACACACCAAACACAAACTCTACATGCTTCGCAACTCTGTTACGACCCAAGTCACAAGATTTTCCAAAAGGGAGTGACATTCTCACATCGGGCATACATCCGGCTTTAGTAGCAAATCCAGATCTGCAAATTCTTGGACTCAAACATTCACTCCGTGAATTGACCAAATCTACCAATTGCTCCTCTTAATTGATCATCTTTTTTTCACAGAATGAACCCATCACCTTTTTAGATTGGGTTGATAGAAATGTTTTGGAATCTCATTTGAAAACTTTAGTAGGTGACATGATTTTCCCAAAAAGCACATTAAATTAAATGAAACAATAATTCTGTTACTTGTGAGGAGTGGAAAATTTCATAAAACAACTAAAAGACCAACAATGTGAAATGTTGAGTAACTTCAAAAAAAAAGAGAGAGAATAATTAAAAACAAAGGTGGCAGTGTGCAAGAAGTTCATAATGTGCTGCAAGAAAACAAGAAAGGAAAGTATAGGATGGTAAAGTTGTACATAATGGTAAATAAAGAAAAGAGTCAACTAATTTGGTTCGCAACTTTTAATGAAGACCAATAACTGCATTGACAAGGAACAACAGTGTGATCACAAACAATAATACTGCTAAGGGATCAGTACATTACGATTTCATAGCTTGTGATTTAGTGAAAAATATGACACTATGTAAAGTTTAATGGCATAATCAGATGCTTACAAATTACAATCAATCCGAAGAAGTTGTGATTGTTGAAAGTATAACACTTAAAAATAAGGGAAAAGTTGTTCTAATAGTAAATTAAGAAAAAGCCAACTAATTTGGTTCAGAAAGTTCAATGAAGAACAATGACAGCATTGACTAGGAAGAATGGTCTCATCACAATCAACAATAGTGCTAAGGGATCTAAAGGACTAGTAAAGAAAGATTTCATAGTTTGTGATTCAATGGAAATATGGCCTTATATACAGTAGAATAGCATCATAAGATTCATTCAGTCAATCTAAAGTAGATGGTACAAGACTTTGGTTAGTTGTGATATCCTTGAAGGATGCTGAAATAATCTCAAGTATGTTGCTCCACTGGTTGCAAGAGCAGGCCGAAAAACCATTTGTTTTTAAAGACTTGACATAAAACGCATGTTACTACAAATTAACGTCAAACAATCTCTTAAGCAATATTAATATTTTTTTTTCTTAAGTGATATTAATAAACATGCATAATAAACCTGATTTTCTTGTAAATAATATGGTTTGATGAATGTTTTACACTAGATGTCGGATGTTGTCATCTAGAAGAATTTTTATACATTTTTTTAAGAAGTTAAGAATATTAACAAATACGCGTGTGTTCTGCAAAAGTGGATTACCAAGCTCCTGAGAGTAATGGTAGTAGTATCCCTAAAATGAAAGTTGTGAAGCACTAACTGGTATAGATATCTTAACAGAGATGAAGCTTGACTCTCCAAAGACAAAGGGAAAAAGCATTGAAGGTATGCCACCAACTAGTCAAATTGCATTAGAAAATACCATAGCTCCAAGGAAACTGTCCCGGCAAAGGTTCAAAATCCTAGTTCTATACTTGATAATCGGTCCTCATAACTGCTAGGGAAAGATTGAAATTGACTCATCAAAGATCCACTAGGGCCCTTACCAACACCAGAAGTGTTGATTCCATGAGTGCAAGGGTCATGCCTATCAAACTTCAGGGACTTACGAAGAGGCCTCCCTCAGGATAAATAATCTCCAGATCGACCCTTTTTTATTTCATTCTCTCTTAATTTCTACCACTCGCACAATCATCCCAACATAGCTGAGATTCTAAACCTCATTTTCTTCTCATATGAGGCAAACAAACTTGTTTTGAGTTTGGTTTCATTGTTAAACCATAAACATAGATTTCATTTCCATAACTTGGCCATAAGTGATTTAATATGCCAAGTTGTTGAAACATCTACAAGGAATTGAAGATAAATGTAAAATACTAAAATTATTTACTTTATCATACAAGACTTGCCATATTAGCACCTAATACTGATCTCCTAGACAATGTTTTATGTATTCAGGGATGAACTTTGTCAATTTTACATCCCATTTTTTACTCTTAACTTCATATGCAATATAACTCTACGTATCAAGTGATACAAATTCAACATGTCAAGATTAAGTCCTCTCAGAGGGCCTATACTTGGTAACCAGTAGAGAAAATTGAATGACTGCAATAAACAACATATCAAAAATAGATGACATCTTTTTATGGGCAAGGATTTCAAATATAGAATCTGTTGACCCAATATAAGGGGTAGAGTTCTCCTCAGCTTGGTAACAGGACCATGCAACTTATTACAATCCACCATTTTTTTTTAACTAGTTAAGCATGCTCCAAATTGTAACAGAAGGCTAGCCCATTCCCTCAAACCTTCTGTTCTCCATTCTCTCCATATGTCCCAGAAATCAAAACCATGACCAAGATCCGTCAGAAATGAAAATGGTTTTCATGACTATGCTTTTCGTTACCAAAACAAGATATAAAAGACAACTTTATGGAACCCAGAGTGGGCCGTTTAAACTTGATTTCACGATGGAATCAAAAGCTCGTAACTCAGGTTCTTTGCTTTGACGTTTGAACACCTTACCCAACCTTAGCAAATAGCATTCACAGTCTTACTTCATGCAAGGCCTAGCCTCTTTAGAACACCAATTCATTGTGCACTACCAAGTTAGCCTTTATTACCCTCTGGTAATGGTATTAAGCGTCGATCTCATATGCATATTTCAATAGCCATTTCTCGAAAACAGATTTAAATGAAAACCCTGAGCACTTTAAAGTGCAGATCTCCCACTATCACTGAAAGGCACTACTTCTATCAGCCAATTAAGGAATACTGATAATATTCCCTAGTCGTACCCACAAAAAGTCTCTTTGAAGCTTCTTCATGCAACCAAGGCAGAATGGTGAATAAGGCCACAAAATAAATTAGGAGGCTTGATAACTTACATTGATGATGATCAACGTAACTGATGAGGGTCAATCAATCCCATTTCTAACCGATATATACTTTCCCAACTTGGTAACGTCCTCTTGAATCGCTCCATAATAGAGTCCCCTAAGCTCTCGATTTAGGGAACACCCAATATAAACCATAATTATGTTAAAGGCAAAGATCCCAACATACACCCCATGTTTTCTGGCTACACTCTTCATGTTCCCAAAGGAATTCATCAGGTTTTTGGTCCCTTGGGGAGATTGGGCTGCTATGATGCTTCAGCAAAGTAAATTATTAGCATTAACATCTTCATCCCAGTCACTAAGTTCAACAACAGTGTCATACAAACTAGTTATTTCTAGAAATCACCATTGCAATGCCACAGTAACAAAGTGGTAAATATTCATTTCATCTTACAGCGTTAATCTGTACAATATCACAGTGAGATGCAAGCTTACCTAACATGCCGACCATCACCATAGGCATCCTTCACAGTGACTGATTCTGCATTTAGGTGTTCTTTAATCTATCAAAAAACAATGCAATAGTTGCTTTGGTTTCAATACAGATGCGGAAGAAATATCGAATATTCAGAAGAGAAAAACAGAAAATAAATGCAATTAACTAAAAAAGTAGCATTCTCAACTTAAAATAATAGGAGGATTAAAAAAGAGAGAACATGTAACAACCAAAGGGGCTGCAAATCTTTGAGTACCTAAAGCGCAATAGCACCTAGGTTTTATCTTTTCAGCCAAGCCAAAAAATTAATTTTAAAAATACAAACAAAAACCAAAAGGAATAATCAGATTAGGCATCTATCAGGCACGGTGTGACTCCCAGAAAGATAAAATGAGCATTAAGACATATGTCTATGCAAGGTACAGTTACGAGCCCAACCTAGAAAACAGAAGAGTTTTAAGGTAGCAAACCACATAATTTTTCGTGGTCTACATAAATTTCTAATTGTTATCATCTAGTGCCATGTCAAATTCTTAACATGCAATATCACAATATGCACTCCTCTTGATTAACTCAAAAAGATACAATATGCATATCATCTCAACCCACTTGGAATTGACAAGGATCGTTCATTTTCACTATTGATCAATATTAATGTTCAAATAAAGGACACATCTCCTTAAATCTCAATCAACATTGTTCTACCATTGTCTCATCCTTGCGAATATGCCAACATAAATAGGATTGATCTTCTGTGTTGTACCATTGGTGCCTTGTATGTATATAGTATAGCNCCTCTCATCCTTGCGAATATGCCAACACAAATAGGATTGATCTTCTGTGTTGTACCATTGGTGCCTTGTATGTATATAGTATAGCAAAGCAAGCCTTGTAGAGCATCATTTCTGCACGGATGCTGGTCCCCCCGATTGACTAAAACATGGACTATGGGGCAAGGAAATGATTCCGTCTCTCCCACAAGTTGTGGCTTTTGGCCCAACTGGTCTTCTTGCATCAAATAATATCAGAGCAAGAGGTCTCAAGTTCAAGACTCTTTCAGTATGGAAGTATGATCCAGGAACATCTTGTGTGGAGAATCATTTCCTAATGTAGGTCCGCCTCGATTGACTGGAACATAGGCTAGGAGATAAAGGAATTGACTATGTTTCTCTTAAAAGTACGGTTTTTGGGTCAAGTCGTGGTTCAAGGTCGTAATATCAGCCATCAACTTGGAGATATCTGAGGCACATCGGTTGCGACATCGCAGTCTGGTATCAACGATAAGACCTAAAAAAAATGTAGAACATGACAAGAGATTCAGGTCATATCGCGGCATCGTGGAACCGTATCGGACAATGTTGTGATGCTAACTCGTCGACTTGAGATTGACTCTAATACAACTCGAACGACTAGGACAAGTCGTGTAAGAATCGAAATTTATACTTATATTGATACGACTCAGCCGACTTGTGTCGATATCGATTGATACTTTGAACCATGGGCCAAGTGATGGGCCTTCTTACGCTAAATGATATCAAAGAGGTCTTGAGCTCGAAACTCTTCTTGCATGGATGTATGCACATCAACGTCTAGGCTAAATGGCGAATCTTCCAGCATCAAGAAGACCTTCGAAGCTCTTTTTCACTTCATCCATCTTTTACTCAATTGGATGGCATTCACTTTAATCTAGTCCACCTTACAAATGATCTGTTGCAGATAATCACATCTACTTAGACATGGAATTAAAAAAACTAACTTAACAATATTCCATTGTTAAAAGCTTAGTGGACTAAACTAACTATGCAGTTATGGTTAAACTCAAGGCTTATCAAGGGAACCCAACACTATTTTCAACAAGCAAAAACTTAAATTAAAATTTCAAGGGAGGAGAATAGCATAGTCATGCAACATCATGTCATTAGGTTAGGTCAATGTTGTCAGGCTACAGCCTTAATAATTCTCTCTCTCTGTCTCTCTACAAAAACAGCATCACAAACTATTATAACTACCCCCCCCCAACCCACCCCAACCACCAAAAAAAAAAAAAAAGAANTTGTCTAAAAGAAAAGTTTAATTAGTCGTATCATTGCCGAATTCATGTCCTACATTTTTGAACTTTGGTATCTCAATATCGATATCATATTGGATATAACACTTGTACTCATATTTATGTTTTCTAGGTTAGAGAAGAATGTAAGGATCTTTGAGGATAAAAGTGAGGATGTTGAAGGATTATGGAACCGAATGTATTTCTTGGCTTCCTTTGGGGCATCAACATCTAAGAAGTTTACAAATATTCCTAGTTGGATAGCCTCGTGTGGAAGATAGCATGGTCAATGTCCATAGTTTTGCTTGTATGTCATAAGTTTTCACCTATCATGTGGGAGGATGACTTATCCACCTTTGATAGAGTATATAACTTTTCTTACTGGATGCATATTTATAAAATTTACTATTTTCTATCAATTAAAAACCTACACAAAAGGCTGCTTTAATAGCCACTGAAGTTAGAGATTGTGGATTTAGTAACATGGTCAGTGAACGACAAATAATCATCAAGTGTCTTATCCTCATACTTTGACCAGAATCACTGCACCAGTACTCCACAATTATACAGATGCTTGGAGACATTAAGTTTCTTTGCTACATAGATACCTATGTTGAAGACTATTACTACTGCCTTTAGATATTTTTGCTAAATAGATTGGTGCTAAAAGCTAATTATTCCTTTTTCTTTTTTTTTTTGTCAGAAGCTAATTATTCCTTCAGTGAGAAAATTGATGGGCGTTTCTCGTATTATGTTAAAACCATTATCATCACCAAAACATGTCTCCACGCTTTGCAGCTAAGTGGGTAGCAAAAGGGCAGGACCTTCACTTATTGGAGGTTGCAAGAGCAACAACGATTGCTACAAAAGTTCCAGAATCTAACAGGAAATCGCAAGTATTAATTATACATATCAAATTCTTTCCTTCCCGTAGAAGCATATAGCTCCTGTGCGTGCAGAATCTTGCACAATATAAACAACGAGAACAGATCTCTCCCTTGGTGAACTCGAGTGGGTCAGTTGAGTGATCAACCACGCTGCTTGGGACAGCCTGTGAGGTCCGGTGGTAACTTGGAACAGTAACGGGAGACCCTCGTGAACTGAAGGAATGATCCAGTAAGGCTGGGGAAAGGTTCCTAGAACAAAGGAGAACAAGTTAGAAGGGCACCGGAGTGTTTTCTGGCTTATCCCCTCCGACGATCAAGTCAGTTTTTGAAAGGGAGAGGAAGAAGAAAGCATTGAGTATATTTCGTAGTAAAGAGTTTCTTGTTGCATACCGTTTTGCCTTTTATAAGGAGTATTTATACCTCAAAAGCTCATGATTGCTGTCAGTGTTGTCAGTAGATGATCATTAGGTACTGGCAGTGTGCGCACTGATTCTGATGAGGAATGTCTTCCCTTCTTTAACTGCTCGGGGTGCCGAGCAATCAATGCTGTGTCATCGGGCTGCCGACTGTCTAATGATCTCCACTCGGGGAGGATGCAATAAATGCCCAGCCTTAGAGACATTTATTGCCTTTCAATTCCGAGCCTTACCGCATTGAATGCGGTCTCATCAAGGGAATGGTGTAATTAAATGTTTGCTTTCCCAAGTCGCGTGTCAGTAAGGGCATGCGGTCTTTCTGTCTCTGATGTGACACAATTTGCCACGCGTCCATCCCTTATTGGCTGTGGACCCTGCCTTCCTGTTCCTTCTGACACCAATTGTGTAAGACGAGACCATGATAGCTAACCTAGACTAGCCTAGGCTAATGACCTGTACATCAATAGCTTATACTGGAGCAGAGAAAAAGGCATCCAGGACGGGGGTACATCTCGGTACCGAGGATATGTACGTCTCGGTACCGAGGATAGGTACATCTCGAGCCGAGGGAAGCTGTACATGACGACCGAGGTACCATATTTAGACCGAGGGATACGTGTCGGTTCGTAAAACGTACTCGACACGTGTCAAGTACCTCGGGGCGAGGGAGTTTGTAAAGCGATGGTATGTAATATCAGTTAACAGGTTTTTAGTGACGTCGAGGACACATGTCTTCATCTTGGAGTATTTCAGAAAAGTCCCATCAACTGCCCCCCAGCCTTTGATCTCCTGACGCCGAGGACACGCGTTGTAAGGAGACGAAGGGTTTCCCAACAACCTCAACTGCTTCATCATTGCCTCTAGCCGCTTTCCCTTGCTTAGGGAGTCGTGCGCATTAAATGCGCCCTTTCGTGTTTCGCGCCCAATGATGAGACCGGTACTATATAAATGGGCTTCCTCCCTCTTTTTCTCATTTCGTCATTCTGAACTTTTCTTCCAGAGAGCCCTTGCCTGAATCTTCGCCGGAGACCTCTTCTCTTCTGTCTCTTAACTACCCAACCTTTTCACTGAAGCTTCAAAGCAAGCAGACCCATCCTTTGTTTCTGAACATTCGACGAAGGAATCGATTCAAGTTTTCCAGAAAATACCTCTTCTTACGCTCTGGTGAGTTCCAGTATCCTCCGTTTCTTTGCCCTTCTGTCTCTTTTGGTTTTCCGATTACCGGAGGTGTTTTCTGGTTGCCATCCAGCGATCAACCCCCAGGAAGCCTTCTTGGGGATCTTCATGGAAAAACCCCCTCTATTTTTATCACTTCTTGAACATGCCTCGTCGTCGTTCTGCCCCCGAGAATCCTCAGGCTAGTACCTCGAGGCCAGGGAAGTATAAAGTAAAAGGTAGTGAATAAATTAATAGATTTAGGGTTAGGTACGGCGTTCCACCGAATGTATAGGTAGAGGATTATGATGCGGCTGTGCACCCTCGTACCCTCGGTACCGAGGATGCAATGCTTTTTTATATTAAAGCCATTATAGAAGGCGGAATTAGGTTCCCTTTGCCCCCTTTGCTTCTCCAGTTCCTCTCTCATTTCCACCTCTTTCCCGGGCAGTGTTGCCTTAATGTCTTTAGGATAATTATGGGGGTGCTAGAGCTCAATAGGCGTCTTGGGGTAAACGTCGGGCTGGACGATATCCTTTTTTGTTATTCCCTTTTGAGAGTTACGCCTCAACACACTTCTACCTCAAAGTCAGGGGCTCATCTATGTACCTCGTAACTCACCTTCTTGACTCGGACAAGGGGTACAAGGATGACCTACTCATCTTCGGGGGATCTTGGTAGAGGGTGTCGGTCCCGAGTATGACGGATTGTTATGTCCATTGGAATGGAGAACGATAAGTACATCGGTTCCTTCGGGCCTTATTATTTTGTTTCTGAAATTTTCTACATGCTCATGACCCTCTCCCCTCTTTTTGCTTGTGCAGACATCTCCCCTCGGGAAACAGCACCTCCACCCCGATCGTTGGTGAATTTCGCAGACTTAATCACTGTTTGGAGTTTTACTGGCGACGACGGGCTCGGCCGGGCTGCCCACGTCCTCCTGAATTACACCCCTGGGTATAAAAAGTTTTCGCAGCTTCCCCAGCCTTTCGAGCCTTCTCAGTGGTCTGAACTTTTTGATCGGGCGACGGGGGAAGAAGTCGAGGAGAACTTGGAAGAAGACCCTGATCGGGCCTCGGAGGCTGAAGTTGAGGGTGAAGCTGAAGAGCTCGGGGTTGGAGAGGACTTGGTTCCTTCGCACGCCGAGGTGGGGACTTCGGGGAGAGATTCCTGGCCGGACTTCCAAATCCTACAATCTCTCGACGTCGAGGACGCCCTTGAGGTAGCTATGTCCAGCGCGCCCCGTATTGATTTAGGGTTCCTTAGGCAGAGGCAAGCCCTCGCTGCTGGGAGGGGACGAGGATCGACCGGTGGGACCCCATCTGCAGGGACCAGCGCCACCCCCTCCTCAAGAGTCGTCAGTCGGGGTCAGGTGCGTGACCGAGATCCTCAGATAGAGGAGGAGAGGAGGGTCAAACATAGGCACGACGATCTTGGGAGGGGATCCAGGGCCTCCCCCGCTCAGCAGCAAAGTGGGAGAGGCCGTGGGTTACCTCCTGCTCCTCAGCAACAACAACAGCAGCAACAACAGCAACAGCAACAGCGACAGCGGCGACAGCAGACTCCTCCTCTTCCGTAGACAGTGGAAGCTGCGGAGTGGAACCCTCGAGCCACGGATCACATGGACCGAGTGATCAGAGTCGACAGTTCCATTTTGCAGGACCCTCATGTCGCCAATGCAGTGAGTGAGACGCTGCATTTCGAGGCCGACATGGCGGCTCACAGGGGGCGATCAACAAACGTGTTGTTTCGCTCCATCATCCAAAATTCCTTGGTGGTAAGTTCATCTTTGCTTCAGTCTCTTTTAGCCCCAATTTTCCTTTTAGTGACATGCTCTTTTATTTGCAGGCCACCCAACAGATTTTCATAATAGCGGCGCGGTACCATGGGACTAGGATGGACCTTCAGCGAGTTCGAGAGCAGAAAGAAGAAGCCGAGGGAGCCCTTGCCAGTGCTAGGAAGGATGTCGCTGCAAGGGATTCCACCCTCGCGGGGCAGGCTGCTCAAATCGAGCAACTCCTCAAGGAGGCCGAGTTGGCGAAGGTCGACGCTGAAAAGCTAAGTGCTGCCCTTGCCGACGCTGAGAGGAGGATAACAGAACAGACGCAANCTTGCCAGTGCTAGGAAGGATGTCGCTGCAAGGGATTCCACCCTCGCGGGGCAGGCTGCTCAAATCGAGCAACTCCTCAAGGAGGCCGAGTTGGCGAAGGTCGGCGTTGAAAAGCTAAGTGTTGCCCTTGCCGACGCTGAGAGGAGGATAACAGAACAGACGCAGCGGCTCTCTGCGGCAGATGAGAGGGCTGTTGGTTCGGAGGAAAGCTGCCTGGCTTTGACCCAGGAGCTGGACAGGATTAGGGATGAGGCACTGAATAGGAAGTCCAAGGAGCAACTCCGAGAAGAGTTCGCCAATGACGTGTTCCCTGCTCTTGAGGAAAACAACAAGGAGTTCTTCAAGAGGGGGTGGGACGAGGCGCTCCAGTCGACTGGAATNTCTGCTCTTGAGGAAAACAGCAAGGAGTTCTTCAAGAGGGAGTGGGACAAGGCGCTCCAGTCGGCTAGAATCCCGTCAGACTCTCCGCTCTTTCAGATGCACAAGTACGTGCCCTCGGCGGAGATGGAACGGGCCGAAGCAGAGATTGNTGTTTGTTTCGGGGCGAGTCTTAGTACTCCGTCCCCAAGGCCTTGCCCTTTATCTTTGTCGTTGGCAAGCACTAAGGTAGACAAATACTCAAAAATAGTATTTCTTTAGATTCATCACATTCCATGGTCGCGTTACAAGTTTTCCCTCCATATCTTCTAATCTGTATGACCCGACGTCCCTGATAGATATCACTTGATAAGGTCCTTCCCAGTTAGGTCCCATTTTTCCTTNCGATAGATATCACTTTGTAAGGCCCTTCCCAGTTAGGTCCCATTTTCCTTTCTGTTGGGTCACGGGTATTGGTCGTTACCCTTCTGAGGACCAGATCGTCGATTCGGAATTCTCGCGCCTTGACCTTTTTGTTGTAGAGTTGGGAAATCTTTTCCTGGTACTTGGTTATTCTTAAGGCGGTTGTCTCTCTTTTTTCTTCCACCAGATCCAGATCAAGCCCCAGTTGACGGTCATTTCCCCCCGTGTCGAAAGCTTGAGTCCTTATTGTCGGGAGTCCTACCTCAAGAGGTATGATGNTTCTAATCTGTATGACCCGGCGCCCCCGATAGATATCACCTTATAAGGCCCTTCCCAGTTAGGTCCCAATTTTCCTTCTGTTGGGTCTCGGGTATTGGTCGTTACCCTTCTGAGGACCAGATCGTCGATTTGGAATTCTCGCGCCTTGACCTTTTTGTTGTACAGTTGGGAAATCTTTTCCTGGTACTTGGTTATTCTTAAGGCGGTTGTCTCTCTTTTTTCTTCCACCAGATCCAGATCAAGCCCCAGTTGACGGTCATTTCCCCCCGTGTTGAAAGCTTGGGTCCTTATTGTTGGGAGTCCTACCTCAAGAGGTATGATGGCTTCCATCCCGTAAGCCAGGGAGTATGGGGTTTCTCCTGTCGAGGACCGAGGGGTGGTCATGTACACCCATAAAATGTTTAATAACTTATCTGCCCACTTTCCCTTGGCCTTCTCCAACCTCTTCTTGATTCTATTGATAATTGTTTTGTTGGAGGCCTCTGCCTGTCCGTTGGCTTGAAGTTAGGCAGAGATGGAGTAAAAATTACGGATTCCGAGTTGCTCACAGAAAGACTTGAAACGCCCGCCGGTGAACTGAGTCCCGTTATCTGATACCAGTGCCTGGGGAATCCCGAACCTGATGATTATGTTTTCCCAAACGAACTTGTTAGCATCTATGTCTCGGATGTGAGTCAACGGCTCTGCCTCAACCCACTTGGTGAAATAATTTGTGGCTACAATGAGGAACTTCTTGTTTTCAGGAGCCTTAGGCAGNGGTCAACGGCTCCGTTTCAACCCACTTGGTGAAATAATCTGTGGCCACAATGAGGAACTTCTTGTTTCCAGGAGCCTTGGGCAGGGGCCCAACTAAGTCGAGTCCCCACTGGGCGAATGGCCAAGGGCTGGTCAGGGGGTGCAAGTCCCCCGCGGGTTGCCTGATTGCAGGGGAGAACTTCTGACACTGGTCGCATTTTTGGACGTATGCGCATGCATCCCTTTGCATTTGCGGCCACCAATATCCCTGAGACATGATGCGGTGTGCCATTGATCGCCCCCCAGAGTGCCCCCCGCATATTCCTTCGTGTACCTCATAGAGAAGGTCTTCCACCTGGTCTTCTTGGACGCATAACAAGTAAGGTCCTGAGAAAGACCTCCGATACAGCTTCTGATCCGGAGAGACCCAAAATCTCGGGGCTTTGAGTTTTATCTTCCTTGCTTCTTTTGAACACTCCAGGAGGTCTCCTGTTGTTAGGAACTTGAGAAAGAGATCAATCCAGCTGGGCGGCTTGTGTGCATCCTAGATGGCCATTGCCTCGGGGGCATAGTCTATGCAGGATGTGGGAAGATATTCTATGGTGATCCTGCGCGACTGAGAGGACTCCACTGCCGAGGCTAGACAAGCCAGGGCGTCGGCATGCGTGTTCTTGTCTCGGGACACTTGTTTGATCTCAATCCTTCCGAATCTTCGGATTACAGTTGTCGCCTGGTGATGGTAAGCCTTCATCCTAGGGTCCCTTGTCTCAAACTCTCCGTTAACTTGGTTGACTACCAGCATGGAATCGCAATGCACGATCAAGTCCGTAACTCCAGTTGCCTCAGCTAACCGAAGTCCTGAGATGAGGGCCTCGTATTCAGCCTCATTATTTGATGCTTTGAATCCCAGCCGAACGGCCTGCTCTGCGACAATCCCATCTGGAGAGATCAGCAAGATACCGATCCCGGACCCCTTACTATTTGACGAACCGTCCACACACAAAAGTCATGGCGATCCTTCACAACTCATTGGAGAGGCTATGTTGAGAGGAGGCAGTGTTTCTAGAACGGGGTGCTCCTTGGTAAACTCAGCTATGAAGTCCGTCAATACCTGACCCTTTACTGCAGTTCGAGGTTTGAAATGAATGTCGTGCTCCCCCAATTCCACTNAGAGAAGGTCCTCCACCTGGTCTTCTTGGACGCATAACCAGTAAGGTCCTGAGAAAGACCTCCGATACAGCTTTTGATCTGGAGAGACCCAAAATCTCGGGGCTTTGAGTTTTATCTTCCTTGCCTCTTTTGAACATTCCGGGAGATCTCCTGTTATTAGGAACCTGAGAAAGGAATCAATCCAGCTGGGCGGCTTGTGTTCGTCCTGGACGGCCATTACCTCGGGAGCGTGGTCTATGCAGGATGCGGGAAGATATTCTATGGTGATCCTGCGTGACTGGGAGGAATCCACTGCCGAGGCTAGGCAAGCCAGGGCGTCGGCGTGCGTGTTCTTGTCTCGGGACACTTGTTTGATCTCAATCCTTTCAAATCTTCGGATCACAGCTGTTGCCTGGAGATGGTAAGCCTTCATCCTAGGATCCCTTGTCTCAAACTCTCCGTTAACTTGGTTGACCACCAGCATGGAATCGCAATGCACGATCAAGTCCGTAACTCCAGTTGCCTCAGCTAACCGAAGTCCTGAGATGAGGGCTTCGTATTCAGCCTCATTATTTGATGCTTTGAATCCCAGCCGAACGGCCTGCTCTGCGACAATCCCATCTGGAGAGATCAGCAAGATACCGATCCCGGACCCCTTACTATTTGACGAACCGTCCACACACAAAAGTCATGGCGATCCTTCACAACTCATTGGAGAGGCTATGTTGAGAGGAGGCAGTGTTTCTAGAACGGGGTGCTCCTTGGTAAACTCAGCTATGAAGTCCGTCAATACCTGACCCTTTACTGCAGTTCGAGGTTTGAAATGAATGTCGTGCTCCCCCAATTCCACTGCCCACTTTAAAATCCTCCCAGAGAGCTCCGTTTTCCTCAAAATGGCCTTTAAGGGCTGATCGGTAAGGACGGTAATTGGGTGCGCCTGAAAATAATNATCTCCTGTTATTAGGAACCTGAGAAAGGAATCAATCCAGCTGGGCGGCTTGTGTTCGTCCTGGACGGCCATTACCTCGGGAGCGTGGTCTATGCAGGATGCGGGAAGATATTCTATGGTGATCCTGCGTGA
>CAUOFW020005780.1:75761-136615 GCA_963454935.2 Ilex paraguariensis
CTACTCCCAGAAGATCATGATATTCCAGTCGAGTATTTGTTGAGATATGGAATGGGTTTAAGGTGGTTTGGAAATGTTGCTAATATAATAGAAGAAAAAGACAGAGCACACACCTTGATTGAAAACCTAAAACCATGTATATCTTATATAATACATCCACTTGGATATGGATAAATAGAAAGAGTTCTTCCTATTTTTAATAGTCTCTTCTATTATATTTTTTAGTGAGTGTGTAATAGTCCTCTAGATTCTAACAAAGTGGTACCAGAACTAGGTATGAGTGTTGAAAAAGAAAAAAGTATGAGAGATGACAAATGGAATGTTTCTATTTCAAATGCCTCCATTCACCAAAGATAACTATGAGAATTGGTGTATCCGCATAAAGGCAATTCTTGGATCTCAAGGCTTATGGGAGATTGTAACAATTGGTTGCATAGCATCGCAAAATGAAGCTTCCTTAAGTCAAGCCCAAAAGGAATTTTCTTTGTGGATTCCTATACGAAGTTTTTGTAGATGGGTCTCTAAGTTTTCCTTGATCATTTTGTCTAAGAGGAGGAGGTTGTGCAGAAGATGTTTATGTAACCTTAATGGACCTAAAAGTGGAGAAAATATTAGATGTAACGGTTATACCACGTCAACAATGTCATGTGGTGTAACCGTTCACTAATAAATGAATAAACAAGCAAGTCCAACAAAATTTAGTAACTATCCATCCATGTTATATGTGACCACCTCCGTGTAATACAATGGGGTCTACTTTATTTATTTTCTTGTTTTTTTATGAGATGGTTACGTTAGGTAGTAATGTTTACGTTAGGCATGGGGAGCCTCACTAGGAATGGCTATGAATATTCTTGTATCGGGTTAATGTCNAAGCAAGTCCAACAAAATTCAGTAACTATCCATCCATGTTATATGTGACCACCTCTGTGTAATACAATGGGGTCTATTTTATTTATTTTCTTGTTTTTTTATGGGATGGTTATGTTAGGTAGCAATGTTGACGTGGTATTTTGGGTAAAAATCTGAAAATTATTCAATAAATATTAACCTTCGAATCAAATTTTGAGAAATTTAGATAAATTTGAACAGCAAAAGAGAAAGTCATTTTCATGCCTTGCGAGAATCTAGAAATGCCTCGTACTTTATTATATCGATCTCATAACCATATTTGATAAGTCCCGCCCTCTATTATTTTTTTGTCAAACTAATTAGTATAGATACCTCAATGAATATGAAATTCCTATCACACTTTCAAACATATTATCAGCCAATTTGAATAAATTTTGAATATGTTGGGGTCATTATCGGATTAAATTTATGATNGTGAAGAACTCAAAAACTGTTTCATACTGTGTTGTCTACTCCCAGAAGATCATGATATTCCAGTCGAGTATTTGTTGAGATATGGAATGGGTTTAAGGTGGTTTGGAAATGTTGCTAATATAATAGAAGAAAAAGACAGAGCACACACCTTGATTGAAAACCTAAAACCATGTATATCTTATATAATACATCCACTTGGATATGGATAAATAGAAAGAGTTCTTCCTATGTTTAATAGTCTCTTCTATTATATTTTTTAGTGAGTGTGTAATAGTCCTCTAGATTCTAACAAAGTGGTACCAGAACTAGGTATGAGTGTTGAAAAAGAAAAAAGTATGAGAGATGACAAATGGAATGTTTCTATTTCAAATGCCTCCATTCACCAAAGATAACTATGAGAATTGGTGTATCCGCATAAAGGCAATTCTTGGATCTCAAGACTTATGGGAGATTGTAGCAATTGGTTACATAGCACCACAAAATGAAGTTTCCTTAAGTCAAGCCCAAAAGGAATTTTCTTTGTGGATTCCTATACAAAGTTTTTGTAGATGGGTCTCTGACTTTTCCTTTATCATTTTGTCTAAGAGGAGGAGGTTGTGCAGAAGATGTTTATGTAACCTTAATGGACCTAAAAGTGGAGAAAATATTAGATGTAACGGTTATACCACGTCAATAATGTCATGTGGTGTAACCGTTCACTAATAAATGAATAAACAAGCAAGTCCAACAAAATTCAGTAACTATCCATCCATGTTATATGTGACCACCTCCATGTAAGACAATGGGGTCTACTTTATTTATTTTCTTGTTTTTTTATGGGATGGTTACGTTAGGTAGTAATGTTGACGTGGTATTTTGGGTAAAAATCTAAAAATTACTTGGTAAAATATTAACCTTCAAATCAAATTTTGAGGAATTTAGATAAATTTGAACAGCAAAAGAGAAAGTCATTTTCATGCCTCGGGAGAATCTAGAAATGCCTCGTACTTTATTATGTCGATCTCATAACCGTATTTGATAATTCCCGCCCTCTATTATTTTTTTGTCAAACTAATTAGTATAGATACCTCAATGAATATGAAATTCCTGTCACACTTTCAAACATATTATGAGCCAATTTGAATAAATTTTGAATATGTTGGGGTCATTATCGGATTAAATTTATGATTGTGACATAATAAATAATTAAATATAAGTAACTCTACACACTTTTTGATTAACTTGACAGTTATATTATTTGATGTACACTCTTAACATTATATACAATTTATGGTTATTGCATAAGAAACACAAGTAACTCTTGACACTTTCTGATTAGCTTGACAATTCTATTCTATTGTTGATGTACCCTCTCCCTAGTATTGGGTTTTCAATCCTAACAGGAATGAGTGGTTTTGCCCGATAAATGGCTAAGGCTAGAAAAGACAGGTATTCATTAGTCTACTTGTAATTTTGATATTATCAGTTGTGACTTACATATTAGTAACATGGACGAATGCAAGGGGGCCTGGCATGGGGAGCCTCACTAGGAATGGCTATGAATATTCTTGTATCGGGTTAATGTCATGTAAATGTAACAAATTCATATTGTTTTTTTGCGAGAATCATATATCGACTAATTTAGTTGATGGACTTGTTAAATAAATTCACTTATTTATCAAGGCTAAAACCAAACTTGTTAATTCCATATTGTATCGGTTGCCATGGCACCATTCCTAGTATGCAGTATTACTCAGATTCTCTTTTAAGTCGGCTGTCCAGTTCGTCTAGGCCTCTGCCTGGAAAAACTGACCATAGCATGAGCATCAGTTTTGCTGGGCAATCTGAATTTACAATAGCCACTGTTTCTCCAAACAGATGATGCCCAAGCTCAAGACTAGTCCCCCAGACACAAAATTCTGCTGCCATATAGGATCAGATTGAGGGGGTCTATAATCAAAGTACACAAACTCCATTGCCAGCCCAGGACAATCCTTACCAGATCCACGGGTTAGGTTTCGAAACTTCCCCACCCCTCACGCACAAAGTTCTTACTACTAGGGGGGTAAAAAATTACACAAAAATACGTTGTGGATCAAAATAATAATTTATTTCACTGTTTCTGAAATTAATAAAGCGTCCATGAATGGTTCCATACATGTCATTGACAATAAATCATCACAGTACAGCACAATAACAACAAAATGAAGCCACAGTTCACATACCTATTCTATTAAGAACCCATGTGAACACTTTACCATGACACCCAACAAAAGTATACAAACAAAATGAAGGAACAAAAGAAAGAGATCTCTCGAGTTTTCATGTACTACTCCCCCCCTTCAGACACAGAACATAGTACAACATGACTTAAACCCTGTATGTGATTTTGAAACCTGAATTTCTTGTCTATTTACACAAGGGCAAGCATCAGAAGTGGGGAAGAGCTTACCTCAACATGATGTCCAAATGATCTAGCAGTTGATGCCACATTGACCATTTGAAGCAGCTTTTGTGGAGGCTGAGGTAAAGGGATCAATTCGAACCCATAGAAGGGAGAATATAGAAGCAAGGAGAACAGACCAGACAATGACAATGGTAGGGGTACGATTTTGCCGGCCTAACAAACCTTTGAGGAAGGGATATAGGTGGACAACAACCCAAAGGGCGAAGAACAACCTGCCGAACAGAGGACCCCATGACTGGTATCCACTGTTTATGGCATAGGAAACACCAGCCACCATACCTACCAAGTTCAAAATAAGGACTGTGGTTGGAGGGATGAGAAGAGATGTCCACTTGAATACATAAAGCTCCGAAAACTCTCCATCCTCATCAGATGCCTTTGAAGTGACGGTGAAGTTGGTATCAATCCCGGCAAGCACTTTCAATAGACCTTGGAAGACGGCAAACAGATGGGCTGATGTGCCACCAATGACCCAGAACTGTTCATTTCGCCACCAGTCTTCAATACCCACACCACTCCACCTAAGCTCCAGTATGCCGGTAGCAAAAATAGAGATGAAGAGAAGAATAAACCACATACTAGCAAAGTTGCTTATCTGCAGAGAAATTGTAACATATTTAGTGAGGACTGCGAAGTAGCAATCGCANAAATACAGGTTTAGATGCCACATTAGTATCATCAATACCTCTTTGCCCCACTCAGTCTTGTCCTCATATCCACAGCTAATAACGTGGATTGCTTCTTTTAAAAGAGTTGCAGGATTAGTTGTTGGTGGAATCCCTCCCTGCTCCATGAAGGTGGCAGCAATAAACACCGGAGATTGACCAAACCGCTTTTCTAAGCTCTTCTGAGACATAAGAAGCGACTTCTCATCATCATATCCTGTAAAATACAAGGAAAGGACTCAACATAAATAGCCTNAAGAAGAATAAACCACATACTAGCAAAGTTGCTTATCTGCAGAGAAATTGTAACATATTTAGTGAGGACTGCAAAGTAGCAAACGCAAGGTCTCCAATTTCCAAGCTAACCTACACTATTGCCCAATAAGGACTGACATGCCCTTGATCTCATTCAAGAAATAGAATAGTNTCTGTTTCTGTACCATTCTGAGCATTGACTTGGTGGTTAGTATATCTCACCTAAGTATACATTGGTCCACGGAGACCAGTGTGCCACATCAGCTTTACCGTTGAAATAGGTTGAAAATTCAACTTAGGAAAAATAGAAATAGGTTACAAATTTTCAATGTTTTGGAAAGCTTTTGTTGAATTACTGGAAGGGAAAACCTCCAGTGGAAAGTNTGAAAGGAGATTAGCGGGCACCAGAGATGACCAACAAGGAACTAAAATAAAAAATAGGGGCGTGAAATTAATAAAAAGAAATAAAAAAGGAGAAATCAAACAGAAGTGAATAGTTACATACATCCAGAATATTCTCAACCGACCACAGAAAGGAAAAAGAAGAAAAAGGAACAGCTTTTGCATTTTAACAAATTTTCAGTCCTTGTAGTCAGGTATTTGGAATATGGTGACCAGCTGATTACCAAATGCACTGGCAGCTAGATCCAAACTACATGCCTTTGGCCAAAATTTGGGGCTTACCAAACAGTATCCACTGTTCTAGTGAATACACATGTAAGCAGAGAAATTGAACTGACCAACCATAGATTGATGCTTAAAAGATGCACTAGATTCATTTCAACCAACCAATGTGAAATTCATCACTTACCTGAGGAATGATAAACTTTCCAGTAAGAAGACAGATAGCAGGAAGTATGCAGTAAGCAAGCAGTGGAATAGAGGTGAGGGGATAGACAATGGTGTTAATGTATGCGATCCTCTCCAAAAGCTTCAGTCTTCCAGTGTAGCCATACCATATTGGGCAATGCCTGCTCAGAAGAATTTCAATTGATCCCAAAGCCCATCGAAGGACCTGGTTCAAACGATCAGAAAGATTGATGGGAGCAGACCCCTTAAATGCTGGACGGGGAGGCATGCAATAGATTGATATCCATCCCCGTGCGTGCATCTTAAACCCAGTCAAAATATCTTCAGTCACAGAACCGTAGATCCAACCGATCTGATTGTGAAGAAAAATCTCACTCAATTCAAATTTCAAATTGCAAATACAATTTGTAAAAGAAACCAAATACAGGTTTAGATGCCACATTAGTATCATCAATACCTCTTTGCCCCACTCAGTCTTGTCCTCATATCCACAGCTAATAACGTGGATTGCTTCTTTTAAAAGAGTTGCAGGATTAGTTGTTGGTGGAATCCCTCCCTGCTCCATGAAGGTGGCAGCAATAAACACCGGAGATTGACCAAACCGCTTTTCTAAGCTCTTCTGAGACATAAGAAGCGACTTCTCATCATCATATCCTGTAAAATACAAGGAAAGGACTCAACATAAATAGCCTGAAAGCAGCAAGTCACTGAAAATATCTCAATCGCTCTGTTTCTGTACCATTCTGAGCATTGACTTGGTGGTTAGTATATCTCACCTAAGTATACATTGGTCCACGGAGACCAGTGTGCCACATCAGCTTTACCGTTGAAATAGGTTGAAAATTCAACTTAGGAAAAATAGAAATAGGTTACAAATTTTCAATGTTTTGGAAAGCTTTTGTTGAATTACTGGAAGGGAAAACCTCCAGTGGAAATTAGTAAAAAATGGTTAACATTACTCAAAAACATAATGTTGCATCTAAATATACATGTATACATAAACATACCCTCATAGATTGGGAGATATTGCAAGTAAGTGGTGAATAAAACCTCCAAATAAAAGAATCATAACGAACAAAAATTCAAAAGCTTGATCCGAAATCTATCTGCCCTTTCAACAGTGAATGTGCGGGTGAGTGGATGCAGGTGTGTTGGTGCATGTGTAATTTTAAGTCTTCGGCCCAATTGATAGAATTTAATTGGTTTGCAGCTTCTGTTAATTCAAAAGAGAAGTGAACTTATTACAAGAACCTACCTTCGACACCCTCATCAATATCTTCCATATTGAAAATGGGAATGGTGGATTCAGTTCTTTTAATTGCTCTCTTCTTATCAATGTACTTCTTGTTGCCATTCCTTCCCTTTTTCCTTGAGCCACAACAACTCTTGACAATAATGTTTGGTTCCAAATCTGCCTCCGTTAAGACTGGATCATACCCATACAGAGCTTGCCTGTTGAAACAACATCCAGTTCCCACGTAGACTGGACCCTGAATGCCATCCTGCCCTTTCATGTTGATCTGCAAATCCATTTAAGTTAAAAATGAATTCAATTATAAGCATAACAAAAAATAATGCAGTCAGAACAGTTGCAAGGGTGGTGTCAGATTAAGTGAACTTACATCAAAGAAGACAATATTGCGATTTGCATATCGATCATGCAAGTCAATGCCATCAAACCGTTGGGGGAACTGAACATAACAAGTTTTCCTTCCAAGGGCAGGATCCATCAAAAAACACATAGCTTCTTTAAGAGCTTTACTGTTATTAAAGTAGTGATCACAATCGACATTCAAAAGATATGCACCATTGGTAAGGACGGCAGAAACTCGAATCTGTAGAACACAAACAAAAGAATAATTTGTTGATTAGCAAGAGAGATATGAAATTGGTTTTAAAGTTTATATTTAAGGGGAATGGGGCACAGGCAACTGCTTACATTCAACTGCCAAAAAAAAAAAAGGTTCCATGGATCATCCACATGTTTTTCATTGTAAGTTAAGCCAGCATCCTATGTACAATTGATGTGGCAGTGTGATTAATCGCAAAAATAATAAGAGCAACTCATTAAAAATAGGAAACTAGCTTTAACTAGACCTGGAACTGAAAACGCTAAAAAGCATCTGTTTTTTGGTGGTCCCACAGGTCCCATCCAATAATGGGTACTAAAAAAGTCAATTCAAACCATCAGACCAACATTGGATTCCCATATGGTACCTAATATGCATAACCTGATCATGTCTAAGAAGTAGTATTACAATAATATAGGTGCAAAGTTACTGCACCATCTATATCGGCAGACAACTTTGTTATTACAAATCATGTTCAGGACAAGATTGCTAAGTGCACAACAGCTATGGGGATCACTAACCAAAGCATTCATAGCTCCAGCTTTTTTGTGATGTTGGAAGCCTGGACGCTTTTCACGAGAAACATAAACAAGGCGTGGTAGCTCATTCCCATCTGTATCAAGGCCCCCACTATGCCCTAAGAACACCTGCCCACTCATCAAAACAAAGAAAAAATTAGAAACAAAAGAAAAAGTAAAGAGGCTTGATGTTAAGAGACATTCAATAACATCCACAATACCTGGATCATTCCTGGATGATCCCTTGGGTTATTTCCGGGCCAAGGAGTTCCATCTTGCATCGTCCAGCCCTCTTCAGGCATCTTTTGTGCTTTAGCAACAAGTGCATTGATTCGTACCTTGAATTCTTCGTATTCTCTCTGTGGAACAAGAAGTTTACCTTGCTTTTAGTTTAAAGAAAGAAAATCAAATGTTGCCACAGCATTTAATAAATTTATGGACAATGCCTGAGGATTTTGAAATTGCTCAGAACTGAATTCCTTTTAACGACACAACAAAAGCTACAGTACTCCTTTAATGACCCCAATAACTTCATGACTTAACTCAATAGTAAATAATGAAACCACACTGAAGCAGTTTGGAAACAAAGCTTATGAATCACAAGGACATTACACCACTTTGGCTCCACCTCCGGAGGACCATGTCCGTATTAAGGAATCTTGTTATTCAATAAAAATAATAGCAAAATCTAAAAGGGCTCAATATCTTTACTCTTAAATTTTTTTTTGCTTTATTTTTTTTTTTACACCTCATTTCTATAGAATTATGGATGAGTTTTTGATTGCAATGCAAAGTATTAACCGCTTCCAATTAAGTTCTGAATTTAACATATCATGCTTAAAGTACAACTAGCAACCTTCAAAGAGTATATTCAGCATGCTTATCCAACACACAAGAACCATCATCACTCAACTAATCTCGTACCTTCATGGCCCTGCGCTCTTTCACAAAAGAAGGCTGTATCTTGTCCTTCAGATAATCTATCTTCTGAGCAAAATAGAATTCAGGGGCTCTAGGCTCAATGTTGTGCTTCTTGCAGAAGGGCACCCATTTCCTTGCAAACTCTGCCGTCTCAGAGAGGGCTTCAAAAGTTAACATTGCTGAACCATCATCTGAAACGTAACATGAGACTTTGTCGACAGGGTAATCCACGGCAAGGATGGACAATACAGTGTTGGCAGTAACCAGAGGAGGCTCTTTCAGGGGATCCACTGTACTGACAAATACATCAATCGGTGCTAACTGAGAAGGCTCACCTTCCCTATCATATCTGGAAAAGTAGAAATAATAAATAATTTGGCAATGAAACCAATCCCACAGAGATCTCTGTAGAATAGAAACCCATAACAACTACATGTGGGGTGTTTTGCAACTAAAATAAATCCACCGACCTTAACGCAAGCCTGTCCAGATAGGTCTCGCGATTGATGGGAAACCACTTTGGAAACTGATCCAGAAGCCACGAGAATGCAAACCAAACCTCACAAATTACTGATGTCAGCCACAAGGGATAAGCATCATTCACTGGATGAGTACACCGGTATTGCAAGAAAAAGCCCAAGATAACCAACCGAAGTATGATTATTACACGGTAAGGGGTTAGGTGGGAAGAAGAAATAGGCACCACACGGCTCAAAGGTTGGCGAGCATCATCAGCCCTGACACAAAGAACCTATCAATATTCTGGAGATATGTTTAGAAATTATGGTTACTTGACAAAATAATATTCCATTTTTTTCCTTCCACAACACGTGATGGTAAAATCCCATAGCAATACTAAGCAATAAAAAATGAGCAATGAAGTTGGCAAAACGATAGTAACCTATATTGTTGAGTTGTAAATAAATATCAAGTTAATAACAAATACCAATGATGTATCATTTACTCATATTCTAAACCCACCCTAATGCATGACCCACCAAAATAATGGAATACATTAGATTCATTTCAAATTTTCTTGGGTAAAATTATACGCCTCCCAGAAGCAAGTTGAAAAAAAAGGGAAGCCTAGTCAAAGAGGCTNTCAGAACTGAATTCCTTTTAACGACACAACAAAAGCTACAGTACTCCTTTAATGACCCCAATAACTTCATGACTTAACTCAATAGTAAATAATGAAACCACACTGAAGCAGTTTGGAAACAAAGCTTATGAATCACAAGGACATTACACCACTTTGGCTCCACCTCCGGAGGACCATGTCCGTATTAAGGAATCTTGTTATTCAATAAAAATAATAGCAAAATCTAAAAGGGCTCAATATCTTTACTCTTAAATTTTTTTTTGCTTTATTTTTTTTTTTACACCTCATTTCTATAGAATTATGGATGAGTTTTTGATTGCAATGCAAAGTATTAACCGCTTCCAATTAAGTTCTGAATTTAACATATCATGCTTAAAGTACAACTAGCAACCTTCAAAGAGTATATTCAGCATGCTTATCCAACACACAAGAACCATCATCACTCAACTAATCTCGTACCTTCATGGCCCTGCGCTCTTTCACAAAAGAAGGCTGTATCTTGTCCTTCAGATAATCTATCTTCTGAGCAAAATAGAATTCAGGGGCTCTAGGCTCAATGTTGTGCTTCTTGCAGAAGGGCACCCATTTCCTTGCAAACTCTGCCGTCTCAGAGAGGGCTTCAAAAGTTAACATTGCTGAACCATCATCTGAAACATAACATGAGACTTTGTCGACAGGGTAATCCACGGCAAGGATGGACAATACAGTGTTGGCAGTAACCAGAGGAGGCTCTTTCAGGGGATCCACTGTACTGACAAATACATCAATCGGTGCTAACTGAGAAGGCTCACCTTCCCTATCATATCTGGAAAAGTAGAAATAATAAATAATTTGGCAATGAAACCAATCCCACAGAGATCTCTGTAGAATAGAAACCCATAACAACTACATGTGGGGTGTTTTGCAACTAAAATAAATCCACCGACCTTAACGCAAGCCTGTCCAGATAGGTCTCGCGATTGATGGGAAACCACTTTGGAAACTGATCCAGAAGCCACGAGAATGCAAACCAAACCTCACAAATTACTGATGTCAGCCACAAGGGATAAGCATCATTCACTGGATGAGTACACCGGTATTGCAAGAAAAAGCCCAAGATAACCAACCGAAGTATGATTATTACACGGTAAGGGGTTAGGTGGGAAGAAGAAATAGGCACCACACGGCTCAAAGGTTGGCGAGCATCATCAGCCCTGACACAAAGAACCTATCAATATTCTGGAGATATGTTTAGAAATTATGGTTACTTGACAAAATAATATTCCATTTTTTTCCTTCCACAACACGTGATGGTAAAATCCCATAGCAATACTAAGCAATAAAAAATGAGCAATGAAGTTGGCAAAACGATAGTAACCTATATTGTTGAGTTGTAAATAATTATCAAGTTAATAACAAATACCAATGATGTATCATTTACTCATATTCTAAACCCACCCTAATGCATGACCCACCAAAATAATGGAATACATTAGATTCATTTCAAATTTTCTTGGGTAAAATTATACGCCTCCCAGAAGCAAGTTGAAAAAAAAGGGAAGCCTAGTCAAAGAGGCTCCCAACAAATAGTTGCATTCTCATGTGCTTTGAAACATGTCTTCACTCATCTGTGAGATAAAAAAAAAGGCAACCCAGTGGACGGGGCTCCCACCAAATAATTGCATTCTCATTGCGAATTCAAATATGTCTTCACTCATCTGTGACAAATTTTTTCATCTGTGACATTTTTAATAGGCAATTTACCCAAAATCTAGAGAAACTTCATGAGTAAGATGCTCACATTTGCAATTCTTCTCCATTTGACCCTGTGCCTTCAATGTCTCCTTTCCCTTCACTGTTTCTGTTGGTCATTTGCATCATATTTTTCTCCTGTTTCATTTTCCAACCTTCTACCCTTTCCTTCNCGGCTCAATATCTTTACTCTTAAATTTTTTTTTGCTTTATTTTTTTTTTTACACCTCATTTCTATAGAATTATGGATGAGTTTTTGATTGCAATGCAAAGTATTAACCGCTTCCAATTAAGTTCTGAATTTAACATATCATGCTTAAAGTACAACTAGCAACCTTCAAAGAGTATATTCAGCATGCTTATCCAACACACAAGAACCATCATCACTCAACTAATCTCGTACCTTCATGGCCCTGCGNGCTGCCCAGAAATGTGGCATGATCAAATGAATCTCAATTGAAAAGATAAAATCATTGGACGATTTTCAATCAAGAGATTCAAATTAGGGGTGTACCTGGCTGCCTTGGATCGATATATTGAAGTGAGTGAACATGCTTGTCGCTAGGGCCCAAAGGACCTGAGGTACTTCGTACAGATTGCGTGTCCGGTGTAGCAATGGGAATTTCACCAGATACCTGAAATTTTTGGCAAGATGATCGGCAAAAAGTTTTAAAACTGAAAGACTTTCCAGGAATGATTGCATGAATTTGTGGTATTAAATGAAATTGAAATCTTGAACAAAACTGCTTGTCATTGTCATGAGTTAATCACAAAAGGAAACTTGATAAAAAAATAATATCGTTCCCAACTACAAATGAAAGGGAGTTTTTGCAGAATTGTACGTAAATACCCATTGCGGTAATGCTCCTACCAAGTAGCTGTTTTCGGAAGTTGACCAATTCTCAGTGACTAAATATGATATTTCCAATACAAAATCCTTTCGAATCAAGCCAGGTAAACCAATTGGACTGGACCATGCAGCAACTAATTTTCAAATACAAAAAACTGTTCAAAGAACACATCCAATGGGCTCTAAATCATGCATTGCTTAGAATCAATGATCATTCTAACTTCAGAGGTCATACTGCAATTCAAACTTAAGAACCCAAGTTTTCAAGAAAGGTGCAAGATTCTAGCACATTTGTTGGGACTAGAAACAAAGAAAGCAAAACTGAGAAAAGCCAAATGCAATATCATTCGAACACCAAACAATAGAGAAGGTGGCAAAATTTAAAAGGAAAATAGCATCATTCAGAAGCATGTCCAGATAACAAAACACACAATAATCCTTGAATAAAAACATCATAGTTTTTATCACTTACTGGCTGCCCATTTGTAAGAAGGGGAATCGGTTGCTGAGGTTCATGCCTAGAGGATGAAGAGAGGTCAGCATCTTCTCCCTGCCACTGTCTGGCTTTCCTGTTTCCTTGAGCATAATTAAACTCATTCTCCAGGTCATCAACATCATCTTCATCATCATCACCTTCAACTCGAGGACTTCCTGAAATTTACACATTTAATTACTTCATTTCCAAATCCCAAATGTTTATAAGACAAAATTATGAGACAGGAGGATCAAGAGCCAATTTTAAAATCAAGATAACCTTTCTGTCTTTTGTATCTAGTCTTGCACTGGGGACAGAACTGATTTCCATCTTTCCGCTCGTACTCATAGCAAGGCCGGCAAACTGGGAAGGCACACTCATTGCAGGCAACAAATANCCCTCAATTCAACAAATTCAAGAGTCAAAATCAAAATTAACCCGTACCCATTTCATTATTCCATAAAAAACCTATATTACTACAACCAACACTCAGATTTACACACAATGACACAACATTTAAAGCAGNCTTTCCGCTCGTACTCATAGCAAGGCCGGCAAACTGGGAAGGCACACTCATTGCAGGCAACAAATACATCACCAGTAGCAGTAAATCCAACAGTATCTCCACAAATCTGACATATCTGTCCATTCAAATGCTTCATCGGCTTGGGCTGCAAAATAGAAGCAATGCACTAAGTTAGTGTGACAGAGTAGAACATTACCTAAAATAGACACACAAACTGCAACCAAGCTTTGCTCAAGATCTTATCAAGCGCCATATTCAGAAACTGAGCAATCTATAAGAGGGGCAATGACTGGCCCATTTACTTACGCCCACCCTCAATTTATCCAGATGAAATTTTTTAAATTGCTTACTAATATTGGTTTTGCATGCACCCTAGAACACTCCACCTCTGAAACCTCTATACAATGCAACTAAGTAGCTGAAAAGGGGTGAAAGCATTACAATTAAGTCAACCCAGCCTAATTTCTCATCTACCATATTTAGTGAATAACCTTAAAACTCGAACAACACAAACCCCTGTTGCAAACAGCCACTGATCTCAAACTAATTCATAGCAATATGCAGAGGTGTAAGCAGATCTCAGAAAACGCAAAGATAAGAGACAGAGAAGGAAAGTGACAATCTTGCTTAGATGATAGCGGATACAGTTCAGATTCCCCAGTAAAGGCAATAACTCGATGAACTAAATTATCAAGATTTCAGCTAAAATCAGTAAATAGATTGGGAAAAAGGCACATTGAAACTAGATCCAATCATCAAAACCTCAGCTTTTTTGGCATATTAACAGTCATATTTGAAGAGAAAAGTAGACTTTAAAAAAACTCACGGAAAAAGAGGCTATATTTTATAGTAAACACTAAAATCACGTCATAAACAAACAGTTTCCACAAGATCAGAGCTCCAAGAAAACCAAATTTGAACCTCAACCGTAAAATCACCAAATTCAATTGCTTTTCTTTCCATTAAGAAAGAAGAAAGAAAAAAATAACTCTAACTTTGAGCTCAAATCTCACTATCATACAGCTATCTCACATCCAAATCTGGAAATGCTAACCAAATAAATGAAAAGAGAAGCCCTCAATTCAACAAATTCAAGAGTCAAAATCAAAATTAACCCGTACCCATTTCATTATTCCATAAAAAACCTATATTACTACAACCAACACTCAGATTTACACACAATGACACAACATTTAAAGCAGAAACTGAAGAAAATGCTAACAAAAGCCAACTTTGGACTTAGAATCAAAATCAACCAGTACCCACATGGCGACATCCAGATTCAATCCAAAAAACCGAACTTGAGCCCAAAATTCAGTTCAACACAAGAACACACTCAGATCTAAACCCACCAATAATAAATAAATCAAACAATTATAAACTCAAAATCCAAATGGGTATCTCCAAAATCCATACCCCACTATCCGAATTGTGCCGAATTCGAACAAACTCGTTCCTCTTGTGAGATCCAGCCAGCATTCCAACACTTGCCTCCATTTCTCTCCAAGAAACAGAGGATTATAATGTAAAAACGTTTATAAATTTATGGGTTTATGAACAGATCTTTAAAAAAAAAATCAGGGACTGTAAGAGACACGTTTCTGCTCAAATGGAGAGTGAATTTGNCGAACAACACAAACCCCTGTTGCAAACAGCCACTGATCTCAAACTAATTCATAGCAATATGCAGAGGTGTAAGCAGATCTCAGAAAACGCAAAGATAAGAGACAGAGAAGGAAAGTGACAATCTTGCTTAGATGATAGCGGATATAGTTCAGATTCCCCAGTAAAGGCAATAACTCGATGAACTAAATTATCAAGATTTCAGCTAAAATCAGTAAATAGATTGGGAAAAAGGCACATTGAAACTAGATCCAATCATCAAAACCTCAGCTTTTTTGGCATATTAACAGTCATATTTGAAGAGAAAAGTAGACTTTAAAAAAACTCACGGAAAAAGAGGCTATATTTTATAGTAAACACTAAAATCACGTCATAAACAAACAGTTTCCACAAGATCAGAGCTCCAAGAAAACCAAATTTGAACCTCAACCGTAAAATCACCAAATTCAATTGCTTTTCTTTCCATTAAGAAAGAAGAAAGAAAAAAATAACTCTAACTTTGAGCTCAAATCTCACTATCATACAGCTATCTCACATCCAAATCTGGAAATGCTAACCAAATAAATGAAAAGAGAAGCCCTCAATTCAACAAATTCAAGAGTCAAAATCAAAATTAACCCGTACCCATTTCATTATTCCATAAAAAACCTATATTACTACAACCAACACTCAGATTTACACACAATGACACAACATTTAAAGCAGAAACTGAAGAAAATGCTAACAAAAGCCAACTTTGGACTTAGAATCAAAATCAACCAGTACCCACATGGCGACATCCAGATTCAATCCAAAAAACCGAACTTGAGCCCAAAATTCAGTTCAACACAAGAACACACTCAGATCTAAACCCACCAATAATAAATAAATCAAACAATTATAAACTCAAAATCCAAATGGGTATCTCCAAAATCCATACCCCACTATCCGAATCGTGCCGAATTCGAACAAACTCGTTCCTCTTGTGAGATCCAGCCAGCATTCCAACACTTCCCTCCATTTCTCTCCAAGAAACAGAGGATTATAATGTAAAAACGTTTATAAATTTATGGGTTTATGAACAGATCTTTAAAAAAAAAATCAGGGACTGTAAGAGACACGTTTCTGCTCAAATGGAGAGTGAATTTGAGCAAAATGTGAAGATGGACATGTCTGATTCTTCACCCAATCAATAGGCCATTGCTCTCACTCTCTCTCTCTCTCTCTCTCTCTCTCTCTCTCACTTCTATATAAGCTTTTGTCTTTCTATCACTTTCTTGTGCAATTATTTTATCGGGCATTGTTTTCTCTAATCCAACGTAAGAATTCTTTACCGGCTGAACCTGTGGCACGGACCAACCGCAGCTAGGCTTTGGCTGTGGCTGTGGCTTTGACTGTGACTTTGGGTTGTGGGATGAATTGTGGACACCTCTATATTCTGATTGGGTGGGCCAATCTTTCTACTCAACTCTTTATTTCATCTTAAATGATATAATATAATTTTTATCGTGAATTTTATTAATATTTAATAATAAAAAATATGTGACATCAATTGAAATAAAAATTTTAATATGCATAACATTACTTTTATTTTACTAAGAAATTGAGAGCGATTCAACTCTAATAAACTTTCTAATTCTAAAATTCAAATTAGGAAGTTTAGTTTGACTCTTCATATTTGAAGACTCAAATTTATACTTTGTTTGGTACGAAGAAAAGTTGAAAGGATGTAAAATTTGAGAGATAGAAAAAATATCATGTTTGAAAAGGAAGAAAAATAGGAAGATTAAAAAGTAGATGAATTAGTTTTTTAACTAATTCACCAAAATCAATCCCTCTAAAATTGAGAAGAAAAGTGGACAAAAAGTTAACTATGTATGTTGAAATGAATGTAATTTATCTAATATCATTTAATATATACATATATTTTTATCAATTGCATATTATGTATAAATTAATTTTATATATTGATATAATGGTACAATATATATATATATATATATATATATATATATATTAAATTATTTTATCAAACACAAAAAATTAATCATTTTTACTTTTCATTCCTCTTATCAAATACAAAAGAGGGAAATGATTCATTTTTTGAAAGATAAAAAGTGTATCACTCTCGTACTTTCTATTTTTCCATCCACTCTATCTAACGAACCATTTCTCTCTTCTTTGTCATATTGAATACAAAAATAATAAACATGCACTTTTTTTAATTAACGTTATATACCATAAAAATTATATCTATAGTAGAATTAAAAAACTTATTGTAGTGGTATATAAAATTTTACTTTCAATTTTAGGAATTTTAAAAATTCTAATCAATCCATTTTTCACATTTTCAAAAAATAATTCTTATCGAATATGATATTTTATCTAGTTTGTCAAATTTTATTTTTTTATTTTTCTATCGTATTAAATAAAGTATGAAAAATTTGACGACTTTAGGCTCAGTCCGTCCGGCTAACAACAGAGAAGCCGAGTTAGAATGTCCCGGAGCTACTAATATTATGACGCCATAACAATTTGTTGACTTTTTTACCAATCCGATGATGTGGCCGTAACCCATTGGTTGACAGTCAACGTCAGACACGTACCGACCCTTTACTCTTACAAGCACTTAACTAGCAACAATTTACATATTTTGTGCTGTTAACAACCTGTACTTCAAACTTTACCGGTTGTAGTTGGTTGCTCTCCTCCGACCCAACTTAAGTTGTCGTCGGTGATACTTTGCCTTGTCTCTAATTGCACTTCTTTTTTAACACAAATTACAAATTAGCCCACTTGTTGTAAGGAATAAAAAAGAAAGAGAATAAAAATATGCAAAAATAACAATATATATATATATATATATATATATATATATATATATATANTATATATATATATATATATATATATATATATATATATATATATATATATATATATATATATATATTGTCTCTAAATTATATATATATATTGTTAATTGATATTTAATCCTTCAATTGTGTCAATTTAATCTTCTAAATTTATGATTTATATTATTTTGATCCAATTAAAAATAACAATTAAAATTGATTAACATAAGTACTCACATATGTCTCATGCGGTTAAATTTAAGGGATTACTTTGATTCTTTAAGTTTCTAGTCTTGTCATTTTGACCCGTCACAGTTGTAATTTGTGTTTTTTTAATCTCTTAAGTTTTTAGACTGTCCTTCAATTCATGTACATGTGTATCTCTATTAGTCCATTCGAATCGTAATTTACACTAAACTGACACAAATTAAATACTTGCGAGATTAAATTGACACAATTAAAAGATTATGACCAAACTAACACAAAATACAAATTTAGTAATCAAAATTGTGTTTCAAGTGGTTCAGTCTTCGCCATTGGTACACGTTGAAGGCGATATCTTCCAACACACTTTTAATAATCGACTTATAAGAAAAGAGTATATATAAACTCATACATATAAAGCCAAACTCACATAGTTAATCAACTTGAAACAATTAGAATCATTCCATAATGCAACGCTTTCGTAATTGAAGTCAATATAGGTCTGATCCACTCTATTGGTATTGGTTTGGCATGATGATCCTTTCTCACAAAGTTTACCACTAATATTAATTTAGCATATTGATCGCCCTTTTACGACAACAATCACATAGTCACATTGTTACGGTTCATATTTTTTCGATTCTATACTCCACGTGATACCAATATCTTACACTAAACTATATAAATCATGCGTAAAGTTACCCTTGACAAGAACCTTATAAACATGAGAATGTCTGAAAACTCAGATACATGTAGAAAAGTTCATGTTTAACTGATGTGAAAAAAATTAAGACAATAAGAAAAAAATATTTTGGAAAAAAAAAATGTTTCTGATGACATATGATATGCACAACTGGTTACAATTTAGAGTGGTTGTATAATTGGAATGCAGGGAAGTGTTAGGTTGATGGTCTATTTGATGCAGGGATAAGGCACCAAGTCAAACTATTAGGTTGCTGGTCTATTTCATAGATGGATATTTTTGTAACCTTAAAGCAGGCTTTAATAATCTCCAAGTCTTCACAAAATTTGAATCTATAAGCTCGAACAAAATTTTTCCCTCGACTCTTACAAGTGTTTGGCCTCTACCGGTACTTACACGAATTAATTAATAAAACTATGAATTTAATATAAGAAATTTTAATAATTTGTATATAAAATTTAGAACACTTAAATTACAGAGTTTAGAATATACCTGTATGAGCCATGATACTCAATCTCTGAATTTCTTTCACAGAAGGGCAAGGTCTTCCTTTTTTCCTTCAGAGCAATAAACAACTTTCAATGGGACAAGCCAAATTAGGGTTATAAAGTGGAGATGGGACATAACCTGTTATTATAATGAAATCTAATGGGTTCTCCTATTATGGACCATAATTAGATTAAGATCTACACCTAACCGTCTCAACCACATCAATTAAAAAGATGTAAATAAGCCCATCAAAATAGATCACTTAATAATATTGGGCTCATCTCATTGGACCATAAATCCAGCCTATTTTTTACAAACAAAAAATTAACTATTAATTAATAGAAGTCTAATATGGAAAAATTTTTAACATTCTCCCACTTGGACAACATTAATTGTAGCCATTTAAAAAATAAAATAAAATTATTTGTTTGAAAAATGACTCTCGAACTAATCAAAGAAAACTTAATGTGGGCACAATAAAAGTATGGTCTTGAAACAACATTTCAAACACGACCTGATCCAATAAAACTACTATTTTTCAGTCATGGCGGGTTTTCCATCTTTTATTGACATTGGACCAATCCATGATTACAAAAATAATAATCCTATTGATATGAATCAAGATGTGGTAGTGTAACAAGAAAATAACATCTCAATATGTAATCAGATAAACATGTTATTTTCATTGTTAGTCATTCAAATAATTTCTCTTTAACAATATGTTTCAACAATTAATTAGAGAAATCTATCAGCTTTAACAATAAGCTAGTATGTCTCCAACTTAAAATCTCAAGATTTTCTCAAATGGTGTAATTAAAGACGTACTCCATTGGTAAAACAGTCATACTTAAGACATACACCAAACTTTAAGATTTTGTATAAATTGACATGTCATAAATGTGCACACATATAACATAACAATAATACCGTGTTAACAATAAGGATAATCATCTATATATTTATTATTCATCAAATAGATATATCTCAACTATAATGAGTATCAAATATCACATAAACAAACTCCCACTAACCAAGTACATCAAAAGACCCAAAATGTCCATATTGTCAACATGTTTCTTAAAAGTTACACGTATCAGTTCCTTAGTTAAAGGATCAGCAAGCATTGATTCTATATCAATATGTTCGATCACAATGTCACATTTCTTCACAAGATCTCTAATAGAAAAAATATTTAATTTTCATATATTTAGAGCCACTAGGATGTTTGTTGTTCTTTGAGAAGAACACAATTGCACTATTATCACAATCCATTGTTAATGGTCTAGAGATAGAATCAATAATCATAAGTCCTGAAATAAAATTTCTTAGCCATATAGCTTGTGTTGCAGCTCCATAACAAACTACAAATTTAACTTGCATAGTGGAAGAAGCTGTGAGAGTTTGTTTAACATTCTTCCATGCTATTGCTCCTTCAGCTAATATGAAAATATATCCTGAAGTGAATTTTAAATCATCCTGATACTCAGCAAAATCTAAATCTGAGTAACCAATCATCTCAAGACTATCAACTCTCCTATAAACTAGCATGTAATTTTTTGTTCTTTGCAAGTGTCTCATAACTTTCTTAGCTTTCACTCAATGATCTAATCCTGGTTTAGAAAGATATCTGTCAAGAACACTAACAGCAAAAGCAATGTCAGGCCTGCTACAAACTTGTGTATACATTAAATTGTCAACAACACTCGCATAAGGTATATTCTTTACAGACCCCTCCTCAAGATCATTATTGGGGTATTAACTTAGACTAAATTTATCATCTTTCACAACAGGTACATCTCCAAACTTATAATTATGCATATTAAATCTTTCAAGCACACAATCTATGTATGCCCTTTGAAAAATTCTTAACAACTCACGACTCTTATCCCGATGAATTTGAATGTCTAATACAAAAGATATTTCCCCAAAATCTTTCATGTCAAACGTTTTGCGCAACAGTTTCTTAATCTCATGAAGTAAGCTCAAATCATTACTTGCAAGCAAAATATCATCAACATAAAGAATAAGAAAAATAAATTTGTTTTCACTGACCTTAAGATATATGCATTGATCCATCTTGTTCTCAACAAAATCAAGAAAATTTAATGTCTCATCAAATTTCAAGTACTACTGACGAGAAGCCTGTTTGAGACTATAGATAGACTTCTTCAATTTGAAAACTAATTGTTCTTTTTCATTCTCCTTACAATCCTTAGGCTGCATCATATAAACTTCTTCACTAAGCTCATCATTTAGGAAAGTTGTCTTCACATCCATCTAGTGAAGTTTTAAATCAAAATGAGTCACTAATGTCATAATAATCCTGAAAGAATCTTTAGTAGAGACAGATGAGAAAGTTTCATTAAAATCTATATCTTCCCTCTAGCTATACCATTTTGCTATCAATCTAGCCTTAAATCTTTTAATCTTACATTTGGAGTCTATCTTAGTTTTAAACACCCATTTGTAGCCTATAGGTTTACATCTCTCAAGAAGTTCTACAAGGTCCCACACTTCATTTTGTGTCATATAATGTATCTCATCTTTCATGGCACCTACCCATATATCAGATTGAGAACAAATAATAGCATCATAGTATGTTACAGAATTAACAATATAATCATTTTCTCCAAAGTATATATAATATTCATTAGAAAAAAACAGGTCTCATTAGCCTTATAGACATTCTTAAGGAAATTTTAGTATTAGGCTCTAAAGGCTGAGTAGCTTCAATAGGAATAGAAGGGTCAATTGCAGGAACAAGAGGATCAACAACTAAAAAAAGAAAATTAATAATAGGAATAGGTATACTATTCTTTTGCACAATAGGTAAAGGAAAAAAAAATTTATCTTATTCATACTCACTACTAGGCTATGAGCAATCAACATCAATAACATCAAGCTTCAGAAAATTTTACTGTTAAAAACTCAACAATTTTAGTACCACGTGTTAGACAATAAAATCAGTATCATTTCGATTGTTTTCTAGGTAACCTATGAAGAAATAATAAATATTTCTAGGATCAGTCTTTTTTTCAAAAGGGTTATAGATTTTAACCTCAGTAGGACAATCCCAGACTCAAAAATGGTTAAGACTTGGTTTCTTCTTGGTTAATAATTCAAAAAATGTTTTTGAAACAAATTTGCTAGAAACTCTATTAAGAATGTATGAAGTCGTTTTAATGGCTTCTCTCAAAAGATAGTCAGGTAAGTTACACCTTCTAATCATGTCTTTAAGGATGCAATTATGCCTTTCAGTCACATTATTCTGCTCGAGACTACCAGGTGTGTTATATTGGGCAACAATTTCATAATCTTACAAGTATTTGGCAAACAGTCTCAAATGTTGCCCAGACATGTCATGTTTGCCATAATACTCACCACCACGGTTAGATCTAACAATTTTGATGACTTTTCCTAATTGTTTCTCTACCTCAGCCTTAAAAATTTTAAACTTTTCAAGAGCATCAGATTTTTCATTGATTAAATAAATATATCCATAACGAGAGAAATCATTAATAAATGTAATAAAATATTTATTTCCACATTAGGTACATGAGTAAGGTCCACTGATGTCAGTGTGAATGATTTCTATAAGATCTAGATTGCGAGTTGTACTTTTCTTCTTAGTCTTGGTCAATTTACCCCTAATGCAGTTAACACAAGTTTTAAGGTCTCCAAAATCAAGGGGAGAAAGAATATTGTTATTTATTAATCTTTTCACTCTTTCTCTAGAAATGTGACTCAAACGTTTATGTTACAGTTGTGAAGATTTTTCTTTAATGAGATGTCTCTTACATACAACATTCATAATATATGAAAGACAAAATTCATTATTGATAGCCAAACATATACTATATAGACCATCTGATAAAACACATTGACCAATAATTTTAGAATTTAAAGATAGTTGAGTTTTACCATTACTAAACTTAAAACAATATCCAATTTTATTAAGTAAGAAAACTGAAATCAAATTTTGCCTAAATGACGGTACATAAAAGTATTTTCTAAAATAAGTGAAAATCAGTGTCTAAATTCAATATAACTGTTCCTATGAACCTAACATATATTTCATTATTATTTCTTACTTTAAGCTTGACTTCCTTTTCACTTGGCCTCCATTTGCTTGTGAATCCCTACAAAGTCATGACAATGTGAACAAAAGCCTCACTATCAATCCACCAAATATTTAAAGGGATATTAACTAAATTGGATTTAAAGCAAACAAAGACAATTAAATTACCTTTTTTTTTATTCTTCTTTTCTAACCAAAACTTGAATCGAGTGCACTCACTTTTCTTATGGTATCATTTTTTACAAAAGTAACACTTGACATATTTTCGATTGACAACCTTAGGATCTCCCGCATTTTGATCAGTACCATGCCGTTTGAAATCCTGACTATTCTTTGGAGCATTATAATTAGATTTTCTATTATTTTTCTGATACCTATCTTTGGAAACTAGATTTAGGCTGAAAAACAAACAAGACAGTTTCACTCTTTTCTTTTCTAGATTTTTCTTCCTCATAATCACACTTAGAGATAATGTCATACATTGTCCAGGACTCATTTTGGGTATTGTAGGCAGTTTTTATTTGGTTAAATTCAGGAGACAAAGATTTAAGAGTGTGATTAACAATGAAATCATTAGGAATAACAATTTTGAAGGCTTTGAGTTTGATTTGAACAAGGACTATTCTAATGATATATTCTCTAACACCACCCACATTGTCATATTTCATACGCGTTAATTCATTCATTAGACCCCCAGATTCAGTCTTATTGGATATCTTGTATCTTTCTCTTACAGTAATAAAGAACTCATTGACATTCTTGGTTTTAGGCCAGTCACTCATAAGGTGTTTTGAGATAGACATTTTCATGAAAATCATACTCTGTCGATTAGATTTCTCTCATTTTGTATAAAATTCTTTTTCTTCAGGGGAGCTCTCACTAGTAGGTTTAGCAGGTTCATTCTCTTTCAAGGCAAAGTCTATATAAATAATTCCTAGGGCAACAAACTCAATATCTTGCTTCTATCTCTTATAATTAGAATCAGTCAAGACTTCAATGTTGTCATGGTTGTTATTCACAGCAAAAGAGACTGTTTAAGGCCATGAGAATATAAATAGTTAGCAAAATTGGGCAATCAATAAATAAAATATATTTTGAACATAATAAGTCATTTTTATTAAGAGAGTCCAAATACATTACTACAAACTTCCTTTTGAACATAGAATACAATATGTTATAGGTTATCTTTTTCAAGAAACTAACCAATGAGAATGCTTAATTTTCAAAAAATTTATCTCCTTTGGGTAGATAAACCTTCTAGACTATTGCACCTCTACAACAATGTTTCATGACTTCTCCAAATTACAATACATAATAACCCCCTTTGGGCAGGTAATTGCATATTATAATTTGCATACCATCCCGTAACAAAAGTATGAAAAAATCTATAAATTTTAATGAATGGAACACTTTGGTGGCAACCATCAATATTAACTCACAGAATTTCTTAAACCAAGATATTATAATAAATTGTCCATAATTAAGTATCATGTGATCAATCAATATGAGGTACTAATAAATATGTATCTTTTTAGATCACTCATCATCAATCGTTATATTAAGGTCTTAATTCTATTTTTACTATTAAAATTAAGTAATTTAAATTCACATCTATCAACATTTAATAAATAATATATAGATCGTAAAAAAAATTTCATCATATAAATCACTAGGGACTAAAATTAGAATTGTACAAACACCCTCTACAAATTATAGCAACTCAATCAAAATTGCATCAATCATAAAAAAATAATTGATTCATATCAGTAATTTGTATGGATAAAGACTACGTCTATTCGTCAACAAGACTCATAATTAATTAAAAATAAATTTAATAAGTTGAATGAATATGACTCACATAAAGTAAAGAAGGAGAAGAAATAGAAAAATAGTAAACCCTCAGGAATCAAGAAGAGATTCCGAAGTAGAAGAAGAGTCCAAAAAGTTATAGAAAAATCATAGAGACAACAAGTTTCAATGCAATCAAAGTATGCACAAAGACCAAAGTTGGTGGACCTTTGAGTTTACTAATTAAAGAGGGTGGTTACGCTTTTGAAAGGCAGTTAAAAAAAAGGGAAAAAGAGGAGAGATTCCTTGATATTCCTCGTCCATCTCAAGCAGTAACAGCCCTCGACTGTCTAGCAGAAGTTCAGTACAAAAAGTTGCAATTTAACTTGAGAAATCAACTTCGGGTCCATAATAGAACTCGGCAATCCTGGAAGACTCTCTGAGATCCAAAACATTCAAGCATTTGTGAGCTAAGTATAGCTCGTATGGTTCTTCTGAAGGGAGCTCAGGGAGCCAGTAGGTTCGCAAGTTCAAACAGATTTGTTTTCAGAAGAACTCAGTTCCCCTCAAAGCAAATGGGGGGCAAGGAAAGGATATAAAGTCAAAACAACACAACTCAAAAACAAAATTAACAAGTACAAGTATAATGAAGAGGAGCTGTGAATTAATTGTGCTATTCAAAAATAGAAAAATGTTGCATTACATCAGAGTTACAAATTTTTCTCAATCCTAAGTTTCTGAAGAGAGAGCAGGTGAAGGGTCCTGCAATGCAGTTACTGTAGCTTCAGCAGCAGGAACAGAAGAAGAGCTCGGTAGCTCAGCAAGCGACCCTTCTGACAAGGCAGCAGTTGAAATCTTAGAGGGGCCAGGAACAGGCAAGGAGGCTGGGGCCTCAATCTTAGTCAGAGTTGTCATTACCAGATTAGCAGAAAAGGAAGTATTAGTAGAAATAGCTAGAGGAGTGGACATTTCAACACCTTCTAGAGCCTTATTAGAAAGCAGCAGGAGCCAAGGTGCTGTCATTGCCCTCTGAATCAGTCTCCTCCAACTCCTCCTCGGTGGGGATGGCAAAGTCAAAGTTGAGGTCTGGATAGGCCTTCTTCATTTTATACTAAAAGGCCAGCCATCCAGAGGCCCACTTGGTGGTTACATTATCCTTCAACTCAGCTATTATGTCATCCCTTTTCCTGACAGTAGTCTTCTGCACCTCAAGCTCACTACATAAAGTCTCGTTCGCTTCAGCCGAGATGACATACTCCTTTTTAAGGCCCTCGAGGGAACTCCGAGCATCAAAGGCTTCCTGGCTAAGTTGGTCTAGGCATTAGTTTTGAGTAGCAGCTCTTTCCTGGTCAATCTCAGCTCATCCCTGACCTTCTTCTCTCTTTCCTCAACCCTATCTTTGCCTGCTTGAAAACCTTTGAGGTCAGAGGCCTACTTCTCCATTTGCTCTTTGAGCTCTTGCACCTGAGCTTTGAGGTTTGCGATGTCCAAGGTCAGCTCAGCGACCTTAAACTTGTATGTCTTTAATGCTTTAGCAGAGTCCTCCGAAGATAGGACCCTGCCCATCAAGTTCTTCAAATGGAGAGCCATCTGGGAGTAGAAAAAAAAAACAAGTACAGATCAACACAAGTTAATCGAACCGAGCTAAGTGGGAGAGTAAAACCTCTTATAGTGGCTGCTCCTTGGAGAGCTAAACAAAAAGAGGCCTCAGGGGGCATGGTGGAGACCCTCTGAACATCGGATTCAGGAAGAATGAATGAAATGGCCCCAACAGCCAACTCAGCGTTGTCAAAGAAGGAGTCTTCATCAGTCTCCCGATCCTCCTTCTTTTTGACTTTGGGGCTCTGGAGAGGCAGCTGGGATGGTCGTTTAGTTGATCCAGGAGGAGTGGGGTCTAGCTGAATTCCAGTAATCAGCCTCAAGGCTCCTTTAACCTCAAAAGAGGTAGAGGAAGCCAACATTGGCTCTGAAGCCTTTTTGGGAGCAAGCTGGGCCCCTTGAAGAGAGGATGTCACCGGGGATTGAGATGAAGGAGTTTGTCCTTCTTTGCTCAAGGTAGGAGAAGAAGGCACTCCCAACTTTTGCACCTTAGCTTTGTCAACGAGGCTGCCTCCAGAGCTGGTGTCAGCCTTCTGTTTGCTACTCTTCCTATTCTTCTTCAATAGGTCAACCTTAGCCTGGAGTTCCTTAAGAGTAGATTTCATTATGGAGGGACTTAGAAGATCTGAACTAAGCTAGTTAAACAGAAAAGAGGAAAAAGAAGGGGAGAAAAAGAAACCAATTCAGAAAGCGTTACCTTCTACGTCTTCAAGTCTAACAACAGAAATGGGGAGTGGAGCTTTTATCGATACCTCAGGAAGACTAAATCCATGTGTTATTAGAACCCAGGGCTTGATGATCTCAGAGTATTTCTCCAGATTACACTTCTCCAACTTTTGCTTCACTTTCTTGTCCTCGGCACTGAGCTCGGGTCGAATGCCTGAAAAATAATAAAAGGAGAGCGAAGGTCAAAAAGGCAACTCGATAATTTTCAAACCAGAACTCAGTCAGTTCGAGCAAGGACTCATCTAAGTTATCGAGGGTGGACCAGGCTCTAGGGATACCAAGAATGTCAATTCTATCAGCAGGGTTGTACTCCCAGTTGGTGCCCCCAACGAAAAGAAATTATTTCTTCCAACCCTTATGGGAGTTCGAAAGGTGAGTAATGATCTGCCTAGCCATGGTTCACTTGGAGATATGCAAAAAACCCTCAGATGAGGTGAGCTTGACATTGAAAAGATCCACAAGAAAGGAAAGGCTGAGAACCTCGAGCTCATGTTTCTTAAATAAAACTAGAAAACCCACTAGAACATCCCAAAAATTAGGGGAGAGTTGAGCAGGGCAGATGTTGAAGTGTTGCAAAACACTCTTGATGAAGGGGTGCATAAGGAAGTGAAGGCTATTCTCAAAAGGGGCCACAAAAAAACAGACTTTCTTATGGCCCTAGGCAACATATGGGGTGTATTTATTTGGACACCAGGAGGAAAACTGTAATGACCATTGAAGTTTTTCATAAAAGAAGGGTCAACCTCATTAGGACCTACCAGCTCAGCATGCCTAAAGGTAGTCCCGGTGCCCGCTGCGCTGTCAGAGACTCCTACCCCACTCACCTTGCCCTTACATTTGTTAGGATTAGGGGGCATAGAAGAAGACGATGGGGGAGGTTCCTCAGTATTTTCCTCGGCGTCGACAACATCAACACCGGGGAAGTTGTCGATTTTCTCGCCCACATCTCCTAAATCAGTGCCCTCTTCGACAAAATTTTCTCTCAAGAGAAAAACAGAGGAGCGAGTAGCCCTGGAAGGGGTGGACATGATTGGACAGGAGAAAGGTAAATTGAAAGAACAATAAAGGTGAGGGATACTAGTAAGACACTCCTAGATAACTTTAGGGTCAACACAGTAGCTTCTAACAGCGAGAATTCGCACGATAGGGCCCCAATCCATGAAGTAGGGAAGATGAGACAAGCAGCAGTTTTGATTCCAGAGATAAAAGAATCGAAAAGCCCAAAAATGCAATGACCACCTCGAACTCGTGGGATCCAGGACAAGAAAAGGCATAAGAGGGGGCAAAAGAGGCGTACCAAGTTAGGAAAGAGCAACAGCCTAGAGCGAAATTGAAGAAAGAGAGCAATGCAAGTCTTCAAATCAAACCCAAGAAACTTGATCTTGAGTAAAGAATCGGAGAACTCCAAACCAGAAAGCCAAGAGACCGCAAGAAGGGAAAGACAGCAAAGAAACCAAACAGTGGAAAATGGCGGTTCTGATAGAGTATTTAAAACTTGAGAGATGTAGGCTGAAGCATGTGCGGGAATCGAGGAGGCCATGATTGCTGAAAATCGTATAAAATGCATCTATCACGTGCAAGCCAAAGACAGCCGCGTGTAAGCCCAGCTTGGTTTAAAAACAGCTCAACCCCTGTCCAAGCTCCCTTGAACAAGGGGCTGGGGGGCAACTGATAATATCTCAAATAAGTTATAAGAGCGCAGGAAACGAAGTCAAGTCAGGAGGTCTGGTAGGATACGAGGAACTCAGAAGTCCAAGGCCAGAGCTTCCCCTGGGGAGATGATAGCGGGGTTGACTAGGGAATTGCTGGATAACTGTGAAAATTGGGTTCAATGCATGAAACACTCAATCAACCAAGATTCTTTCCTAAAATCAAGGAGAGTCCCACTAATGGCAGGCGAAGATCTCGACTGAGATCCTACAGAATAGGAAATAGTCCTATAAATGCTATGTAACGTCTCCATAGAAGAGGGAGGAACCCTAATTTCGAGAGAGACGGTATTGTAATACATTTGAGTAGTGAATAGAGGAGAGGGAGTAAGAGCCTCCATTAAAGAGTGGACTAGCTAAGCTCCTGAGCCGGTGAACCACTATATTTTCACTATGTGTACCCCTCTAATCCCCTTTGCATTTCGTTCCAGCATCACACACGAGCCTTATAGCTTTGATCCACGCTTATCATACGCCATCTGCACTTTTTGCTTATCAACGTGGTCATACACCATCAAAGCAGAAAACTCCAATTAAGGGTATCAAAAGATGTCATGATATCAACCATGATCACACGTCTAGGAGACCCATTGCTTCTATGATGGATTCCCAATAGGTCTTGGGCCAATAGGATGTTGTCACCAATATTCATCCGAGGTACAACGCCTATTTGACTGAAGAACTTCCTTCACTCTGTTGGTTACCATCTTAGAAATGGTTTTTTATAGCGACTTTTGAAGGAGGATTAGCGACTTTGGGTACTAAAGCAAGGACGGTAGAGCTGAGTTCCCTGACGAGCCTGCCACTTCTTAAAAATTCTTTTGACAGCTTCAATTTTATCCTCCCATAATTGGCCATGCTCTTTAAAAGAAATGAGCATTGTATCCATTCGGGCAATGGACTTTCATGTCATTGAAGGAAAAGAACACCTCCTTCATTTAATTTCAGATATATATTCTAAAACAAGTTTTATGGGCTCTCAGAGACAATAAATAATGACTTCCCTTACCTATATAAAGTAGACCTTTCAAAGGTCTTGCAAATATACTAGAAATTCTATACTGTTCCAGCCTTTCTTTCCTTGCTTCTTTCATCATTTAATATTTCATTATTTTCTATGAATATATTGATCGACTACTTAGGTTCGAGTCCGATTCACCTTTATCTTCCAGTAAACATAACCACTAAGGACATACTTTTGTATACGAATCCCTTTTCAGTTTAATGAAATCCTTATAAAAAAAAAGCAACCATTAAGGGAATAGTACTGTAGACATTTGGCTTGAATTCTAGAGACACTGATTTCCATTAATACACTAAACTTTTTTTACTCCTTTACGACTGTAAAAACGGCTCTCGTACTCGCATGAGAGCTCTTTTCAATCTATTTTAATTGTTAATAGCATATCTTTACTTCAAAATCACATGTTTATGTTTTTCTAAGATTCTAATCTACGGCTCATGTTATAGTTTCAATTTTTCTCTTTTGTAAGATAGTTTTTCACAAAACTCTGCAAATTTCCCGAACAAAAGTCATAAGAGGCTCCTTTAGTCGGCTTAGTTCCATCATACACCGGTAGTGTGGCAAAAGGTAGCTTAGGTGAGTTGTGCGGTAGAAATAGGATCGAAACGAGTTAGATTATTAAACCCAATAATAGCATATTGGGCATAAAAAAAACACCATCGTCACCCCACCACCACAAACACCATCACCACTAGCATTACCACCACCTCCACCAACCATTTATTAAACGAGATTTTTTGTTACACTATTCAAGGAATACTTTGCTTTCTAAATTTCCTCATTGTTGTCAGATATGACAACCATATTAATATTAAATGATCAAAGTACATAGGAAGCATTCATTCCAAAATCTACAAGAGAAACTTTTTTCCTCAATACCCAGCATTGTTTTCCTTATTCTTCGTGAATCCCACTCAAGCCTGACTGCATAATCACACTGATGAGGACTTGATATTTGCATATTTCATGTCAGATCCTGCCAAAATTGACAATTTCACGTTTTAGAAGAAGAGAGATAATGATCCTACTGACATCATTTTTAAATCTTTTTACCAAAATACTATTCTTTTTAAACTTATTTACCAAATTATGGTTAGTTTAAAGAAAGCCAGACTTGAACTTACTTTTTTTCAGGTTCACTTCACTTTTTTTTTTTTAATGAAAAGTAATGCAGTTTAATAAATAAGAATAAAACAACTACAGATAGGAAATAAAGTGGAAAAAATTGTCGTATTTTAGTAAAAAGAAAAACATTAGAAGAAGTAGAAGCATGTCAGGAAGAAAATAAAAGAAGGCGATAGAAAAAGATGAGTTTTGTACTGAATGAATTCAACGTTGATTTTCGCGTCTGGGGAGTGAGAGATGGCACCAAAAGCATCATTGGACATGACAATAGTTGCAGGGCATGGCCTTCTAGGGCAGAAGTCCACCACCCTAACGTCAACAGTACCATCCTTGCATGGCTTGTTATAGCCGCTCAAGCACCTCAATCTGTAACGCCTGCCACACGCTGCCCCATTGTCCCACAGGCCTTCACTCACTGCTACAAATAGATTTCCTGGTGGAAATTGATCTGCTCTGTTGCCATTGCACTTGGTAGCTGCACAAAAATAGAAAAATGAATTGATCAATTGTAAACATGACTCGTGACTTACTTTCTGCCATTTAAGGTTGTTATATGGGTCATTGACTTAGAGGGCATGGAGACATAAAAGTTGTGTATCCCGACACACTATAAGACGATATAAGGTGAAATAATATTAGTCGATTTGATAATGACACTAGAACTTCTAGGGATTAGCTCGGAGATGTCTTAGTGACTCAACTGAGTCGCTTGAGACTCCTGGTTTACATAGAACGTATATAAGACGATATTAAAATAAAATGTGTCGAGTCAGATGTTTCGATATCGACCGATACATTAGACCATGCTCTTTAGAAAGGTAAAAGTTTATGTATACATATACAGCTTCATGTATTTGGGAAAGATTGGCTTCTACTTAAGATAATGTTGCATGTATATATGCGAACTCACGTGTATATGGAGGATTATAAGAAGTAGCCGTGCCAATATCCCCATTGACTAGGCTTATCTCCTTGCACAATAAACTAAATACCATTGCTATGACTAGGAGAACCATGACTGAGGAAAGCAAAGCACAATGAATTCTGAACAATGGTATTTCCTGAGGCCATATTTATAGTTGAGAGGATAAGAGAGCTCTCTCTCTGTCTCTCCTAGATCTCTCTCTTTGATCCTGATCTTCTCTAATTTGATTTTATTTTTTCATTTTTTTACTTGACGGATCATTCACTATTAATGAAGGATGGACTCATTTATATGCATCGAGTCTTGACTTAAATTCAGGGTTAATCCATCAAACGAAAAAATAAAGAATAAAATATATTGTATGGTATCTTAGGGCATCTCTAACATTTACTCAAATTTAGACTCAAATTTAAATTTGAGTAAAAAAGTCTAAAAAATTTGCTCCTACCCTTGACTCAAATTTATACCAAAAAAACTTATTTTTTTACTCAAATCTTTTAATTGTGAGATTTCACTATCTTTTAAAGATCCAATGGTCATCCTTACTCTCTTTTAAATTTGAATTTACCCTCATTTAAATTTGGGTCTCCCTTTCTTTAAATTTGAGTAATATATATCAAATCAAGTTTTTTTTACTCAAATGTTAATTTAAATTTGAATAAAAATTTAAGTCATGGTTGGAGATGTTCTTAATCCTCTCTGTTGTACTGCTTCATCGGGAAGTACGTCATCACACCTTTGGGGAATATTTATAATTATTTTTAATTTCTTACAAAAGCAATAATGCTAACTCAATTAAATTTGTTGATTTAATATTGTGAGATTGACAATGAATCTCATTTGATATTGGGATCCGTTGCTCATCTAAATATAGCAATAAATTAGGTTAATAAATTAAATTTTAAAATATAAAATATTATTTTGACATAATTTGAAACCTAATTTAGATAACCTTATGCATTTCTATTAGATTGACAGTGAACCTCATCCAATGTTGATCTCACTACTCACCTAGATGTAATAAAACAATTGATAAATTTTACTAACACTGCCTAAAATTAGGGGTTATTTCAGAAATTATAAGAATGTTCAAATAATTAAACTATTTTTCAAGAAGTGTCAGGGAAATTTGCCCTAGAACATTAGGATTCAAAAGCATTATAGGTCATAGAAAGAGAAGTCAAAGTAAACGATATTGTTCGGACCCATTAGCTCCACTTCTTCTATCCAAACATTCCTCCCACTTGTCAGGAACTCATTAGACCGTAGTTTACATTTGACACGGGATCTCAATCTGAAAAATCTATTATTACTTTTTAGTTATAAGGTCTGCAACCTTCGCAACGAATTATTACGTATGAAACACGAGTAATTTATTGAAATTGATGTATCTGTACTAGATATCGTATTGAATATAATACTTATCAAATATTCGAAGAGACGTATCAGATACACCTTCTACGTATCCGATAATAATTAAATATTAAGATATTTCACGGATACTTTTGTAGTAGAGCAATATATATAATTTTTTAGTTGAACTTTTAACATCTTTTTTCGAATTCACATATCATACAATACATTAACAAAAATTTCAAATTACTTCAAAAGTACATGAATATTTTTTAAGTATTATCTACAATTGCATGTCAAAAGACCATATATTAAAACTATTACATTATAATTTTAGCAAAAATCGTTTCTAAATACTAGGTAAATATTAGTTTTGATTTCTTTAATTAGTCCTTTCACTTTATAAATATATCACAGCGACACGATATATATTTCCTTGAAACTAAAAAGAATTACTAATTTTTCTTAGTATATGTTAAAGAACAACCAAAATATATAAGTGTTAAGTTGGTTAAAAATAATAAAAATAATAAATATATTTTATTATAGTCGTATTCTGGCCGTACCCATATCCTATATTTTTAGATTTTGTCGTATCGTCGTATCCGTATCGTATCGTACCCGTGTCCCGTATTCATATCCTTGCTTCATAGATTATTATTCATAACCCGTGTCTGAAGGCACAATGAAACATAAAATTAAACGCTCAAAAATATTTATTCCACTATATTAAATAATATTTTTTTTCCTTTATGTCGATGATTATATCATTTAAAATCTATGTTTATCTACTATTTTTTTAAAAATATCGACAAAATTTTTTTAAAATACATAATCCGAAATTTTTTTCTCAACAAATATATACTATCATGTATAAATAATGTATGAAATAAAAGTTATGTTAAACTATAAATAATTAAATTTTAAATGATTAAATATGCGATAGAATTAAGTGATATGATATTTTTTAGGGAGAAAATATATAAAGGATAAAGATTCAACTTACTAGCTGATTTATTATATAGATTTAACCATGTTATTTAGAATATATATCTCTTACTCTGATACTAGGACACATAATGTCTCAAATTTGTATATCAAATTTATATCCAAAATTAACAAAGATGATTGGATCAATAGGTCTAGTAACTTTTTTTTGGCGGGATTCATCGATTCACCCATCCTGTTAAAGCAAACTGCATTTTCTTGCATGGACTTTGGTTCTTATAGGCAGAAATCCTATGACTAGCAATATGAACGCTAATTCTAGTTGCGATCACCAAATAATGTGATACATTTATCCCCATTAATGTTTATGAGACTCACTTGAATAATCTAATTATTTAATTTTTTAATTTATGTATATGTCCTTCCAATTGAATTCTTACATGTGGTCTATACATAAAGTTGGTAACTACTTCATCTTTAAATTTTTCACTAGCTATATTTAACTATTTCAAAAAAAAAAAAAATTAATACATTAATGACTAATTTTTAATGATAGATAAGGGGTGGCGGTCAGAATGACAATGGTAAGAAATTCTAAATTCATGCATTGCATGGGATATGTGACCATGCAAAAATGTATATAGTACCAACCAATGTTTAATATTGGCATTTTTTTGATGCACCCTAACTCTTGTAAACTCGGATTTTCCCTTCCGATTAGCTAGATTTACATTCCAAATTCCTATAGTCCAAGTACAAGATGAGGTGTGCCCTAAATGTGATGGCACTACCTGTTTTCCACCTTTTAAAATCCAATTTTGCTTTTGGGCTCATCCCTCCATGCGCACAGTGTCCAATACACTATAATATATATATATATAGTGTATTGTGAAATAATTAATTAATAAACATTGTGGGCGATTGTGAAATATTTGAATAAATTANATAAATATATTTTATTATAGTCGTATTCTGGCCGTACCCATATCCTATATTTTTAGATTTTGTCGTATCGTCGTATCCGTATCGTATCGTACCCGTGTCCCGTATTCATATCCTTGCTTCATAGATTATTATTCATAACCCGTGTCTGAAGGCACAATGAAACATAAAATTNGTAATATCTCTTTCGGTGTCATAATCATCCAATATATATAACGAATATATCCCACCAAAATTAGAGTTTCAAAGGCCTACGGCAACCAAAAGAGGCCTCCCCACTAAAGTAGACCTTTTTCTGAGTAGTGCAATAAAAACAGTAATCTATAGATCTGGTGATGTTTAAAGTAAAGACAAAATTGTAGGCGGCCATTCCATCACCTCCATGATCTGGGTTCCAGTATGGTGTCTGCCCAATTGACCATACAGTAAAACGTGTGGGTTTTTGGGAATGTTCTTCAACCATTTTGTTGGCCAACTTTTTAGTGTGGGTTTTTTTTTTTGNATGCTTTTTCAAGCCAATATGCAGTTTTTAAACCAGACCAGAACAATCCAACGCAATTCCATACAACTAGTCCAATACGCAATGTTATCAGAATCCGGTCTCTGTGTTGGTTTGAAGGTTAGAGTTTAAAGGGAAATGTTAGTCATCTCAGTGTGTGAAGGTAATATTTAGTTAACTAAGTCGTCCCCGCAAGTTCTTTTTTGATTTTTCTTTTGACATAAATTTCAAAATAACTTCCAGATAGTAGGTGTATCCCCTGTTAAATGGACGAGTCCTCGCCATTGAATGTTAATAGTAATGAACTCACAATAATGATTGCAAACTTAACTTCATATTCAACTAACTAAACTTTATATTCAACTAACTTAGATAACTAAAATATTAGAGTTTGAGTTTTCATTTGAAGATTAGAGTGTGTAGAAGGAAGTTTTAGTCGTCTCAGTAAATTAATATTTTAGTTATAAAATTGCATAAGTTTTAGTTGTCTCAATGAAGGTACCATAGTCTTGTTTATATAACTTCAGTTTCCATTCAAAGGTTAGAGTTTGAAGAGTAAAGTTTTAGTCGTCTCGGTGTGTAAGATAATATTTTAGTTATAAGAAGCATTACCTAAGTTTTTTTTTAATTTCTAGCATAGATTTCGAAATAACTTTTAAATAGTGGTATATCCCTATCAACTAAACAAACGAGTTCTCACCATCGAATGTCAATAATAATAAGTTCACAATAATGATTGCAAACTTAACTTTATATTCAACCAACTTTGAGAATAAACTTTTTATATTTCACATCAGTGGAAGAGATTTTCATGCTGACTTTCACTAAGATAACGAGTCTGGCCCTAGTGATAGCTGACAAAAAGCTTGTATAATAGATTTTCATGACTTAGTCTCCCAATAAGTTATAGTGACAATCTCGTTTTGATTGTTTGCTATCCACTTAATTTTGAATTCAATTCCACTTTGTTCTTTGAACTATTAATTTTTTTTTCATTGTTCCCTCAACTACTTGAAGTATTTTACATTGGTCGAAATACAAACGTCTGTTATCTTTTTAGATGAAAATTGTTAACCATGAAATGATTTTATGTTAAATTTATAACAAACGTTAATAACTGGCCCAATGTGGATAATCAAGTGCAATGATAGTTGAGGGTTACACTTTGCGGCTGGATAAGTGTTGGTGATGGATCCAACTAATGAATTGATCGTGTGTTCATACCTAGGCCGTGTAGTGGGTGTACAGTAACACATTATAGATACCAATACTGACCCACTTGTGGAAGTAAGAAATTGAGTCCTTTTGGTGAGATGGGTAATGAGTCCCTGGTTTAGAAGGGTCTGAGGGATCAAAGTTTATCATTGATATAGCATTTTGGATTAGTGGAAGACCCTTATTCAACATTGTATGGAGCATAACTCTGACTGACAATCAAAGAGGAGGGGAAGTTGGAACCGAGAACTGAGTGTAATTTGAAGTCGACGTGCTAAATGTGGTGTAACTTGCAGTGATGGATCCACTATTTAGGTCAATGGGGGTAAACCAGGGGCCAGGTCGATCAAAAAGTTCACAAAAACAATGATAAAACTGTTGGGAATTAATTTTACAGTAATTTGGTTAGTACATCGACAAGAAAATAAATAAGTAGAATAAAGAAAATCAAGATACAACTCACAACATCAAAATTTACGTAATTTGACAAAATTGTTTTGTCTATGTTCACGAGACGTGATCTAATCTCTTTTTTCCACTATTGAGAGAAAATAGGAACAATGATATAAGCCTCACTACTCAGGTTTAAATTTCAAATCTAAGTCGTTAGTCCTTTGTACAACACACTCAACCCTATTCTCTCAAACCCGCAATAAAGAAAATCTCTCGTACTTTTAACAAGAGAATAAAAATTAATCAAATACAATTTTTGAAATGATCTCAAAACCAAGAGACCTATTTATAGGTATTTCAAGGTGGTGGCAGATGAACTTCTTTGCATTTAAGCAAATATATTTGATTGCTCCATTTGTATCCTTCAATAAAATTTTAGCAATGATATCATTTAACCAATTACACATAAATTTTTATCTCATTCAAGCAATAAAATTGTTCCACTTGTATCTTTCAATAAACTTTTAGCAATGACATTATCTAACCAATTAAAATAATTTTTTTAGCAATAATGTCACCAAACCAATCCAAACATGTATTTTTACCAATGATGTCCTTTAACTAATGAAAACAAAATTTTTAACCACTGCCAACAAAAACAATGATTTTAGGCCGCATCAATAAATAAATAAATCATATTTTATGAACGTCTATATCAAAGTCTAGTTGATCTTTAAAAAAGAATTTGAATGATGGTCGTTCCACTTAGGGCTCTCAATTTTTGATATGATAGGAATCATAAAATTAATGGGCCAAATACAAAATTAATGGATCAGACACGAAATTAAATGAGTTAATAGGTTAAAACGGGTTAATACGCTTAAACACCAAAAAACAAAATTATGTTAGGTTAATGTCAAAATCAGGTCAACCTAATTTTGACTTGATTAACACGTATATTTTAAACAGGTTGACATGATTTAAATACAAACCCGACTCAACCCATTGTAGACCCATTTATGATAGAAGTTTACCTATTATGTATGACTGATGTGATTTTAATATTATTACTTATTAGTTATTGATTCTACTATGGTAATTGACAATATAGTTCATAACATTACTAATATATTTCTTACTTGAATGCATTTTAGTTAATTTCATTAATGAGATGTGATATGTTATTTATAAAAAAATTATTTGAAATTTTAGACGAATGATTGAATAATGTATTTCATCGCAATGAACAGGTGTGGAAATATGTTATGTGTTTTAAACAGGTCTCTGTTATTTGTTATAAACATGTCAAAATAACATGTGTGCTAAACCGAAAATGACATGTTTATTAAACGTATCAAACATGTTAGGTTCGGGTAACCTGTTTAATCGTCAAGTCAGATAATATTTACATATCTCGACACGATTATTAAATATGTCAGATTTTGGTTTTAAAATTTTTGTCACAAACTTGAAATTAACCCAACATAAAATGACCCAAACTAACACATTTGACACCCTAACTGCAATGTTTGTGTTCTAGAAAAAGGTGTAAACCATACAAAAAAACAAAGGGCGCTTAGCGAGTAAATCATACATAACAGAAGACACACACACACACTCTCTCTCTCTCTCACAGACACATTTTTGCATAAGATCATATTATTTTCCAAATGTGTACATCAATTACACTATACTGTTGACATTACCATAACATTAATTCTGCAAAAAATAATTTTTTTCAAAATTAATGTTGATAAATTTTTTTCTAAAGTCGACTATGTTACAAAAAATATCAAGTAAATTAGTCGTACTATCAATTGAAAGTAATATATTAATAAAATTTCAATACAAAAACTTCACCAATCTGTATCTCAAAAAGTGAGTCGAATAATTTTAATTAAATAATGTAAAAACTGTTATTTACAATTATCTTTTTAGGTTTTAAATTATCCTGAGTCAACCCTGAATTGACTTTTTGGATCCGTGTTTAAGAAGGTAATTGTGAAAAGAGTAAATTCTATTTTGCCCCTTGAGAGATACAAAAAATCTCATTTTATCTCCTGAATAATTAATTTTTTCACATCACTCTTCAAAGAAATAAAAATATTGTAATGTGGTCCACCATTTTATTTTTGTTTAGTCTATCATCTGTTTTGTGGTTCTTGATTGGTTGATTTGACACAAAACAGACGGACAAAAAAAATGGTGGACCACATTAAAATGTTTTTATTTCTTAAAAGGAATATGTAAAAAAAACAATCATTTAGGAGACAAACTGAAAAATTTTGTATCTTTCAAGACAAAATGAGATTTTCCCTTCTGAAAGTAAAAAGATTTGGGATAGAGGGCATACTCTATATAATTACAAGATTCTTTGGTGGAAGTAGAAACTTCAAATTGGATACCAAATTAAAATCTTCATACTTTAGGGGAAAAAATAGAAAACAATTGTAGAAAATTCAATGGAGGAAACTATAATTTTTGAGACTCGGCTAGAAGAGGGAAGGAGTCATGGCCCCCAAACCCAAATCTAAATCTCCTCCAATACTTTTTTTTTTCAATTCTTTTCTTGGTAAATCATTTACCCTTATTGATTAAGAGACTTGTATACATTGAATCCCATTTAAATGCATTCTGGGTGATCTACCAAAAAACAAATTGATAAAATGTATTAGAGAAAGGATTTCATAACTCTTTCTATGGAGAATTGGAAGGAAAGTGATCTCTTTTTGGAAAATAAATAAATTTTATTGATTAAAAGGGCAAAGAGACATAAAAGGGCATCTCAATATACAAAGTTCTTGCCACTGCCAAATTTAAGAAGGTCAGATGTTTATAATTTTATCGTCGAATGCGAAGAGATTATTTTTGTGACTCAAACATTTAATACTTACGTCATAATAAAACAATTTTACCGCTACGTTAAGATACAACTCAAGTGGACATGTATAAACCTGAAAGGGGCTGTCTCCCATTATTACACGTGTTTGACATTAAATAAGCCCACGTGAGGTTGACAAGACAAGTCACGTGACGAAGAAATCATTCACTCAGCCTTATAAACCGAAACGTACTAATCAAAAGGTTCGGCTCTCATTATGACCGAGTTGATTAAAGTGTTCGGCTCTTACCAAACCGAGCGGACTTATGTGTCGACAAACAAGGAAGGAGTTCGGTACTTGTAATGACCGAGCTGTTTGCAACAGTACGTGGAAAGATAAATACTCAGCTATAATTTAGGCATTCTGATAAATGAATCAACGAAATTGTAGATGTCAGGAGGAATTGTTGGAGAAATATCAGCAACTTCCCAAACTGAATCGCTAAATTGAAGGAAGGTGTGCCACCTTGAATCAAAAATCATGAAAACCCTAAGCGGAGAATAATCTATAAAAAGCAAAAGAAACTAAGGTGAAAGGTACGTAGAACAATCCCTGTCTTCTTGCAATTGTCTCAGTTCCATTACTGACTTAAGCATCAGAGTGCCTTCGATCGAAGGACTTCAATCTTTGGCAGTTTGTTCGTTTTGTAGGAAGCAAAGATTGGGAGATCAAATTCAGAACTCACTCTTATCAGAAACGTTCAATCTTTATTCTTGTAGGAGGTAATCTTAAATTTTATCCCTTACATTTTGGCGCCATCTGTGGGAAGATTTGCATCCCTTGAAACAAAAAACTACAATGTCAAGACTCAGAAGTACGATCGGATCACCCGTAGGCAGTTTTGCCTTGGGAAACTCTAATCCAGTATCTTTTCTATCCAACAACAACATGGGATTGCACTCCAACAAAAGCCCATCTAGATCGCATGAGGATGAAGAGTTGTCCTTAGCAAGTTTCAAACCCTCCAAAAACCAAAACTAGCAAATCGAAGATCATGGTGAATCCCTCCGTGCCGAGGGGGGAAACCATTCCCTAGCAAAGTTGGTCAAATCCCTGCAAGATCGGCTTGATGCTCATGACAAGCTATTCAAGAAATCCTATGTCAGGGAAAAAGATCTGCTAAAGGAAAATGAGAGATTGAAAGTCCAGCTAAGGGAGATGACCAATAAGGAGAAGCGTGTAACGGAAAATCGACGAGAAAGTCCTGAAAAGAAATCGGACAAGATCAAAAGTGCCAAAGATAGCAAGTGCCAGCAGAAGAAACCTCAGATCCAAGAGGAGGATGTCTGGAAGCAGTACATCACCGAGGAACTAAACAACTGTCTTAGACAATCAGAACAGAGGTCGGCTAAGGACCTAGCCAAAAGAGCAACAGGAGAATATGGAGACGGGTCGGAGTCGTCACCTTTCACTACATGGATAGAAAATGGGCGAATCCCAAGCAAGTTCATCATCCCAAATTTTAAACTTTACGATGGAAAGACTGACCCAACCTCTCATATCAGACACTACAGGCAATTGATGACCATTCACCGAAGGAATGAGCCCCTGATCTGCACTATCTTTCCTATCAGTCTTGGTGAGTCGACCATGAAGTGGTTCAACAACTTGTTGAAGGAATCGATAAATGGATGGTCCCAACTGGTCGAGTAGTTCACGGCTTGGTTCATTACGAGTATCAAACAGTTGAAGGATGTTGGGGCATGAGCAAATGAGCTTCTNAAATTGAAGGAAGGTGTGCCACCTTGAATCAAAAATCATGAAAACCCTAAGCGGAGAATAATCTATAAAAAGCAAAAGAAACTAAGGTGAAAGGTACGTAGAACAATCCCTGTCTTCTTGCAATTGTCTCAGTTCCATTACTGACTTAAGCATCAGAGTGCCTTCGATCGAAGGACTTCAATCTTTGGCAGTTTGTTCGTTTTGTAGGAAGCAAAGATTGGGAGATCAAATTCAGAACTCACTCTTATCAGAAACGTTCAATCTTTATTCTTGTAGGAGGTAATCTTAAATTTTATCCCTTACATTTTGGCGCCATCTGTGGGAAGATTTGCATCCCTTGAAACAAAAAACTACAATGTCAAGACTCAGAAGTACGATCGGATCACCCGTAGGCAGTTTTGCCTTGGGAAACTCTAATCCAGTATCTTTTCTATCCAACAACAACATGGGATTGCACTCCAACAAAAGCCCATCTAGATCGCATGAGGATGAAGAGTTGTCCTTAGCAAGTTTCAAACCCTCCAAAAACCAAAACTAGCAAATCGAAGATCATGGTGAATCCCTCCGTGCCGAGGGGGGAAACCATTCCCTAGCAAAGTTGGTCAAATCCCTGCAAGATCGGCTTGATGCTCATGACAAGCTATTCAAGAAATCCTATGTCAGGGAAAAAGATCTGCTAAAGGAAAATGAGAGATTGAAAGTCCAGCTAAGGGAGATGACCAATAAGGAGAAGCGTGTAACGGAAAATCGACGAGAAAGTCCTGAAAAGAAATCGGACAAGATCAAAAGTGCCAAAGATAGCAAGTGCCAGCAGAAGAAACCTCAGATCCAAGAGGAGGATGTCTGGAAGCAGTACATCACCGAGGAACTAAACAACTGTCTTAGACAATCAGAACAGAGGTCGGCTAAGGACCTAGCCAAAAGAGCAACAGGAGAATATGGAGACGGGTCGGAGTCGTCACCTTTCACTACATGGATAGAAAATGGGCGAATCCCAAGCAAGTTCATCATCCCAAATTTTAAACTTTACGATGGAAAGACTGACCCAACCTCTCATATCAGACACTACAGGCAATTGATGACCATTCACCGAAGGAATGAGCCCCTGATCTGCACTATCTTTCCTATCAGTCTTGGTGAGTCGACCATGAAGTGGTTCAACAACTTGTTGAAGGAATCGATAAATGGATGGTCCCAACTGGTCGAGTAGTTCACGGCTTGGTTCATTACGAGTATCAAACAGTTGAAGGATGTTGGGGCATGAGCAAATGAGCTTCTTGGATGCCTACAGGGGGTATCACCAAATCCCCCTTGTTGAGGAAGATCAAGAAAATACTGCCTTTATAACACTAGAAGGGACATACTGTTACAGGGTAATGCCCTTCGGGTTGAAGAATGCTGGGGCGACATATCAAAGGTTGGTAACCAAAATGTTTTCACACATGATAGGTAGTATTATTGAGGTTTATATCGATGATGTGGTGGTTAAGATTCGAATGTCCACTAGTCACTGTTTTAACCTGAAAAGTACATTCGATATTCTGCGGAGATACAAGATGAAATTAAACGCTTCAAAGTGTGCATATGGGGTCGGATCAGGGAAATTCATTGGCTTCCTAGTTACCCACCGAGGAATCGAGGTGAACCCCGATCAGGTAAAGGCAATTACAGAATTGCAATCACCTCGGACTATAAAGGAGATACATAGGTTAACAGGAATGACAGCTGTGCTCAGAAGATTCGTATCCCGAGCATCTGATAAGTGCAGAAAAGGAATGAAGGGGAAACTCTGGAGTCAGGAGTGTGAAGAGGCGTTTGTAAATCTCAAGGCATACCTAGCCTCCCCGTCAATCCTCTCAACCCCAACACTTGAGGAGAGACTTTTCCTTTCCCTAGCTATATCAAAGTACGCGGTGAGTAGGGCATTGATGAGGAATGAGGGCGTAAGACTAAAACCAGTTTATTGTGTGAGCAAGATGCTCTTAGATGTAGAATCAAGATATACTCCGTTGGAGAAACTCGCGCTTGCACCAGTTAGCTCGGCTAGAAAGTTCAGACATTACTTCTAGGCTCACCAAATCACTGTGCTCACTAACCAGCCGCTAAGGTCACTCTTTTGAAAAGTCAACCTGTCTGGACGAGTTGCTAAATGGGCAGGCAAGCTCGGGGAGTTCGACGTTGTGTTTGAACCAAGGAAGACGATCAAGGGATAGGTAGCATCAGACTTTATTGTAGAATTTCAACCCAAAAGTAGCTCAAATCAGAACGAACCAATTGATGACAATCAAAAATCAAGGCTCAACGACAGTTGGAGCCTATCTATTGATGGATCTTCAAATCAAAAGGGTGTCGGCATTAGCGTCACTCGAGTGAGTCCAGATGGTTGCATCTTGGAGAAAGCCATCAGGCTTGGCTTCTAGGCATCAAACAACAAAGCCGAGTATGAAGCTTCGATAGCTGGAGTAAGGCTAGTAGCCGAACTGGGGGAAATGAAGCTTCAGATATTCTCTGATTCACAACTAGTGGTGAATCAGATAATAGAGGAGTATGCGACAAAGGACGAAAAGAATGATAACATATCATGCCATCATAGAAAAATGACCAAGAAACTGAAAGATCTCTCACTATTGAGTTTCAATTCAAGCCCAATATTCTGCCGACCAAATCTGATGAAGTCTTATGTAATGAAACCGAGCTGAGTTGGATGGATCCAATCATTGGCTTCTTAAAGAATGGTGACTTTCCCGAGGGAAAGAAAGAAACTCATAAGCTACGTCTGAAAAGCGAGCAGATTCTGGTTATCTCCAAGAGACGAACTTTATCGACGCTCATTTGGAGGCCCATATTTGAAATGTGTACACCCAAAGATAGTCCCTAACTTTGTATCTAAAATACACTAAGGAAGTTGCGGAGCTCATACAGGTGGAAGATCACTAGCTCATCGAGCTATCTCTCAAGGATTTTGGTGGCCGTATATGCAGAAAGATCCTTAACAGTTTGTTAGGCGATGTGAAAAGTGTCATAAATTCTCACCGATACCGAGAAAACTATCCCAGGAGTTGCTTCCATTGGCGAGCCCTTGGCTATTCGCACAATGGGGGCTAGACATTGTCGGCCCTTTACCTCGGGCTCCTGGTAACAAGAAGTACCTTCTGACTGCAATGGATTATTTCACGAAGTAGGTGGAAGCTGAACCCTTAGCCAACATCAGAGATACCGACACAAGGAAGTTTGTCTGGTGGAACATCATCACCAGATTTGATATTTCGCACTCTTCAGTTTCGAAAAATGGTATGTAGTTCGATAGTGGTCCCTTCAAAGCTTTCTCTCAACAGTATGAAATTCGGAACCACTACTTCACACCAACTTACCCTCAGAGCAATGGACAAGCAGAAATCTCCAGCAAAACGATCTTGGATAGAATCAATAAGAGGTTAGAGAATGCAAAAGGGAGATGGGTAGACCAGTTATCAAATGTTTTGTGGACGTACTGAACCACACCTCGATGGTCAACTCGAAAAACACCCTTCGCCCTAGCTTATGGGATGGAAGCTGTAATTCCATTAGAGATCGGCTTACCGACCCTTAGAACCGAGTTGGTTGAAAGCAACAGTAACGATACCATCATCACCTGAGATCTCGATCTAGCAGAGGAAAAAAGAGAACAAACAGCTATAAGAATGGCCTTTTACTGGCATCAATTGACCCGAGCTTATAACAAGAGAGTTAACCCTCGATCTTTCACACTTGGAGACCTAGTTCTCAGACGAGTATTGGGATCAGCTAAAAACCCAACCTATGAAACGCTTGGAGCAAACTGAAAAGGTCCCTACAGAATAGCCCGAATAGAGGGCAACGGGTATTACGAGCTAGAGACCTTGGGCCAAAAGGTAGTGCCACGCCCCCTGAAACATCGCTAACCTTAGAAAGTTTTATTTCTAAAAAGTACTTTTTTAGATAGAGCTCTAAAGTACCTTCAAAAACTTAAGGGTGTCCCTTAAGAGTTGATAGATGATTACCAAATATACCAAATTAAATATTTTAATAAAAAAATTTGAAGATTCTTTCCTATTCTTGCTCCACTTTATATATGTCCTACTGTTAAGGTAAGGAGGCAAAAAATCTTGATAGAAGTTTTAAACTTAAATTAGGCATAACCGCCCAATCTAATCTAGGCCCTTAGGTAGGCATGACGATGTAAACTGATCAGGGATGGGTTTGAAGCCAATCAGATTGACAGGTCGATTCCGAGTCGAAACTCCCTTAGATCCCAAAAAGGACTAAGAGTAACTTTACTGGTAGACCGAGCTCTTTGAAGAAGGCCCGAGCAGGGCCATAACTTCAAAAGTTATCAAAATTTTTTTAAGTGTGAAAGGTCCCTGTTGAGGGACCGAGCTCTTTGAAGAAGGGCTGAGTAGGACCATAGCTTCAAAAGTTATCAAAAATTTTCTAAGTGTAAAAGGTCCCTATTGAGGGACCGAGCTCTCTAAAGAATGGCTGAGTAGGGCCATAACTTCAAGAGTTATCAAAAAAATTTTAAGAGTAAAAAGTCCCTGTAGAGGGACCGAGCTCTCTGAAGAAAGGCCGAGCAGGACCATAACTTCAAGAGTTATCAAATTTTTTCTAAATGGAAAAGGTCCTTGTTGAGGGACTGAGCTCTCTGAAGAAGGACTAACCAGGGTCATAACTTTAAGAGTTATCAAAATTTTTTTAAGTGGAAAAATTCCCAGTTGAGGGACCGAGCTCTTTGAATAAAGGCCGAGCAGGGCCTTGACTTTACAAGCTATCTAAATTTTTTCTAAAAATAAATGGTCCTTATTAAGGGACCGAACCTTCGAAAAAAGGGCCAAACAAAATGATTTGTACGTCAAAAGTCATGTTTTTTCAAGCATATAGTAAATTATAGAAACAAAAAGGCCAAAATATGTTTTCATTCATACTTCAAAAAAGAAATTACACAAATCATTGAATGATTACATCAGAAGTTGCAAAAAGGAAGATCTCTTAAGGTATTTCAGGAGGAAGGGGGCTGTGAAGAACTCGGAAGGGAATGTCTTGAAAAGAGTTCAGAAGAAGTTGGAACCCCTGCAGCAGTTAGGGCAGCGTGCCAGCCCTGACTAAAGTACGCTTCTTGGAGTTGAGGGATTTGTAGGGCAAGGTCATTTTTCGCCTTCTCAACTTCTTCATCATAAGCAGCGTCTTCTTTCTCTTTTGTTTTAGACTTATACTGATCAAATTCCTCAAGGAGGGTGGAATAGTCGAGTTGGGATTGTGAAAGCTCAACGTTGGCCTCATGCTTGGACTCCTTCAACTTTTCAACCTCAAAAGAAAGCTTTTGGTTCTCCTCGGTCAAGCTTTGGTTTTGAGCCTGTAGAACCTTAACTTCTTCGCAGAGTTTGGCATACTCCTCATCCATACTCTTTTTCTTAGCCAAGGTTGAAGCTCAGGTATGGATAACATCCTTCATAGCCTTATATTTTCTAGCTATCCTAGCCCCAACCTCATGAACTTTTTGCAAACCCTTGGTTGAAAAAAAGAAGAATTGACTTAGAAAAACTTTGAAGAAAAATCTCGAAGAAAATATGGAAAGCTCAAAAGAATAAGTCTTACCAGGACCATGTGTTGAATGACTTGGCGAGACACTTCGTCATCAGTAAGAACCTCGTTCATAGTCAGGTCCCGAGACAAGATGACTCCCCTAGCAATCCCCACTGCTACATTAAAGTCTTCAATGACGGAGTCCTTTTTAGTAATCTCTATCCTTTTTGCTCTAAGGATAGGACAAAAATGAGGAATGACTGGTTTGGGAGAAAGGCTCACCTCAGACTCGACAACTCTTCGCCTTTTCGGGGCAGGGTCTTCGACAAGCTCAAGATTGAATTGACTTCTTGGAAAGGGGAACGAACAGATTCCAGAAGATCTATCTCAACTAGAACAGAAGTTTTAGTGGCTAGAGCCAAACTAGCTTGGTAACCTAGGGGCAAATCTGCATCATTGGCTTTGGGAAGAATCTCCTCAAGAAGGATTTCGACAGTAGGCTCTTCGCGAACAGTGATCAGAAGTGCAGAAGTTGTTGGAATCAGTCCAGTGGGTGGAGTCGGCTCAACCGTTGACAAAAAGTCCAAGAAATTTCTCACTATTCAACGTCCAAAAACTATAAGGGAAGACTTTTTCCTTGCTTGGGGCGTCTTTTCTCGAGCAGCTTGGATCGCCTCCCGGTCTGCAGCTAGAGTGGCGTTTGGTTGGTTCGACACGACAATGAATGAAGTATAAGAAGGTGTGTAACCTAGCAGTGTATGGGCAGCTCGATAGAACAGGGTCTCATTGAAATCCCAAACCTTTTGCAGTTCATCCATTTTCACCGAGGAGTCAGGAATCTTGCCCTTAACAGTCTTGCCTGCACACAGAAGAAGACTTAGGTCATAAAACAGCAAAAAACAACAAGCAAAAGTTAAATTAGAAGAGTAAAATGTTCAAATGCCTGGACCACCTTCTTCTTAAGGACAACGGTAGGAAGGTGTAGCATCAGTAACATATTCCCAATTGCCAGAAATGAAGACCACGTCATTCTCATGACCCTTATTCGAGTCTGGCAAATGGATTACCAAATACCTTTCCTTCTTCTTGAAGGCAAGGTAGTAGTTATCACCGGCTGGCTTGATGATATAGCAGTACAGGAGTTTCCAGAGGCCCAGACTTAGGTTTAACAACCTATTCAAAGCAGCAACCCCCATCACAATCTTGAAAAATTAGGACAACATTGCAGGGGGCAAAGTTTGATGGCAGAAAAAACCCATAGAAAAAGAGGATCGAGAGAGAATCGAACTCCACCCTCGGTAATGGCCCGAGTTGGGATGGAAATCCTCTCCCTTGGGCCTATCAATGGCTCATCTTTTCGATCAACCTGTACCTCGACGTCGTCTGGAATGTTATATTTTGCTTTGAAAGCTGAAATCTTAGAAGATAGGAGAGGGGCCATTGAAGAAGAAGAAATATAGAAGAATAGAAGATGCAGAGGAAAAGATGAGTCTGTGAGCAGGAAAGCAAAGTGAAAGAAAGGATGGAAAGAGAATGTTTACAAAGAGGAGGAATTCCAAGAGGTTATTTAAATACAATGCATACCGCTAAAACAAAAAGGGGATGTACACGCAGTGATGATGAAAATGCATAAAATGGCTGACAGACGAAAAACATTTGTCAAACGTTTTCGAGAGGCAAATGAAGGGGGTTGACTCCCATTATTACATGTGTTATGACATTAAATAAGCCCACATGAGGTTGACAAGACAAGTCACATGACAAAGAAATCATTCACTCAGCCTTATAAACCGAGTTGTACTAATCAAAAAGTTCGGCAAAGAAAGAAAGAGTTCGGCTCTCATTATGACCAAGCTGATTAAAGTGTTCGGTTCTTACCAAACCGAGAGGATTGATGTGCTCGACAAACAAGAAAGGAGTTCGGTACTTGTAATGACCGAGCTATTTGCAATAGTACGTGGAAAGACAAATACTCGCCTATAACTTAAGCATTTTGATAAACGAATCAACGAAATTGTAGATGTCAGGAGGAATTGTTGGAGCAATATTAGCAACTTCTCAAACTGAATCGTTGAGAATAATCTATAAAAAGCAAAGGAAACCAGGGTGAAAGGTACGCGAAACAATCACTATCTTCTTGCAATTGTCTTAGTTCCATTACTAACTTAAGCATCGAAATGTCTTCGATCGAAGGACTTCGATCTTGGGCAGTTTGTTCGTTTTGCAATAAGCAAAGACTGGAAGATCAAGTTCAAAACTCACTCTTATCAGAAACATTCAATCTTTATTCTTATAGGTGGTAATCTCAATTTTTACCCTTTACAAAACCAATTCACACATTAGGTGAGTTGTAAAAAAAAACTAAAAAAACAGGGGAGGGTGCTCAATTTTTTTTGCATCCCAAACAGATTCAACATCAAAGATAACAGCACACAATAGAAGGTGATTTCTATAACCTTTCACCTCACTGCAGAGCCATATCTTATGTCACTAGATACATGGATCGTCTTTAATTTTTTTTAGGGGTTGGGGGGGTCAAGGGATTTCATGTGTTAGCGGCTCTTGTCAATTAGTTAATTCTGCTTGACCCAATCATTTTGTCAACTTTGCAAGTGGAAAGCATTAACGTAATGAACATTGTTGTTTATGTTCATTCTTCCCTCGATATGTTTAGTTGGGTTAGGAAGGATTTTTTTTTTTTTTAAGGGGAGGTTATCTCAATAAAATATACTTGATGGTTGTCGCCGAATTTCACATTTACTATAGAATCAGATTTGAGAGTTTTTTTCTCAAAAATAACATAAAAAATACAAAAAATTATTTTTTTGAATAAAAAAATAGGAAGTAATATTTTCTTCTCATCTAGCTCCTTGCAAATAAAATAAAAAAAGGAACGGAAAGTATTTATTTGAATTAGAAAAAGAAAAAAAAACCTTTTAGTTTGTAGAACTATATAGCCTCATCCTCTTATATCTTCTCAAAAAGTTTCAAAAGTCGTCCCTCTTATATCCTTTCTCTCAACTAAACTATATTCCTGGGTCCGATTACAAAAATGGAGCACATTCCAAATTTTGCATGCATTATAATACTTTAAATAAATATTACATGCTTTTTATGAGCACAAATTTCAAGCAGCGCTCATATATTAAGAATTATGTATCCTAGATTCCATAATTATGGAGTACTACTAAATGACCATAGTACGTATAACACAAAACAATCACCACAAGAATTACAAATATGACGATGTCGAGACTCTACATTTCTTCTAATCTCTCGTATTTGAACCTCCCAATATGACAACATAATAATCTTGTTGATGAGGAGCGGAAAATAATGCGTATGCTTCATATCAAATCCTGCAAAAATGATAAGAACAAGTTTAGGCATTGCGAGAAGGAGGAGAAACAAAAAAAAAGGATGGTAGTATACTGGATAAATTCGATGTTGATTTTTGCATTAGGAGAACGAGATAGCGCTGCAAAAGCATCCTTTGACATGAGGATATTGGAAGGGCAGGGTCTTTTAGGGCAAAAATCCACCACCCTAACATCGACGGTACCACCCTTGCATGGCCGATTTTGGCCACTCAGGCATCTCAGCCTATAACGCCGGCCACATGCAGCCCCATTGTCCCACAACCCTTCACTCACTGCAACAAATAGATTTCCTGGTGGGAATTGATCTTCTCTATTCCCATTGCATTTTGTTGCTGTACAAAGGTCAATAAAAAACAAACACATTAGCATAAACCAAACTCAGTCACTCATTTTTTATTCAGAATTTTCATTAAGAAAAATGAAGGAAATTAATATTGTAAATATTCATGCATTTATGTAACATAGAGAGAAATCATTTTAAGTTTAGTTTGCAATTTGCAATCATATGCGTCGTTTTTAAAAAATTTTAACGTAAGGAAATCATTCATTAACCAAAAAGAAACAAGTATATCGAGTATACCCAGAGACTTACAAAGCAATTACAAGTAAAGACCAACAACATGCAAAAATTTGGGATGACATATCATCTGTACATTCCCTTTGTTTTGTGCTTCTAAAATATTATTTGTTAAACGAGCTTTATATTCATGGAATCATAGTTAAACCAATGCTTTCAACATTCCAATGTCAGATGATATCTATTGTCAATCAAACAGTTATAATGAATTAGGTTATCAAATTAAGTACTAAAAACATTTTTTAAGTGCAATTGTAGATTAAGAAGTAGATTAAAATTGGCAATAAAGATGGCATAATGTTTGAAAATCACAATTATTTGAGAAAAAAAAATTCTATGTACTTACGTGTGTATGGGGGTTCATAAGATGTAGCAGTGCCTATGTCCCCCAAGACAAGGTTTACTTCTTTGGACAATAAACTTAGTAATATTGCCATAACTAGCAGACCCATATCTGATGAAGAGCAAAGACAAAGACGAGTTCTACTTGATAGCCCCCCTCATGTCCTACTTATATAGCCCCTCTCTCTCTCTCTCTCCGTCTTTTTAACTACAGCATAAAGTGAAAGAATATTTGCAAACCTTTCCTTGAAAGAATGAGAATCATGTGTACATGTTGACAATTTGGTGTGGATCCAAATATTTTTAATCTTCTAGATGAGCATCAATGGTGATCGTGGGATTCCTACAAAGATTTCAATGAAATTGCAAATCAATAAAAGAATCACAAAAAAGGTGATAAGAATGCAACTTCCACGGTTCTAGTGATAGTGATGACCATCATTCCACTTTCTTTATTCAATGTTCTTTCTATACTAAAAATGAATTCATCACACTGTTTAAGTCTATCACGGAAGTTGTGATATAAAATTAGTTTAACTTCTCCTCATCAGGGCTTCTTGTGTGAATATATATATATATATATATTGTATATAAAATGAATATGTAGATAGATCACTCCACATATCTATCAAAGAGTATTGTCTTTTAACATCACATAATTATTTGCAGGAGACCCCACTATACTTACGTCGGGGTCGAAGTTACGGAAGGTAAATATATTCATAAGAAAAAAAAAACAGAAGTGATGCTCACATGATAATGCATCCACCCAATACAAAAGTAGAACCAAAAGATTTACAACAACCAAGAGTGTAGAATTCTAAAGAAAGGGTCAGCCTTGAGCTGGTACTTCCAACATAATCCAGACTCAAAGGAGACAAAGAAAGCAAAGAGGCTTCCATCAGATAATATGGAAAGCCCAATGCCAACAGCCAAGTGAGAGAACAAATGGATGAAGGAGCCAAAAGAACCTTTCATGCTCTTAGGATGAACTCCTCATAACAGAGCAAACATGCAGCAATCAAGGCAACATTCAAGAGCAGTGAAACAAGAAAGCCGTAAACAGTGCCCAGCGACTGTGGCAGGCTGCAATGGAGACCAGGCAGCAGACACCATAATAAAAGGCAGCTGAGGGGAAACAACTGAAACAACAGATAAAGGTCATCAACACTCTGCTGAAGAAAGAAGAAAACAGAAGAGAAAGGTCAACAGCTGCATTAAACAAGTTGTGCACTTGAACAGTGCATTCCTGTCAACAAAAAACTTCAAGGCGCAGGAGACCCCCAACAACATGATCCATCCCAAAGCAAATGTCCCCAAAACCAGCACAGCAAACAATGATTAACCATGATCATCATGTATAAAGGCACCCCAATGCGCAAAACAGGCAACAGCTCCTGCCTCATCCATAAACGCAGGACATTCCTAGCACATATCATTTGAACCTAAGCCACAGCAAGAAGCTGCCAAGCTTGAAGGAGAGACAAGTTTTTGGGGGAACTCTTGAATTTGATTGTGACTAATCTATCTTTGATGATTTGCAAGACACACTTCACAAGACTTTTACAATCCATAAACTGGTTTGTATGGAGTCTTCTATTCCTTTCCTTCCATATTATATACACAGTAGTTGCCAAGCACAACTTCTTTAACACCTTACCAAGTGACTTACCTTTCCAACTTTGACTTGCATAATCGATGAAATTCTACTAAGAGCTCAATAGACCTTGTTCACCACACAGTTGCATAATAAAAATCCAAATATCTTGTGAGAACTGGCAACTAAAAAAGAGGTGAGAGTGAGATTTCATGTCATGCCTACATAGGATACATGTCACATCAACATCCGGCACAAATTTTTGCATTCTATCTTTAGTGCTAAGCCTTTCCTTTATTGCTAGCCAAAGAATGAAGCTCATCCTGGGTATGCATTGTCCATACCACAACAGATGGTGCCAAGGTACCTCTAGCCTAGGTGCCCTAAGGTGATTCCAAGCTGAATAAGAAGAAAATTGTCCATTTGTTGCTATAGTCCACTACACCTGGTCTTCCTTATTTGTCAGAGGAATATATGTAGGCATATGATTTGAAATCTCCAAGAGATCAAGTGTACCTGTGGAAGGCCATGACCACCTATTGTTGCCCACGATTGCAGCCACGTTAGCATCCTTAGGTAACCCTAAATGATCAATAACATTATCACTCCATCTAAGTAGAAGATGACCATGAGGGTGCCAATTATTCAACCAAAGGCTAGTACTCTCTCCATTACCAATAACATGTTGAATTAGAGGTCTAACTATTGATCTCAGTTTCAAGAGGTTCACCCAGGCCACTTTGGCTCCAGTAGGCTTGAGATCAGTCCCCTTCCAAAGGAATAATCTAAGCATTCTTTCTAATTTATCGAGAACCTGTTGGGGAATAAAAATGTGGGTTGACCAAAAATTTTGGGTGCTATTGAGCACAGAGGTAATCAATTGAAGCCTTCCAGAAAAGTATATTTAACCTAACAAACTATCATAGCTATAAAGACTCGAACCAAAATATTAATTAAACGAAAAAATTCGAACTCTTATTCACTTTGACCAACCGCTCAGTGATTTGTGTGCATATTATTGAGAAGTCCTTTTGTATCAAATGGAGCCATTTAAAGAATAGGATATGACTTGGGTATGTGTCGTATCAAAGTTTATAATTTTTTTTCTTAATATATAAAATTTTGGGGTTTAGTATAACTAAAAAAAATTAGAACCAATCTTCAAAATTAAAACAAATGTTTAAAATTGTTGGGATCAATCTAAAAAATCCCAAAAAAAAAAATTAAAATTATCCCAAAAAAATTGTACAAAAACCACTAAAAAAATTATATATGAGAGTGCAATACTATATTTGTTTTGGTCCTGTAGAATTTCAATAAATAAGTAGAGACAGTTGTAAGCGCTTACATCACCTCCATGACCTGGGTTTCCATTATGATCTGCGCAATTGACTATACAGTAAAACACATGTTGGTGTTTGGATTGTTCTTAAACCTTCATTTAGTTGGCCAAACATTTTAGTGTGACTTGTGTTTAGAATTATCTTTCGGTTAGTGGTGTGGTCTTTTAAACAAACGAGTTCTCCAAACAATAATTGTAACTTAGCTCAATATTCAGCTAACCTTAGAGAATAACTTTTAGTATTTCCCTAGTATTTAATATGAGTGGAAGCGATTTCATGCTCACTGCTCTTAGCCTCTAATGACAAAGATTCTGGCACTACTCATAGATTACAAAGAACTAACTTAAAATATTTACACCACTTGGCCTCCTAATAAAGTGATGTTTGATTCGGGTATAATATGAAATACGATAAGATAACTAATATGAGAGATTAATGGATGGTATTAAGTAAAGATAAAAGAATCCTATGTTAATGCATAATCCTCAAGCCTTTAACGATATAACAAAGAATGTTACTTTAGCATTAAGTCTGCACTAATAAAGTCGTTAGGAATCGGGTTGTATTACATAGTTTAAATTTGGTGCCACTAAACAAATTTAGTTTAATCTCACCCTTCAATATTTTTTCTTTTTTTTTTGGGTGAATTGTAAATTGTACCTTGAAAGATCGCTCGAATTTTAATTTGTACCCCTAAAGATCAAAAATCTCAATTTGCACCCTCAAAAATAGAAATTTGTATCAATGTGCACCCCCAAAGATAAAAAATCTCAATTTACACCCTCAAAGATATAAATTTGTATCAATGTGCACCCCCAAAGATAAAATATCTCAATTTACATCCTCAAAGATAGAAATTTGTATCAAGGTACACCTAAAACTAAATTGATAAATTATACCTAGATTCCTTCATGCTTGTCACTTAATCATTTAGACCCCTTAACATTTAGAATATACTCTTATATCTCATGACGTTTGTGCATGTATAACATGTAATCTCTTTTCTTTGATACATGTTAATATAACCGTTAAAAATATAATTTTATCATAATAAAAAAATTATCCTTTATTTTGTAGGTCCAATATACTTTAAAGTTCAAAATCAAGTTTACCATTTGAATATCTAATAGAATAAAGGGTTGCACATTGAGTGATATATTACATTGGATATAAAAAATATTATATAAATATCTACATTCTATTGGACATTCAAATGGTAAAGTTGATTTTGAACTTTAGAGTATATAGGACCCATAAAATAAAGGATAATATGAAATTATAATTTTTTATTAGGATAAAATCATATTTTTTAACAGTTATATTAACATATATCAACGAAAATGGATTACATGTTACACGTGCACAAACTTCATGAGATGTAGAAGTAATATTCTAAATGTGAAAGGGTCCAAATGATTAAGTGACAAGCATGAGGGGATCTAGGTATAATTTATCAATTTAGTTTTAGGTGCACATTGATACAAATTTCTATCTTTGAGGGTGTAAAATGAGATTTCTTATCTTTAGGGGTACACATTGATATAAATTTTTATCTTTGAGGGTGTAAATTAAATTTTTTTATTTTTGGAGGTCTAAATTGAGATTCAAACTATCTTTCAGGGTACAACTTACAATTAATCCTTTTTCTTTTTATCCCGACCAAACACACCCTAAGTCATAAGTTGAGGCCCTGGTAAAATGGGTAATGAATCCTTGGTGTAGAAGGAAGTTCTGAGAGATCAAAGGTTATCATGGATATAGCATTTTGGATCAGTGGACGACCCATATTCCACATTGCATGGTGGATGACTCTGCTTGACAGACAAAGAGGAGGAGAAGTTAGAAACGACATCTCAAGCATAGTTGAAGTCCAACTGCTAATTGTGGTGTAACTTGCAGTGATGGATCCAATATTTAGGTCTACGGAGTAAACCCTTTAGCTTAGTCTTTAAGAAGGTAATTGTGAAAAGGGGAATGATGTGCTTACCACAAAAAAAAAAAAGGTACCAAAAAGTTTATAAAATAATATATCTGGTTGGATCTGTGAGTCTCATAAATCTAACTATCCTTGGATTATGGTGCCCACTAATCTAACTATCCAACTTGATTTGGTAAACTTTTTTTGATAAACATAGCAGTTCTCTTGTAAGAATGAAAAGGTTTGGAATAGAGAGGGGGATGAACTCTATATAGTTCCAAGATTCCCTAAAACTTTAATTCAATTCATCAAAGTTTTATCTTAATATTTTTGGATTTGGTTATATGAATCTTCTTTTATCGTTATGTTCTATAAGAACATTTCTAATAATACTCTCTATTTTAGAGAAATCTTTTACAAAAGAGAGCGCATCTTTGGTAAAAATTATCTTGTGATGTAACTTGCAGAGATGGAACTTCAAGTAAACCCTTTGGATTAGTCTTTAAGAGGGTAATTTTGAAAATTAAAGAATTGAAGTAGATGGGGGTGAACTGTATATTATTTCACGATTCATTTAGAACTTAACTCAAGTCATCAAAGTGTTGGCCCGATTTTCTTTTTGATTGGCTAAATCATTCTTTTTTTTTTTATTATACTCTATTAAGGATCCTATTTTTTTATGAAACCATTAGTCATACTATCATTTTTGACTATTTCATTAACAGTTAATTTTGTTCTTCCTCAACTTATTCGATTGGTTAAACCGAGAAAACTTCAAACTGGAGACCAAATAAGAATAAGTTAGGAAACTCTAGATGATTAAATAATGGCCGAAATCTAAAAGAGTTAGTTAATAAAGACGAAAGATCGTTATGTTGCATAGGGAAAGTGTAGCAGGGAAGTGGGTAGAATAAGGGTAGATAATGAACAAAATGGGATAGTAAAACTAAATCATTGATTTGTGCACAAATATCGAATTAGAATTCTACTCTAGAGTAGTTGATTTATAAGAATATTAGTTCTAAAGGCTTCAATTGATCTGTTGATTCATAAGAATACCAGAATAATTGAGAATGAAAGAGAGGCTCTTTCAATTATATTAATCAGTCAAAAACTGCTTAGCTCTTTTATCTATCTCTCTAACTTTTTATTCTTCCAACTTTCCATTTTTTCATCATACCAAATAGAGCATAAGGCTTACAAGAGTATAAATAGTGCTAAAACCCTAAAACTAGTTAGGAAATAACCAAACGTGACTTAATTATCGTTAATTATGTAATTAGGTCATTAATAAATATTTTTTCAAAAAAGAAAATTTCTAAACTAATTATACTGCTAAAAATTACTACTCACTCGGATTAAAGCAGAGTTGACGGTAATCAATTCTGACTTTAAACGGTGAAATTATTCAACTACAAAATATTATCAAAAAGGACAATAATGCTATTTTTAGGCCCTAAACGAAGGAATTTGTCAAAAATCTGCCTTGGGTCATCGCATCCAGTCAAGGGTGCCATGAGTTTATTTCGCCTCGCTATGGCTGACATGATACATTGACCCATACTGTATTGCACAAAATTTTATTTTTAAGTAGGGTTTAATAATATTCGTTTATTGCAGATTATTTGATTAATGAGTCCCATTAACTTTTTTGAATAAGACTTATAATCCAATGATTCACATACATTTGATAAATCAATTCTTTAAACATTTTTGGTAAACACGTTGTTCCCCTTTTGCTTGGTTCAGTCATTTACGCAGCTTGATGCCTTCGGATCTACTTTAAGAAGATTTCATATTATCTCATTTATCACCTTTGCTTGTAGATAGCATTAACGTAATGAATATTGTCAATTATATTCCTGTATTTTACTCTACCTCTTTGTTTTATCTCTTATTTACTTTATGGTGCTGACCATGAAACTGTTGCACGTGACATGATCAATATAATCAAGCATTTTTTTAGGATTGCTGAAGATAAACTTACTTTAAGATTTCCTTGATATTAGGAGAATTTAAAAACTTACTCCACCCACACTGTATAGTGAGTGGATCTGTGGATCACTAGGTCCAAAAGTCAATGGATCTGTGGGCGTGCTTCGCTTCACTGGCCATCAGTGATATTTATTATCAGAGGAGTTTTACCAGAATTGAGAGTATCAAATTTGTTAGGACTAGACTTTCTAATTAGATGATGATTAGAGTTATTAACTCATGCCTAGAAAATTTTTCTCTTTGGATTCTTATACACAATGGAGAGAAGCCATTTTTAAAGAGCTGGGTAGAATTTCACCGAATCACATAAATTTTGTATTCTTGTTTCTTAAATATTTTTGTTCTTGATTATTCACCGCACTGCACATTCACATCACACTGCTCTTTAAAGACTAACAACGGAAGTAGATCCAGCTGCCTGTGAGTTATCTGATTATCCTGAACTATGTTGCCATCTACACTACATTTCTAGATCCGTCTCCGATTCGGAATGCATTTGGCTGTGCTGAGCACAAAATTTAAGGAGCACCACATATCAGAACTCTATATTCTATATTCCATTAACAATGGAACACTACTATATATATCATCAAAGAACACGACAAAACTGTCACCATAAGATTTACAAATATGATCAGTAAATTTTATATAACGAATCTACATTTCCTCTAAGCTTTAGTTCTTGAACATCCCAATCTGCCAGGATAATCTTGCTAATGAGGAGAGTAAAATAATGCCATGATTCATATCAAATCCTGTAAAAATGATAAAACCAAGTTTAGACATTGCATGAAAAATGGACGTAACAATAATAACACTAATACGAAGGAGGAGGAGGAGGAGGATAATAGTATACTGTATAAATTCGACGTTGATTTTAGCTTTTTGAGAATGAGACAGCGCTGCAAAAGCATCGTTTGACATGAGGATATTGGAGGGGCAGGGCCTTTTAGGGCAAAAATCCACCACCCTAACATCGACGGTACCACCCTTGCATGGCCGGTTATGGCCACTCAGGCATCTCAGCCTAAAACGCCGGCCACATGCAGCACCATTGTCCCACAACCCTTCACTCACTGCTACAAAAAGATTTCCAGGAGGGAATTGATCTTGTCTATTCCCATTGCATTTAGTAGCTGCACATAGGTAAATAAAAAACAAACACATGCATTAGCATAAACCAAACTCAGTCACTTGTTTTTTATTCAAAATTTTCTTCCATAAAAATGAAAATGGACCGAAAAAATCTTGTAAATAGTTCTTGCAAATGCATAGCATAGAAGAAAATCAGTTTGAATCTATTTTGCAACTTCCCATGCTGTCATGGTTTTTTTAACTTTATTCCCCCAGTTTCGTACTTTATAAATTATTTCTTAAATGCTTATTTTTTCATGAAAACAAAGATCAAACTCACGTTTTTCCATGGCAAAACATGCTTTTAAAAAAAAAAAGAAATTGAAAGTGTGTTTTACAAATATAGTTTGACAGTAAAAACGTGTGTTTAACTCATGTTTCCATAAAAACAAGAGTAATATTGTTTGTATTTGATTTAGAGATCTAATTTGTTGCATGTGTAGCCATTAAATCAGTAGTAAATTCTAAAGCTACAAGAGTTTCATTCAACACTAATAATAAATTTGATCTCCAAATTAGGTTCAACAAGTTTTGTCTTATAAACAATAATAATTTGAAAAATAAGTTAGAAATCAGGACTAGGCTTACTTCTTTGGACAGTAAACTTATTAATATTGCCATAACTAGCAGACCCATATCTGATGAAGGAAAAACAAAGACGAGTTCTGCTTAATAGCACTCTACCTCATGTCCTACTTATATAGCCTCTCTCTCTCTCTCTCTCTCTCTCTCTCTCTCTCTCTACCTCATCATAAAGTGAAAGAATATCTGCAA